>LWMK02000119.1:151852-191154 GCA_001693075.2 Taenia saginata
CCCCAAGCCCTCTGTTCCCAGAATACATGTATTCTACCCCCACTACTTTGCCGTCTTACCTTAAAGGGAGTCTCGGGACGCTACATTGGTGGCAGCGGTGGGGTGCGAACGTTTGGATTCCCGAATTTTGGAGACCTTATTCGTCTGGTTCTGATTCCACGGAGGCTGCTGACAGCGATGATGGTGGTGGCGATGTGGATCCTTCAGACTGTCCAATGGATTCAACGAGATGTAGCCATCATCGGCATCCTGATAACCCGCCTCCAAATTGATGGGACGGGGCTGTGAGGTGATTTTTATGCAGTCTCATGACCTTTGACGAGATCCAATTGCGGCACCTTCACAGCCAGAATATGAGGAGGAAGCGGAAGGAGGCGATGAAGCTGATGGACGGGAGGCGGTGACTTGTTTGTTGACATCACAGACAGCGTAGGTTGGAGGGTGGCTTCCACGCGGGTGACTACGAGTGCCCATTCGTGGAACGGAACGACTCGACGATTTTGTGATGCCATTGTTGTGGAATTCGAAATGGTTGCAGTTGCCGTTGCCGTTGCCGTTGCCGTTGTCGTGGTCATTGAAAGTCGTCGGTGTTGCAAAACTGCTGCTGCCGCCCCCTCCTTTGCTGTAGGGATCGGTGGCAGCAGAAGATTCGGTGGTGGTGGTGGTGGTGGTGGTGGTGGTGGTGTGGTGGTGGTGGTGTGGTGGTGGTGGTGGTGGTGGTGGAGCTATTGCAAGCGACCTCGAAGAAGCGATCATTCCAGGGCCGACGCCAGTCGTTCTTCACCAAAGTGCGCATCCACAGATGTAGAATGTGCAGCAGGCCATTCGACGGCATGGTCTTATGCTCTGCACACTTGGATCGCATGCATTTTCTTCCTATGAGGCCCCACCGCCACATTTGCTCAGATTTCTACGATGCCCTCGCGTTTCTTCTACGGCATCTTCTCCTGCAATCGCAATATGTGTTGTGTGTGTCTCGACCCATTCGAAAACTTGGATTCGTACCTCATCCTTCATTGCACCACATTGTCGTGGGAGAGGAGGGCCAAGAAGCGCGCACTTGCTGCACTGAGTGCTACGCGGAATGGATGGCACTACAGGCACGCATGCGTTCGAATCTCGACGACTGGGACGGTTAGCTCGTGGGTGCTTCTCGCAGCACTGATTACGTTGTGATGGCTGACACGGGAGGCTGACCAAGGGGAGCGTCGGGGACGAGGCTCGAAAGAAGAGAGGGGTTGTGTAATACTTAGTTTGTTTGAACTGACGGTTTCGGTCACTTGGGTGGTCATATTGTACTGAGCCGGTTGGTCGGACTTTGGGCCGTGCCAACAGCCCCCAAGCCCTCTGTTTCCAGAATACATGTATTCTACCCCCGCTACTTTGCCTTCTCTTACCTTAAAGGGAGTCTCGGGACGCTACAACTCTGATGCTATATTTCTCCCACATTTTGCGTCGGTTTGGCATTCTGAGCAACGCTTTAATTAACTGCATTAGCATCCTTCTTATTTACGCACAACAGTAGTCCACAATTTCTTTTCTTCGCCAGTGTGATTAAGGATTTTCATGGTGACCTTGATGGCTTTATAACCTCACCCCCAATCATCTGTTCAACCAGACCGTTTGCTTCTTCCAGCAAGCGAGGTGGTATGCGTGTCTGTGACTGCCCAATGGATCTGGCTTCACTAGTGTCTGTCGTATGCTCCACTATGTTCGTTTGTTCCAGTCTAGCGTCCTGCCAGTAAAACGTGTTGGCAATCTCAATCAACAGTTCGCGAGGTTCCTTCCCTTCGTAGTTTTTGATACGAGTTAACAGTGAACTAGGACCATTCTAGTTCTTCATGGAAGAGATGCGGCTTTGAGTAGAGCACTGTGGATGACATCGGCAGCCTTGTTTAGGTCGCGGAACAACTTTGTTGGTGGATATCAGCAATAATTATCACATCTTAAGCTACTTCTAGAAATGTAATCGATTTCGTCATTTAGCTTTCCTTCTACATGCAGGCCTTTAATGTTGTCGCCTTTTACCAGTATTTCCTTCTCATTTACTGAACGCAATCTTGTGGAAGGAGAAGCAAACAAAACCTTAGTACAAGGGCTTGAGAAAGCTTGTAAGTTCACTATTGACTTGGCCGCACTTGAGTAATGGAGAAGGCTGCATGAACGTTCTTCTATTCTGCTTGAGTCTCGAATACATGATTGAGAGCTACTTCGGAGTGGATGAAATAAGGTAAGTGGTATTTCGTCTGATTTTGGAACCTTGCACTGGAGATGCAGTTGTGAGAGTGTAGGGTTCGACCATCTGATGACTGTTTGAGCAAGCGATGTCGCACGGTTTTCCTGACGTATTCTAGTTGCGAACTGGTCCACCTGACTGATCTGATTGGTCTTCGCGGCGTAGAGTTCCCAACCATGATAGGTGGTTGGAGTCTGTCTCCGATCTAAGCGGCTACCCAGTTAGCAATCCTGTTGGGCGACGCACCTCGAAATCCACATTCGGATGGATGTTAAATTTTCCTAGTCGATTTCTCACCACCTTCGCAAGGTCTTCAGAAGTAACGTAGAAGTTCTTGGCGATGGTCTGCTCATCCTGGTCGGTGACGAGCTAAGCTAGGGTCTCGCAGCATTGGTTAGTGTGGCAGGCTTGCGAGATTCTGGTGTCTGATGTAGACGAGAACACATCTTGTAAAGGTTACGAAGAGCAATGTGTTTTCCTTGCCACTGGCAACATGGACGGTTATTGAAATTTGTCGTCTTGAGCTCCTAAAAATCAGACAACCTTCGAATGTTGGGAGACCTGCTAGCACTGCTGCCAATAAAGCACGCTTCCCGTGTACTCTCTCATCTCGGTTTAAAGGGGATCAGCGCAGTCTTAATAAAGACTGGAGGAGTGGTTCTTGCAAGCATCTAGGAACTCGATCTTCTCCCCAAGCATGAGATCACAGTTGCATTCCTGCCTCTCCCTCAAAAAGGACATTTAAGGAAGCATCAATGTCACCGATTGACCACTGCATTGGTTTCGCCCGTCGCTTTTGCGGATCATCTGCTCATTTTATTTGGGCTGGTATTTTGGCTAATGAAACTTTGGCATCACCACTCTGCAGACCACGATTGCCACCCCAGATTCTGGCTCTTTGCTTGCATTCGCCTTGGTGAAACTACTGTACCGCTAGAATCACATTCGATCTGCATTTGTCCCACGTCCGATTCCGAGCACTAGGTTGGCTAAATGAAGGTTTTCGCTTTAGTCAATGCTTTTTTCGCTCTACACTAAGCTCGTCACTACAAGAAGTACGCATACATTGTCCATTCGTTAATGCACTGAACTCTGAGGAGCATGGCCTTCGCGCCTAGCATGACAGGCCAATCCGAATGAGCAACTCGTCCGACGCCGTTCGCCCAATGATGCCATTGGCTGAGGAGGAGGTGGTGGCATCGCTGGTCACATCAATCGGCAACAGATAGGAAGAAATAGCGCACACTTTCGCCTAGACTCCCATCACTGAAAATCCTCTGCAATGGCAAAATGCCTTGCAATTTGCCCGTACCAGCATTCGTTGCTAATCTCAATTGTGCCACTTACCTACTCAAATTGAAATAAGTAGCGTTAGGTTGCCTTCCAACATTGCTGTTTGGAATTGACCACGTAAGGAAAATCGAATTGCATATTGGGGCAAATCTTGCTAATTTCGGTCATGCCTGCCAATACAGCTGTTGCCCTGTTTCACACATGACATAAAGTGCCATTCCTCATTGACTGACAGACTTGTCCTAGAATGTGGCTTTTGTACCTCTAGGTGTTCCATATCACTGGCTATCCCTAATCCATTTGATACAAGCACGTCTTCAGTTAATGTCCACGTGATCTCCACAAGCGTATGCATAATTGGAGTGCACAAATGTGTGCGTGTGTGACAGCACAAATGGATTCACCTTCACCTTCAGAAACAATGCAAACTAGCATGTTAGAAGGGAGAACTTGCGGTTCACATTTCCACGATGCCGAATGCCATCTTCCATCCCATATCATGAAGCTCAATTGTCAGGAGTGATGGACAATCTGACAATCAAGCATACAGTAGAACAAACTCTATGAAGAGTAAATCAATGTCAAAAGAACTAAAGAGGCCAAGAGATGGTCCTTCTTGGCCTAGTCAGGTTATGCTTCCCAGCTTACTTCTGCGCCACTTGGGTGGGAAATTCCCTTAAGAAATCGTTTAGAAGACTTTTTAATAGCCATGCCAATTTGAATACACAAATGTACTAAAATATTTCGGACTTTGCTCACTTCAATGGGGTTATCTCAGTGAGGAAGGCTCCGATGTCCTGCCTTCTTACACATCGTTTAGCATGTGACCAAAACTGCACACTTTTGTATTAAAATTAATGCATTCACCGATACGGCTAGCGAAAGTAGGTGTCGAAACCTTCCTTATGCTCATAATCACTTGTGCCTTCCTTCCGACTCGAGCGACCAGGAGATGTTTGACCCAATAAATCTCTCACTCTCCAAGATCGCTGTTCAATTGGAAACTGTGAGAAGGTTCTTTGACCGTACTACCTCCACAGAAGTTGAGTTTAATCTCCTCATCAAATTTAAGGTGCTCGTCTTCCTTGGTAGAGTTCGGCACGGACTCCCCTATCCTCAGCATGTGTACCTCTTCCGTCATGCTAGAGTTTATCATCCAGCAGTATAAATCAGGGTGTTGGTCTGTTAAGATCGGGTTTAGCACTCCCTGCTACCAAGGTACAGCTCCACGACCTTTCTGAAGATGAAAGCAGACATAGAACCCTGACGTCGAACCACAAAAGGGCTTGTCAGCAACTGGCGTAGCCCAGAGGCCAAGTCGCGGACAAGGTACGATAAAGGAGCCACAAGTGACCTGTTAGCGAATCCAAGAGCTAAACAAGCAAGTAAAGCACTACGTGGGCGTTAAGCTCGGTTGATTAAAGAGAACTTGTTTTCAATGAATCTAAGCCGCTGGATTTCATGGAGCTCTGCGAATTTTCTTTGTTCGCACTGTGATGGGCGTTGGTTTGAGTAGCCTTGGCCCCAAATCATTGTACTCACCTGATTGTGCGTCTCCAAACCTTACAAGTGATGTAGGAATGCCTACACAACCAGCCTCGTCTCACACCTCCCAAAGTACCTGCCGAAGGTTGGTCATCTTCATGTAAAAGAGAAGATCAGGTGAGTATGGAAGATCAGTTTACCCGAGGAACTGGTAACTCGCTTGAGATCATTTTGCAATGCTGTCAACTTCAGTGGATTCTTCCAAAGTTGAAGGTTGATTGATTGTTCTTTGGGTGAATGGACGACATCGTGATCAAAGTACTGCGAAGGCACTTTTGTGAGTAATGAGGCTGAGAAATGCGAGGTTGTGTTGCATGGGCAATGCAAATCAACACATTCTCTGTCGCGACAAACAATCCTCCACGTGTTGCATTGCAAGCAAGAAGCGTTGTAACTCATGGTGGTGCAAACTCCTGTGGAAGTCTTTGACACATGACTTATGCGTAAGTTTCGGCTCATATTCTTCTTTACATTTTGATAGAATTGCCTTCCCTTATCTCCAATGGCTTGAAACCGACGCCTCTCACCCCACGGTTGATTGTACTTTCGTAGTAAACAACTAGTGGGTCGCTTTCAGCCTAAATTCATGGAGGACGATGACGGTCACAAAGAGTAGAGAGATAAGTTTCCCAACAGAGAAGGCGTCATCCTCCATATTCGTCTTCAGACATAGGCACTTCAAACGGATAAATTTGGAGATTCCACGAGAGGCTCTGAGAAGGCTCTGTGGGTAAAGGACAGCAGTGGAATGTGACGAAGCTTCTTTCCTTAGCAACAGTGCCCAGGTAATGACCCGAACAGCGACAAAATCCTTTGTACTTCTACATAACGCACAAATTGGACAATTTTCGAACAAATATGGAAAAATGGAACATCGATGTAGCTGAATGGTGCACTTGACCACATGGAGCTATTCTGTTGAAGGTCTCGCACTTCCTTCCCTTCCCGAGGAGTCACAAATTGGATGAGGGAGCAGCATTAGCATCAGCACCGACTACTTTAGGCGGATTGAAGAAATCAACCAAAGTTGCCTTGAATGTGTAATAGCTGACTATGCCATTTTGACAAACAAAAGGGTGAAATGAAAGATGTCGAATCAGTGCATCCTAATTAGCACCTTCTCCTGGCTTACAGTGCTTCCCTCTGCTTCTCCTCTTTCCCTTCCGTCGACTTATCTACCGTAAACTTGTTGTGGGAACACTATCGGTTTGCCTGCAAAACCAACAAAAACAGTCAATACGGGATAGGCTTTAAATCATCCAACAAGAGAACTGAACCCGTCCAATCGCCCAGTGGAACAACCTCGTACACTGCCTTTCATGCCCATTCCTAAGGCGTTTGTATGCTTGATGGAAAACTTCCCTTTCGCAACTCATCGCATTGACATCTGACGCAGTGTCTAATGAAGAAGCGCAGATCAATTCCTGGCATTGGGCTTGAGATGCTCCACGGACAATATGCCGTTGCCAGCCAATTATAGGAGAACAATTCAAACGCAACTGTGATCGACCTTCATTGGCTATAGGTAAAAACTCAACATGTCAGATAATGTAAGCCTTAAAGTCATAAGTAAAACCACAGATCTTTGTTAACTTTTGAAGTCATATTCACTCCCATGTATGATTACTTGCCTTAAAGAAGGAATAACCAATTAACAGCGAAGTTTGTGCTGCCGCTCTTCCCCCCTCCCTTAACGAGGGGTTGTCATAGCCAAATCACTTCACTGACTTCCAGTTGACTACCACGTCGACCGACCACCCGAAACGTAGGCATAACAACAATCCACGTCACACCGTAAAATCGGTGCCCCACATTGATTGGTTGTGTGGGCAGTGCGCCTGACCCCCGAACAAAGCCGCCATTGCGATTAATCGGTTTTCAGTGTGTCAGTTCTGGGTTGAGTCACTTGGCGAATCAGTGGTGAGCCAAGGAGAGCAATTAATTGATTGCAAAATCAACAGCGTAAAGGGGATGAACAAGCAACCCTCCTCTTCAGATTTACCAAAATTAAAACAATTTTATCGATTCAAAGCACCATACTCCCTTGACGTGCAAGAGCAATGACTCGACAAAGCGCAGAAATGGGGTAACTTTATTCCATGTAAATTAAGTAAACCAGTGATAAAAAACATAATTTTAGCAGGATCAGAAAGACAAAATTCACCTATATTAGCAGTGGTAGTGATGAATAAAGGGTCTACCAAACACCACTACAACCAATGCATCCGGGTTGTACTGTCCGTA
Source organism: Taenia saginata (assembly GCA_001693075.2). Taxonomy (NCBI): domain Eukaryota; kingdom Metazoa; phylum Platyhelminthes; class Cestoda; order Cyclophyllidea; family Taeniidae; genus Taenia; species Taenia saginata. The sequence continues at coordinate 159,171 of LWMK02000119.1, forward strand.
AGGTGGGTGGGGAAATTGAGTGATCAGGGCTGACCTTGAAGCTGGAGCCCTGGTCTGACTTAAAATACCCCCACCAGAACCAGGTATCGTAGAGCCAGGATCGTCCGCTATTGAGTTCAGAATGCGTGTTTCGGGTAAGTCAACCTCCACTAACCTCACATTGTCGATGTTTTTTTCCCGAAGGCGGCCTTGTAGGTCTGACGTGCGCTTTCATTGGTCCACAGTCGAGCCCTTCAATCGGTGCATCCAAGTGGTTTGACTCCAAGTCCCAACGGACTACTTCTGCACGACTGCCTACATGGATGCGAGAGAAGCATACGGTTGATTTTTGTCGCCACAATTACGTGAAATCAAAGTATTCTACAAAATCTGCCCTCAATCTCACCCGTATTTCATGGTCCTTTGATGCACTGATGGCAGGTTTCCCATCAATTACATGTCCACCCGCTTGATCCGATTCACCAAGTGGATGCGAATGGCCAAATACCAAAGAAAGCCGTATCCATTCTCACCTGTGATGGCTGAAGAGCAGTCACACTGGGAAGCAAGCCTTGGAGACATGCTTACAGCGTTGTTATTAAATGCAGCTATTGATATCATGGTTCGGTTCCACGTGCTGTTCCTACCCAATCGACTTTCAGGCAGAGCCACCAACTGAACGCGATTGGGGGACAGGGGGTGTTCATTTTGGAGCATCGTCTTTAGCCATCCTCACTCCCGCTCCATCAAAACCCACTGTCGTCAATGGCACCAGCGGATTGTACAACTCCCTGCCTCCTTCTCGTGGTCGATCAACTTCCATAAATAGGCCTGAAAGCACAAAATAGACTAGGTTGGTGTGGAAGTCAGCAACTAGACTCCAAGCCCTTTTGTGCGTCGATCAAATAATCTGTACTCCTTGGCTAGCATCGGTGCTACTCAACAGAACATCAGTAGACATGACTGCAGAAAAATCAAGACAAGCTACTTTTGTCCACCTCCTTCGGCGAGTCCACAATAAACCCATTTCCAGTCACCCACGCTACTGCATCTTCAAGGATGACTCGAAAGGAATTCGCACAAGGAAACCTGATTACTTACATGGTAACAAATACTTTAACAGACTTCCCAGTTGGATAAATTCCTGCTTTGTTATGTTTAATAGAGGGCGTAAAAGGGATGAGGAATAAACAAAGGCAACAGAGAGCCTCGAGCACACTATGTTTGCTAACAAAGTAATGATATGCGTGACGCCTCGATCTTCTTGCCGTCGTTCGTGCCTCAAAAATGTGCTTCAATAGCTTACGATAATCGTGATTCAATCAAATCCCAAATCCACCCAACCATTCTTTCATTCACCCACTTATCCTCTTCCCACTACGCGCTCATAGCCAGCTGACAAGTTTGCTGCAACAACTGCACCATCAACACCAGTCCATTCCCTCTGTTATCCATCCACACTCGAAACGCTCCAGTGGCGAATAACCCGCTTTCAAAAGGATGCTGGACGCTCAAGCACCATTCACGCCAGCAGAGTGAAGAGAAGTACGGGGCTGGCAGTCATCCAATGCATTTCCAACTCTCCCATAGGAACCGATAGGGTGTCCAATAAAACTGCACTTCGTATTCGATCCGACGGTGGAGAGGAAACATAAAAAAGCAATGCTTAGGTGGTAATTCAACATGAGGGCACATCTGCATTGTCTCACTGACACTTAAAGGAGTAAACGATTTACTTCTCCATTTTGGTGGAGCTTAAGTCACCACAACTTCCAGCAAGGTCAGTGAGACCACACCTCTTTGATAAGGATGCATGGAGTGGTGTGCAAGACCATTCAAAAGTACACATGAAGAACTCTCTTGGAGGACTGTAACCAACTTCGTATGCACGACACCGGATGAAGGGTGTGCTACGGCAAAAGTGCAGTGGACACCAACTGCCTTCTGTAGTAAAATTAGGTTCTAGTGCTTAGACCACAGGCTAATCGTGGGTGGGACAACGACTTACTGATGCCTCTTTTCCCACATTCAGAAAAAACATTTACCATAAAAGAAACCGAGTCATCTACAATAAAACTGTTTGCGTTACAGCACAGTTTTGAAGTAACGTAACCAATGAGATGCCGTTTCCCGGCTGCTGGAGACCACAACGTTCAGTGGAAAAGAAGTCGTCACATACAAGCCAAGTTACGCCTAAGAAAAAGTTCGAGATAGGAATTAGAGGTCTTCCGCTTTGAGTATCTGACCTAATAAGGGACTGCACACCAACCCTCTGCTTCTCCTCCAAACAAACTCCTCCTCTTGTGCTTCTACTTAAAGACAATGGCAAAACCTACAGAGATAATAGTAGAGTGCATTCAAGAAGACAATCCATTACCACAAGTGACCTCTACGCANAAGTGAACGCTTCTTCCCTCAAAAGTGAAACTAAACAGTCTCCATTTTGCATAATAATAATCGGTTCAACAGTGGAGTTTCAAGAAAGTGGTATTTTTACTTCTAAATAAGACTCGTTAATGGGTCACATCCTTCAAAGTTAATAGATATGCTAATCCATTCTCCCACAGTTACATTACAACATCCTTTCAATGCTTTTGCTGTTTGCAGCTAAATTACATGTGCCCAATGCCTTTCCCTCCAAATAGCAACGTTATTTAACATCCATTTATATAAACAAATATAGAGCATGCAAAGTAAATCAGGATGAATTTGTTTCATATTTAAGCAAACATATATTACAATCAAGTCGTTTTTCAATAACTGCTTTCTGCCACCATAAATGGTAAGGAGTTCAGCTCCGGATTGCCAAGTTCTCTATGGTCGAACATGGTATTGACATGCTGCANTGCGTGACGCCTCGATCTTCTTGCCGTCGTTCGTGCCTCAAAAATGTGCTTCAATAGCTTACGATAATCGTGATTCAATCAAATCCCAAATCCACCCAACCATTCTTTCATTCACCCACTTATCCTCTTCCCACTACGCGCTCATAGCCAGCTGACAAGTTTGCTGCAACAACTGCACCATCAACACCAGTCCATTCCCTCTGTTATCCATCCACACTCGAAACGCTCCAGTGGCGAATAACCCGCTTTCAAAAGGATGCTGGACGCTCAAGCACCATTCACGCCAGCAGAGTGAAGAGAAGTACGGGGCTGGCAGTCATTCGATGCATTTCCAACTCTCCCATAGGAACCGATAGGGTGTCCAATAAAACTGCACTTCGTATTCGATCCGACGGTGGAGAGGAAACATAAAAAAGCAATGCTTAGGTGGTAATTCAACATGAGGGCACATCTGCATTGTCTCACTGACACTTAAAGGAGTAAACGATTTACTTCTCCATTTTGGTGGAGCTTAAGTCACCACAACTTCCAGCAAGGTCAGTGAGACCACACCTCTTTGATAAGGATGCATGGAGTGGTGTGCAAGACCATTCAAAAGTACACATGAAGAACTCTCTTGGAGGACTGTAACCAACTTCGTATGCACGACACCGGATGAAGGGTGTGCTACGGCAAAAGTGCAGTGGACACCAACTGCCTTCTGTAGTAAAATTAGGTTCTAGTGCTTAGACCACAGGCTAATCGTGGGTGGGACAACGACTTACTGATGCCTCTTTTCCCACATTCAGAAAAAACATTTACCATAAAAGAAACCGAGTCATCTACAATAAAACTGTTTGCGTTACAGCACAGTTTTGAAGTAACGTAACCAATGAGATGCCGTTTCCCGGCTGCTGGAGACCACAACGTTCAGTGGAAAAGAAGTCGTCACATACAAGCCAAGTTACGCCTAAGAAAAAGTTCGAGATAGGAATTAGAGGTCTTCCGCTTTGAGTATCTGACCTAATAAGGGACTGCACACCAACCCTCTGCTTCTCCTCCAAACAAACTCCTCCTCTTGTGCTTCTACTTAAAGACAATGGCAAAACCTACAGAGATAATAGTAGAGTGCATTCAAGAAGACAATCCATTACCACAAGTGACCTCTACGCATTGTTTCGACGTCATCTCCACAATAACCTTCCTTCAGCCTCCATAACGCATCAGTTTTAAATGCGGTAGGAGAATTGACGATTGACCGATTCATTCGACGATGCTTAAGAAGTATGTCAGGAATTGATCATGGAAGACCACCTCTTAATAAATAGCACGGTAACACTTTCAATGGTGTCTCTAGATCGGCTTCCCATTCGCACTCAGATTGATTTACTCTAATGTAAAATGCTGGGGGCAGATTCCATGAGATGGTGTGAAATAACTTCCTATGAAAGATGGAAAACCACATAAATGTGTCCTCCAATAGCGTAACAGGAAACAAGCTCAAGAAATGCCAAACACAGAGACAAAAATACCAATAGCTAAAATTAGGTTTACCAAACAATGTCCACCAAACTAGTTGTAAAACCAATGAGTTAAACATCGCGGAGTAAGACTTAACGTTTCCAGATGAGGTACCCTCGATTATGAGACAGAACAAAAGAGCATATCAGAGAACAGGATGCAAGCTTTCGTGAGCCTCTACCTAAGTAAGCCTAAAATGACACCTAAGATGGCAGTTGTAGAAGCATTGCTCAATGCGCTTGCAACTAAGGTCTACCTGTCCGACAGGAAAATCCATAGCAACATTCCAGTCGTTGCATAGGTTTGAAAAATCATACCACTTGAGGCCAACCATGCCTCCTGATATAATTGCAGCTCCAAAACCAAAATAACACTTTTACTCTTCATCAATTTTGTTGATGCGAATGTAAACAAACCACCTTGCGATGCATAAATTGGCACAAATCCAGTTGTCATGATCTGCTTCGGAACACACGCCACACATGATCGGAGTAACAAACTAATAGTTCTGGTGAAGGACACTAATGCCGTCTCTCAGTAGTACAACGCTAGTCTAGTCGGAAAAGCGATCGAGATCATGGAAATGGAAATCACTCACGCAAGCAAAGTGACAGTTCAAAGGTGCAGTAGAACATACACAAGAGCAAAATTCAGCGATTGGACAAGTAATATTTGGTGTCTTGTTATGGATGCAGCGACTCATGTCATCATCCCATTCCACGCGCTCTCACCACTCAATCGACTCTCGCACGGATCCACTACCTGCACGCAATCAGAAGGCGGAGAGTGTTCACTTTGGAACGTTGTCCTCAACCATCCCCACCTCCGCTCCATCACCACGCACTGCCAATGCCAGCGTTGGAATGCACATACCACTTCCCCATCTCCTGGTTGATCCAATGCACCAATGCACCAATGCACCAATGCAGCGATGCACCAATGCAGCATTGCCAAGTCAGCGGCAACTAAGTCCGCCTCGAACATTTGACCTACTACAGGACTGCATACCAATCCACCACTTCTCTCCCCAATCAACTCCACCATCTGTGCTTCTACTTGAAAACCAAATCGAAAGCGACCACACAATCTAGTCCAGTGATGCGTTCGCGCAGAATCACATCCATAACGAAAACTGCAGGCGCACGTGCTGGATGGGTTCAAGAGGATGGCCGATCGTCATTAAAAATATTTATGCACGTTATTCCGTTGCTATCTTTACAGTCGTCTTTCCTCAGCCGTCTGAAATTGATCAGCGCATTTTATATGCATGAGCACTGGGGATGCGTCGATTCATTTGTTGATGTTATAGAACATACCACTGAAGGTCTCGGTATGAGTATCGTGGTAGCATTTTCATTGGGGTCTCCCGTTCCTACTCGGACTTAACGAAGTCATTGTCCGAGTACCTTCCTTGGAGCCTTCAGTTAGCATGTAAACCTTGTATGCATATGGGTCCAAGAGTACCACAGGAAAGCGAGGTTACATGGGTATTAGATTTGTATTTTCCTTAAAAGCAAATAACTTTCGCTCAGTTTAAACGTTTAACTGTGCTTATAACCTCTCACCCATCATGCCCATTTGAAAAAACTCTTTTTCTGGATGCCTTCCTCGGAGCCTTCAGTTAGCATGTAAACCTTGTATGCATATGGGTCCAAGAGTACCACATATTTAACCGTCATATCGATCGCAAATTGTCACTTTCACCTGCAGTTGAGTGACCGGTGATGCTCGGTTGACCCTCACATTCGTTAATGCACTGAACTCTGAGGAGCATGGCCTTCGCGCCTCGCATGACAGGCCAATCCGAATGAGCAACTCGTCCGACGCCGTTCGCCCAATGATGCCATTGGCTGAGGAGGAGGTGGTGGCATCGCTGGTCACATCAATCGGCAACAGATAGGAAGAAATAGCGCACACTTTCGCCTAGACTCCCATCACTGAAAATCCTCTGCAATGGCAAAATGCCTTGCAATTTGCCCGTACCAGCATTCGTTGCTAATCTCAATTGTGCCACTTACCTACTCAAATTGAAATAAGTAGCGTTAGGTTGCCTTATGCTAATTTCGGTCATGCCTGCCAATACAGCCTCACGAGTGGTGCGACTGCGAACAAAAGTAGGAAGTATTCACAAGTTATACAAGTAATTGCAGGATTCGAGTGGAAATGCTAGCAAACCCTGGGTAGACGAGGGATCCTTCGTGCTGCCAATGTCATTAGAAGTAGCTTAAAGTCACTTTCAAGGTGACTGATGTCTGGGTAGCTCACTCAGCTTCAGTACAAAGCGTGATTGGCAAATTCTTACACCTTTCCACTTACCTGACCTACAAGATCTGTCCAAAATCTACAGCCCGATCAGCCATCGTGGCCTCTTTGTCTCGCATTCATAGCTCATTAATTTTACCTCATTTACTGCTAGATTGTGTGTCAATCGACGGATACGTTATGGAGAGTCTTATATCTAGGACGAGGTGGCAGTTTATGAGTTGCACACCGAGACGTCTCCAAACACGAGGGAAGGCACATGATTGGGGTGGACTGTGTCAGTTGGGCTTAGAGTAGGACGTGGGACTGGAGGTCAACCCACCTGACAAAACTGCAGTGACATCGCACCCGACGTGCTCTCTAACCCATACTAAAGGCAGAACAATTAACGCCTACGTTACAACCACGCCCCTTCTAATTTGAGCCCCAATTGTGTACTTTGCCCTGGTCACAGGGTAATCAACGCTGTAACAAATGACCACGACTCTGTTTATCGACAGCTGCTGTTATGCACATCTCAACTGACTCCTTCTTTCTCATCAACAAAACGAATCCTTGATGTTCGTACGTAACATGTGGATTAAAGTCGCACCGCTAGTCACAACGATGCAAATCGCTGCGCACGGGAGTGGGGAACAGCGCCTAGCATCAATACGCCGAAGGGCTATGAGGCTGTTGACAGAGACTGAGTACGCCAACACGCAGGCGCAATGCATGTGGGGAAAATTCAAGCACCCGTTCAGCTCACCACCCAGCCAAACCACCACTATCTCAATAACTAAAGGAAATTTAAAAGGCAGAACAATTAACGCCTACGTTACAACCACGCCCCTTCTAATTTGAGCCTCAATTGTGTACTTTGCCCTGGTCACAGGTTAACCAACGCTGTAACAAATGACCTCGGCTCTGTTTATCGACAGCTGCTGTTATGCACATCTCAACTGACTCCTTCTTTCTCATCAACAAAACGAACCCTTGATGTTCGCACGTAACATGTGGATTAAAGTCGCACCGCTAGTCACAACGATGCAAATCGCTGCGCACGGGAGTGGGGAACAGCGCCTAGCATCAATACGCCGAAGGGCTATGAGGCTGTTGACAGAGACTGAGTACGCCAACACGCAGGCGCAATGCATGTGGGGAAAATTCAAGCACCCGTTCAGCTCACCACCCAGCCAAACCACCACTATCTCAATAACTAAAGGAAATTTAGGCTATTAAGCGCTGCAACAGAAGGTGCTCACTCACACACTCAAGCCAGTGCACGCTAGACAACTGCAGGTTAGTGTGATCTGTCATGGTCGAACTCTCGAACATTGTCAAACTCCTGCCCACCCCCTGTGCCAAACCAGTAGTGACACTGTGCATGACTGAAGGAACATTAATCGACTTCTCGCGCCGCATCACCATCGAGATGAATAAGCGTCGACTGCAACGAGGGAAGTCGTGGGATTGAGTCCACCTCAATATTCACTTCACACCGCGGCATTGCAGTAGCTTAGGCATTGAAAGTGAGACGTTGCTCTCAATTGCGATGCACGATCCAGGTCGAGTGGCGCACACTGGAAGCCACATCTTTGTACATCCAACGCTCTCTTCGTGTCAGTTTACATTCTTGTGAAGCGGTCGAGGTCAAACAATAGAGATGGGTTTGCGTTACCTGGCTCGATGTCCCATCAACCAGTTCTCTCAAATTTGCTTACGCCTCTTTTACTCAAATATAGTCTGCGATTGCGAAATGCCTCTGAAGTTGCCGGTATCGACACTCGTTGCAAGTCTCGGATATCCCACTAATATACTCAAGTCAAAATAAGTAGCATCAACGTACATTTCAATAATGCTATTTTGAAACGACCATTTAGGGAAAATGGTATTGCCTATTGGGAGCATATCATGCTATTTTGTCATACGTATGCATCCAACCTAACGAGTGGCGAGTTTCCGAGCAAAGTGAAATGTATTCACAAGTATTTGCACCATACGAGAGGGAATGCCCACGAATTTGGGTAAATGATGGAAGTTTTGTGATGCCGATGTCATGAGAAGTAGCATCAAATCAACCTCACACTGAATGATAACTAAGCAGCTCATCTAGCTCTAAGCGCAAAGCATAATTATCAACTTACAACATTTTCCAGCATCTTGAGCTACACGGTCTGACGAGTCTGTTGATACGGCAATATTAAAATACAATGTAAGGAGGCATAAAATGAGTGCAGAGCCATCAACAAGACCCAAATCAGGAATAGAGCACGACGTCTCCTCCCTGTAGAACTATGCAGGACTCACAAGAGTAAGTCCAAATCGGCAACCCTCACTGGAGATGAGATTAGAGGTATCGTGACTTCTCCGATGGAGGCGAACAGTGCTTATTGTTTGTCTTAAAGAGAAGAAGGCGTCAAAAGGTGAGGGGAAATGAGGAGGAATGGGAAGGAAACCAGAGGGACAGGAAGGAGTAAGGGCTAAAGGTGAAGAGAGAATGAGACGACACTGAGCCCTGATGCCGGTAAACAATGCACGAGTTGATTCAGAATGTTTCAATGTTGCCTTCTGCTCCCTCCGGCACTTTCTCCCATCCTTCTGTACGTTCATTCATTTATTGCGCATGGAAATGCCGTAATACAAGTGGACTGCTTATCAACCTGTGAATTACCCAAACGTTGCTCCAAGGTTGTCTCTGGTGCTATGGAGGTCGGTCCATCGATCCGCTATAGCAAAGCCCAATTCATTTCAAGCTAACTGAACAGCGCTTTGGTTAAATCGACTTCAAATAAGCATGATGAGGCATCAATTGTGACTTACGAAGAACCATGATGCGTGCTGCAGTGGTGAATCAACGCTATCCTGTTATTGTTTTGCGGTTGCTCATCTCACGACACTCAAGGGGGCCCACCATGGCACCGGTGTTTTGAAGCAGTTTAATTGTTCACTCTTACCTCAGTGAGATATACAGTCTTCCAACCACACCGACGATCAGCCATCCCTCTCCGACACTTCACTCTTGGTAACGGTAGTGGCAGTGGTCAAGTTACTCCTACTCATTCTTCCAAATTGATGCTCCTGTTGTAGCCACTTCGTTCTTGAATGTACCGCTCACACACTTACTCACGCACTACGTGCCTGCTTGGGTATCATGCTTTACCTTCTTTCAAATTTACGGTACCTGGAGCGCCACAAATCTCTCCTTATCAGACTGTCAGTCTTTGATGGATACCAATGCTTGGGAGCCCTATCTGAACTGGATAGCAAAGCCTACCTCCACGTTCTTTCCCTTAACACCACAGTGCGACCTCTACTCATAGCGGATCCTTGTACTGTCGGTAGTGCGTCCGTTAGGGCAATCCCCAAAAAGGGGAAGGCACAGTAGCTCGAAGTGAGTATTGTGGACGCATCTATAAAACCTGTCGCAAATACTACCACCATAGCATAAAATTGCTCAATGATTATTTTTTCTTCTCCAAGACCTTGTCGAATGTTTCCTGTTCGTCCGTAGCATGCAAGCTGAAGCGATCTTGTTACTATCTACCGCGTTTGTACTGTAATAAAAACAACAGGTGCTAAGACCGATGACTGTTAATTACAAAGAGAATCAAAAGAGGTGCAAATAGCTGGCAGAGTTATCATGATTTTGCTGCATTTACGCCTGCATGAGTTGCATTCTTAATTCACGGTTCAATGATTAGTTTTGGTGCCTTGTCCGCTTGAACTCGTCTGTTTCAACATATAAAAATTCATAAATTACTGTGCCAAACAATACGTAATCAGCCATTTAAGTTGTGCCGACAATGGAAAAGAAAGCGAGACTGTGCTAGCCATTTGCCAGTATTTGTTTTGGAATCCGCAAAATGGACAGCATTGAAAGTACAAGGGTGAAAGAGGCGTTAAAGTCGCATCATGAAGTGTTTCTCATATTTAAATACGGAGAGCTATTGGCATACAAGGTGTGCCATTGGGTAGTGCGCATCAAGAATCGCCTTTTGTCTAGGTTAAAAACAAGCGACGACGCCGAATTCGGTACTTCAATTTCTCTGCTTATTACGCCTGCTACTTGCAACGTCTTATCAATCAAATACCACGTACTGTAGGATGTGAGATAGTGCGTGTGTGGACATTCAAGCACGCGCTCAGCAGCACACAACTGGGAATTTTCGCCGATATGGCAACAATTTTGTCAGGTAGAAAAGTGAGAAGTGCCGCCTCTCAGCTGCCGTTTTAATCCCTTGTTGCTCATAGTGTCTTCGAGAGTTTGTCAACGCTGGCAATATTGGCATGATTGCTGTATCCTAATTCGCCACGGATGGACTGTCTTCTGTAAAGCCGCGAATCTGTGGAACGCATTGGGTCAAACAGGAATTGGGGAGAAGGTGGTGAAAATATCTCGGAATGTTGACAAAACATGAAAAGCGTAACGTAAGGTGGCACCTCTTTTAGTCATCAGCCACTGTACTCCTTTCGTATCATAGGGAGTTAATGAATCTAAAGTGCACAAAGTGACGGGTGTATCAATTCAGAAAACAGGATGTCAATCTGTACGCCACAAATGCATTTCTACTTAACTAGGCAAAAGGAAAAGTGCACAAATAGTTTCTAAATGCACACACCCGAGTAACAGATAACAGGTTCTAAAAAAGATGGTTGCGTCCCTGATAATGGGACTCGAAGTGCTTCTCCCCCAAAACGATTGGCTGCGACATCCTACTTGCCTAGGTCAGACAGTCGTACCCGAATCCACGTTGCGCTTGGTGGTGGGAGGATTCAGGATGGGTTGCAACATTAGTGCCTGCACTGTTATGTTAAGCTAAATCAGATATGTGGATTGCCACCAATGGAGAAGATCATGTCATTCGCATGATTGTACGAAGACAATGCTTTGCATCATGTGTGTAATTGGGACGAGTTTTCCAACGCCTTGGCCTTCACGCACTCCTCACTAATCTAATTCACAGGACAGTAACAGTGACACAGTGCATTAGATTACTTTCAAGGTGCTAATGAGACCTTTACTGCATTCACATTCTTCTCTTTCCACCCCTTACTTCACGTTCCGCTGAAGATCTGCGATACGCATTTCCTGATGCAGCAGAACATCCGATAAAATGAACGCGAACAAGGAATTTGAGAAGAAGCAGGATGGAAGGAAAGAGAAGTTTTGGACTGTTTGGTGTTGCAGATAGTTTATCCTATGGAAAAATGCTACAAAAGAACGAGGTTTTGTTCTCTATGGAAGTAGTCGTTCCGCTCATCTGCTTAGAACCAATAGCATTTAACACAATTTATCGCATGCGTGCTTACGAAAACTGCTGATTCGTGACCACATTGCTTTGGCTGTAGCTTTCACCCTCACAACTTGCCCGTCAATGTGACCATTTATTACCTGTCGACCGGATCTCCCACTAATCATCCACCTACCTAACCTTCTGCCCAAAGTTCCATCTACCGGTCAAAACTGCGTCAACCGCGGTTCTGTGCCTTCAAATAAACTGTCCAAGTGAACGCTTCTTCCCTCAAAAGTGAAACTAAACAGTCTCCATTTTGCATAATAATAATCGGTTCAACAGTGGAGTTTCAAGAAAGTGGTATTTTTACTTCTAAATAAGACTCGTTAATGGGTCACATCCTTCAAAGTTAATAGATATGCTAATCCATTCTCCCACAGTTACATTACAACATCCTTTCAATGCTTTTGCTGTTTGCAGCTAAATTACATGTGCCCAATGCCTTTCCCTCCAAATAGCAACGTTATTTAACATCCATTTATATAAACAAATATAGAGCATGCAAAGTAAATCTCGATGAATTTGTTTCATATCTAAGTAAACATAAATTACAATCGAGTCATTTTCCAATAACTGCTTTCTGCCACCATAAATGGTAAGGAGTTCAGCTCCGGATTGCCAAGCTCTCTATGGTCGAACATGGTATTGACATGCTGCAAAGGAATGCCCAGCTTGAATGCCAATAGCCCCAGATACACGTCTTCGTGTACGTAGGGGTAGCGCGTATAGGCCGACCCAATCGCCATGTCGTCGACAATGTCAGCTCCCACCAATTGGCAGAATCCGCGAGGATACGGGCACATTAAAGCCCATGGAATTTCTCGGTATGAAAGGTACAGCTTATTCCATGGCGATCGGTTTGCATAGTCATCATAAGATATGCGACCGAAAATTGATGTCCTTTTCTTGTCTCTTGGAACTGAGGCCAAAAATTGCATCAACATGGAAATGTTCATTCTGTGGTCGTCATCGATTATCACAAACACGTCGTTACGACGTTTATCACAAAAGGCCGAGATCCAACGTAGGTTGGTGACCGTCTTCCATGTGAGGTTGTAGTATGTGTCCTCGTAGTCTGCCAGCACAATGTCGTCGTACATTCGCATCTCCTCCTCTATTTTCTGCATCACTTCATTGCCGCGGCCATTGTATTCATCCATCAAGTCACCAGCTGGTCCTCCTAGCACCATTTCATGGCCGTCACGATCGAATTTGCGTCCTCCGTATTGTCGTGGCACTCCAAGACTAAAGACCACTCCCACTTTTGTGTTGGGGTTGAGTTTCTTCTCGCGTCGCATGAATGCGCGGAACAGCCGTCGCCTTTCCCAATTCAAAATGCCACTTTTGACAACCATCACCAAATCGTGGGCGGTATTGTCTGAGCAGACCGAATGACTGGTTTTCAGGATGCGAATGGGATAATTGTAGTCGGGCTTCTAAAATAAAAAAGAGAAGGTGATTCATCGTTGTGCTCGAAGCTGGGTCTGGTGATGCACTCGGTAGCTGGGACACTAACACACGTGACAGGCGAGCGTGTGGAGTGAGTCATGCTGATTCACCCCTCCCATTCAACCTCACCCACTCAGCGCAAATAATGGGCGCGGCTATTACAACCTCCCTGTAGGAACTCGCATCCTCGTCTGCGTCTGTTTCAGCCAAACCGTTGTATCAACAAACCCATTTAATGGAGGTGAGGGCGATGGTATGAGAGCGAATGCGAAGGGCTAAGTGTTCGACTTACTGCCGAGACCAACGAGCCAGACTTGATTGCCTTGACTATGTCCCCGATTGGGACATCTTGTGGGTAGGTTCGATAGATGTTAGGATATATAACCAGCTTCCACATGGATCGAGGAGATTCTCCGAGTTCTTCGAAGGAGATCCACCTGTCATCCGTCGTGATATTGAAAATGCTTTTGACTGGGTAGGTAATGCTTGAGTTAAATGTTGACGCATTGCGGTGCGGTTGGGTGCAGAGTGTGATGTTGTAGGTGTTGTTTGCAATACGAATTTCGTCCAGGTGTACAGGAGGCCATCTGCAGTAACTTGGATGTGTACGTGGAAGAGTTACTGCACGGAGAATTCTGTCAAATCGAAAGAAGTTACACATGTATCCAATTAGCAGGCAGATGGCGAGAAAGCAGAGGAGTTTTGCTGCAACACGAAGTGCGGCTATCATCTTCTTCGGTTGACAATGCTGGAGTGATCAGGCGAGCTGGCGATTTATTCCAGATCGATGCTGCAACGCAATGGTTAGAATGATCGCGTTCGGATGTTGTGCGGAGAAGTACGATGCTGTGGCTTCAAAGAGAAATTATTGACTTGCGATATCGATGGCGGAGTCAAGTTGGTACTATGCGAAGCTGAGATGCATGAACGGTGCGAAGGAGAGCAGTCAAATAGAGTGACTATCGTGTGGAGAGACGCGCATCAATTCCGGTCTATTCTATGACCTACCACAATAGAGTGAAGAATAGTTTTGTGGAGTACATTGCAACCTAGACCTCAATAATTGCATGAATGAGCCACAACTCACACAGCTTATTGGTGGCTAACATTGGTCCTTTGTGATTGGAGAATTCTGCTAATTTTATCGACTTGTCATTTGTGCTCTCCACTACAAAGATGGGCGTTTATTAAATACAAGTCATTTTTGTAGTGGCCACGAAGAACTATTTATGATTGGACCCTGTGTTTCTCGTAAGCAGATGTTTGATGATCATATTTGGCACGGTTGTGTCACTCATAAGGCCAAATAATGACCTGATCAAGAGCCCAACAGACTGGATGGGGAGAGGCTTTACCGCTGCATGAGTAGCGCTGCCTCATCGATCATACGAGCACTAAAGAAGGCGTTACTGATTTGAGTTTGAATAGCCAATGCACGAGGTAAGTGCTAATATTCCTCGCTAATTATGTCTCGACTCCGTCCTTGAAAGGTGTGCCTTTTCACCTCAACTTTTACTGGTATAGAGCCACAATATCCACAAGGCACAAAACTTTGATGCGATGTCGCCGCTTAATTTGCCTTTACGTCGGTTGGATCCAGGAGGTATTTGCGACAAGTGAACTGCAGTGCGTGCTCACGTTGTCGCTGTGCTTCAACTCAGGATTGAAGTGGCGCACGGAACTGACTAAAGTATGCATGAGATCGGCGCCGCAAGTACAGATCCGCATGCACCACGCCTTCTGTAGTGAGCGTGTACTGGGTCCCAATTACCTTCCGTCTAATCAATGTTCTCGGTAAAATCTTAATCCTACAAATGTATCGATCCCAATCCAGTGAGCGTTTCGGAGGCACTAAGGACCAACTCCGCTTCCAGCACCTCAACTAACGAAGGATTGCGTGCTAAACCTCCGCTTCTCCGCCACATGTACAGCTCCATTTGTGCGCCTACCATACACCTAGTTGGAAGCGACTACGCCATCTAACCTAGTGATGCATTTGCTGCAACCATCAGCATGACAAAACCCATAGAAACAACAGTACAGAGTGGATGCAGGAAGATAGTCTAACACCAAAGGAAGACCTCTGCGCATTGGTTCAGTGCCACCTCCACGCTAATCACTCCCCAGCCCCACCAACACATCAGTGCTTTAAATGTGGTAGAATTGTTGAAGACTGATCCACTGCCTCGGCGACGCTCGAGAAGTGTTGAAGCAATTGATCATGGAAGACCACCTTTCAAAAAATAGCATGGCTCCTCCCATTCCGCACTTGCATGCAATCACTCCAGTTTGAAGTGCAACAGGCGGATTCCTTGAGATGGTGTGAAATAACCTCCCAGCAAAGATGGACAACCATCCAAACCTGCCCTCCGTTGGCGCAGTGTGACACAGGTTACAGCAATCCCAAACACAGCACCGAAAATACCGCGATCTTAAAGTGAACTAGCAAAACAGTGTCCAGCCAAACAGCCAAACGTTCAACCACCGCAAAGTATGAACACATGCATCTAATTGTGCATGTTCCGTGAGTTATTCACGGATATGAGGCCAAACAAAAGGACTAAACCTCCTGTTCCTCTCTACCAAAGATGGTCCAAGATGACACCTAAGATAGCAGCTGTAGGAGCACTGTTCAATGCGTTTACAACCAAGGTCCACCCATCCGGCAGGAAAACCCTTAGCCACATCCCGCTCATTGCATAGGCTTGAATTAACGGTGTCTTCTTATGGATGCAGCGACTCATGTCATCATCCGATTCCACGCGCTCTGACCACTCAATCGACTCTCGCACGGATCCACTACCTGCACGCAATCAGAAGGCGGAGAGTGTTCACTATGAAACGTTGTCTTCAAACATCCCCACCTCCGCTCCATCACCACTCACTGCCAATGCCAGTGTCAGAATGCACAAACCACTTCTCCATCTCCTGGTTGATCCAATGCACCAATGCAGCGATGCACCAATGCAGCATTGCCAAGTCAGCAGCAACTAAGTCCGCCTCGAACATTCGACCTACTACAGGACTGCATACTAATCCACCACTGCTCTCCCTAATAAACTCCACCATCTGTGCTTCTACTTGAAAATCAAATCGAAAGCGACCACACAATCCAGTCCAGTGATGCGTTCGCGCAGAATCACACCCATGACGAAAACTGCAGACACACGTGCTAGAGGGGTTCAAGAGGACGACCGATCGTCATTAAAATATATCTATGCGCGCACTATTCCCATGCTATCTCTACAGTCATCCTTCTTCAACCTCCTACACCTGATCAGCACCTCCAATGCACATGGGTAATGACAACTCATCGATCCATTCGCCTATGTCAAAGACCTATTTCAAGAGCAGACCAATGAAGGCCTTCAAATAAGCACTGTGGCAGCACTTTCATTGGAGTCTCCAGACCTACTCCCCATTCCTACTTGGGCTTACGTATTCCGCCATTACGTTCTGGAGACGCATTTCATCCTAACGCATCAAGTGACCTTGTGCAGGAATCAAAGGCCATCAAGACCTATCCTCTGATGGCGCAGCAGGCGCCACGTGAACTAAATCCCAAACGCAGCAACGATAATAACAAGGTCCCAAATTTGTCCGACGGAACGCCCAGCCAAACCGTGTAAAGCCAGAGATCCAAATAACGCGGAATAGAGTCCAACACTTCTCACTGAATGGACTGAATGCCATCCACTTGCGCGTGTCCACTAAGCCACGGTCGGTTATGAGATCAAGTAGAAGACGACTACATTAGCGAACAGGACCCAGGTTCTAGCAATCCTTACCGGTTGAGATAGCTGCTACACAAGCACCACTTCGCACGCCTGCAACTAAGCTTTGTCTGTCTGGTACAAAACCCTATCACATGAATTGCGTTTAATTTTACGGCATAGCACAATTCCTGTTCAAAAAAGCACAAATAGGGACACCTCCTCATTAATTTTGCCCTTTCAAATGCAAACAAAGGAACACGCAGCGATCAACAAATTGTTATAGGGAAGCGAAAACCGCTATCAAGCAGCACTGATTCAAGCAGGAGAAGGGTCAAAATCAGTAAGATGAAGAACTCACACAAATGCAGTGGCGACTTCGAAAACCAGACAGACATTCCCTCCCACCTAAGCGGTGGATGAATGATACCGACAGAGGACATGACCTTCGTGGCATGCCCCAGACCGTCTGCATACGACGCGTCAGAATCCGCACACTTCTCCGTAAGGCAGGCAATCTCAATTCACTGGCCGCCAAGAAAGCGACGCACGCATCAATTCTTGCCAAAGGAGTATCTGCAAGGTGCTTGGGTTTAGCAGGTTTAACCACCGCCTGGAGATGCGGAAACATTGACAAACACCAGATCCCTGATAAAGGGACAAACTTAGTCCACTCCCATCATCAATCAGAGCTCGAAAATATAATCCGTCTCAGAAAACTTGATTTACCCTGTTTGGTAGCCACATAGGTGACTTGCCACTAAGGCATTCCACCGCAACATCGAGAGCTGAGCAATCGGGCCAGTTAATCATCCAGACGCCCAATGACCTTGAGGAGCACTAACGGTAGAGTTTATGAAGGAGATGCGATGAAGGGGAAGCAACTGCACGAAGACTAGATTAGTAATAGCAATAGCTAAACTGTGATTGCATCCTTTTTCGGCAACATAAATCCTAGTCTTGTCCAAAAATTCTGCTTGCTTTGAGAACTTTCGCAATGATTCATGCTCTTTTGCCATTCGACTACATTCGTGGGCCTCTTAATACCCTTCTTTTGCTAAATTTGTGTTTGTTTTCTCAGACTTTTTGCATTTGCAACAATGGGTGCCATCAAAGCAGCACTTTGAAATAACTGCATCAGCGTCCTTCTTATTTACACGCAATAGTAGGCTAGAGTAGTATTTCATTGCCAGTGTGATCAAGGAGGTCCTTGGTGACGTTGATGGCTTGATAACCTCACTCTCAATCGTCTTTTCAACCAGACTGTTTGCTTCTTCCAGCAAGCGAGGTGGTATGCGTATCTGTGATCGCCCAATGCATCTGGCTTCACTAGCGTCTGTCGTGTGCTCCCCTATGCTCGTTTGTGCCAGGTTAACGTCCTGTCAGTAGAAAATGCAAACGATCTCAATAAAGAGTTCGCGAGATTCCTTCCTTTCGTAATCGGCGATAGGAGTTAACTGTGAGCAGGGACCGTTCCAGTTCCTCATGGGGAGAGAATTGTGGCTTTGAACAGAGCACTGCAGATGACGTCTGCATCATCAATTCTCAGGTCACGAACAGGTATGCTGGCTTCAGTGTTATGTTGAGTGGAGAATCAGCACGAAGTATCACGTCCTAAGTTAGTTGTGGGCATATGCTGGATCGCGCTGTCGAGCTTTCCTTCCCCATGTAGACTCCCAACAACGTTCCTTCTCTTACCGTCATTTCGTTTCCTTCTGCAAAACGTAGACTTGTGGTGGGTGAAATATTCCAGATCTTGTTACAAGGGTGCGAGTAGGCTTCCAAGTTTACTGCTGACTTGGCTGCACTCGTGTCAGCGTGGACGTAGCATGAACGTCATCCTGTATTAAGTGAGTCGCCTAGAGGGAGTGAAAGACGTATGAGATTGGACAGTACAGGGAGAAGAATGGCTCATCAGACATTGGAGCTTGGCGCTGCAGGCATAATCGTGGGTGTGTAGGGTTTGTCCACCTGATGGTTGTCTGAGCCAGCCACGTCACACGGTTCTCCTGAAGCATTCTAGTCGCAAACTAGATCAGCTGACTGATGTGGCTGGTCTTCGTGGCGTAGAGTGTCCCAGTCATGATGGGTGGTTGAATGCTCTCTCTGAGTCTGAGCTAGACGGCCAACCGGCTGGCAATCCCGTTGGACGAAGCACCTCGAAATTTACGTTAGACTGGTTGGTGAAGTTGCATAGCTGATTTCCTATCATTCTAGTCAGGTTCATAGCGTCTACATCAGGCTCTAATGTGGGCCTGCTCTTGCTGGTCGATGATGAGGTGAGCTAGGAGCCTGCAGCATTGGTTAATGTTGGAGGCGTGAGAGATTGCGCTGTCCAATGCAGCCAAAAACACATCTTGTAAGAGGTATGAAGGGCAGTGTGTTTTCCTTGCCACTGGCGACATGAATGGATGTTGAACTTCGTCGTCTTGAGTTTCAAGAGCTCGTAGCATCTTAGAATGGTGGGTGGTGCACTAGGACTGCTGCCACTAAAGCACTATCCTCCTTCTACTTCTCCTTTTCCCCATCCTCCTCCTCCTCATCCTCCTCATCCTCCTCATTCTCCCAATCCTCCCTGCGACTTCGGCTGGCACGACTGGGATCACTGCTTAGCGACATCTTAATTTACGCAGTTTAAAGGTACGAGTGCAGTGAATTAGCCCAGCAACGGGGAACTCGACCTTCTCCCCAAGCATGAGATCCCAATTGCATTCTTACATTGGTTTCGCCCTTCGCTTTTGCGGATCATATGCTCATTTTATTTGGGCTGGTATTTTGGCTAATGAAACTTGAGTATCACTACTCTGCACACCACGATTGCCACCCCAGTTTCGGTGAAACTACTGTACCGCTAGAATCACATTCGATCTGCATTTGTCCCACGTCCGATTCCGAGCACTAGGTTGGCTAAATGAAGGTTTTCGCTTTAGTCAATGCTTTTTTCGCTCTACACTAAGCTCGTCACTACAAGAAGTACGCATACATTGTCCATTCGTTAATGCACTGAACTCTGAGGAGCATGGCCTTCGCGCCTAGCATGACAGGCCAATCCGAATGAGCAACTCGTCCGACGCCGTTCGCCCAATGATGCCATTGGCTGAGGAGGAGGTGGTGGCATCGCTGGTCACATCAATCGGCAACAGATAGGAAGAAATAGCGCACACTTTCGCCTAGACTCCCATCACTGAAAATCCTCTGCAATGGCAAAATGCCTTGCAATTTGCCCGTACCAGCATTCGTTGCTAATCTCAATTGTGCCACTTACCTACTCAAATTGAAATAAGTAGCGTTAGGTTGCCTTCCAACATTGCTGTTTGGAATTGACCACTTAAGGAAAATCGAATTGCCTATTGGGGCAAATCTTGCTAATTTCGGTCATGCCTGCCAATACAGCCTCACGAGTGGTGCGACTGCGAACAAAAGTAGGAAGTATTCACAAGTTATACAAGTAATTGCAGGATTCGAGTGGAAATGCTAGCAAACCCTGGGTAGACGAGGGATCCTTCGTGCTGCCAATGTCAGTAGAAATAGCTTAAAGTCACTTTCAAGGTGACTGATGTCTGGGTAGCTCACCTAGCTTCAGTAAACGCGTGATTGGCAACTTCCAACAACTTTCCACTTACCTGACCTACAAGATCTGTCCAAAATCTACAGCCCGATCAGCCATCGTGGCCTCTTTGTCTCGCATTCATAGCTCATTAATTTTACCTCATTTAATGCTAGATTGTGTGTCAATCGACAGATGTGTTATGGAGAGTCTTATATCTAGGACGAGGTGGCAGTTTATGAGTTGCACACCGAGACGTCTCCAAACACGAGGGAAGGCACATGATTGGGGTGGACTGTGTCAGTTGGGCTTAGAGTAGGACGTGGGACTGGAGGTCAACCCACCTGACAAAACTGCAGTGACATCGCACCCGACTTACTCCCCAACCCATACCAAAGGTTGAACAATTAACGCCTACGTTACAACCACGCCCCTTCTAATTTGAGCCCCAATTGTGTACTTTGCCCTGGTCACAGGGTAATCAACGCTGTAACAAATGACCACGACTCTGTTTATCGACAGCTGCTGTTATGCACATCTCAACTGACTCCTTCTTTCTCATCAACAAAACGAATCCTTGATGTTCGTACGTAACATGTGGATTAAAGTCGCACCGCTAGTCACAACGATGCAAATCGCTGCGCACGGGAGTGGGGAACAGCGCCTAGCATCAATACGCCGAAGGGCTATGAGGCTGTTGACAGAGACTGAGTACGCCAACACGCAGGCGCAATACATGTGGGGAAACTCAAGCACCCGTTCAGCTCACCATCCAGCCAAACCACCACCCCTCAATAACTAAAGGAAATTTAGGCTATTAAGAGCTGCAACAGAAGGTGCTCACTCACATGCTCAAGCCAGTGCACGCTAGACAACTACAGGTTAGTGTGATCTGTCATGGTCGAACTCTCGAACATTGTCAAACTCCTGCCCACCCCCTGTGCCAAACCAGTAGTGACACTGTGCGTGACTGAAGGAACATTAATCGACTTCTCGCGCCGCATCACCATCGAGATGAATAAGCGTCGACTGCAACGAGGGAAGTCGTGGAATTGAGTCCACCTCAATATTCACTTCACACCGCGGCATTGCAGTAGCTTAGGCATTGAAAGTGAGACGTTGCTCTCAATTGCGCTGCACGATCCAGGTCGAGTGGCGCACACTGGAGGCCACATCTTTGTACATCCAACGCTCTCTTCGTGTCAGTTCACATTCTTGTGAAGCGGTCGAGGTCAAACAATAGAGATGGGTTTGCGTTACCTGGCTCGATGTCCCATCAACCAGTCCTCTCTGTGTGCGCCCAAGCGTTGTCTCGCATGCGCTAACCAATCAATCGATGAAAACACCTGCCTCGAAGTCCTTGCTCATTGGTTGGCTAGCAAGGCGATCGATACGACGCGGTGCATACGTTCGTGCAAAAGCCTTAGTTGATGGCACTTCACCATCTGGAGGGGCGTCAGGAGCTACGTTGCTGGCGGTGATAGTTGGGAGCAGCGTGAAAGGACAAGTCTTCTCGTCTGTCCACATGGAGCATGGAGTCCTGCGTGTGGCAGAGGGAAGGTGTCTCTTCCCTGCAGACGTCCTTGTGGGATCAGCAAAGCCACATCAAATGCGTGCCTCCTTTGCGATGGGATTGCGTCTAGCACACAGCTGTGCCACATGGAGCTTCTTCAAAGGCCACAACAGGTGACGCTGTCTGGCGACTGCAGCAGGTGAATTGAGGCCTACCTGAAGGCATGTCGACTTGTAAGTGGTTAGTGACTAGTGCCTGCTTTATTTATTTATTTATTTATTTACTTACTTAGTTGCATACCCCTTCTAGCTCCTACTTCCGAGGCTGCATTTAGCAAAGTGATGAATCTTCCTTCTGCAATAGAATTAGCAGGTCAAACGGCAGATGTGGATTTTGGTGGCCTTCAAGGAAAAATTGCGTTTGGCCACCTCTCATCTCACTAGTAATGCGCTAGCTAGAAATGAAAAAAAAGGAATGCGGACCAACAGCACCATGAAAGGTCAGGAAGTGGGAGAGATGCTGTGGATGCTAAGCTATGAAGTGTGGATAGAATATGAGCATGATGAATATGAANTCATTCATTCATTCATTCATTCATTAATTTATTCATTCATTTATTCATTCATTCATTCATTCATTCATTTATGCATTCACTCATTCATTCATTCGTTTTTTGCATGCAAAACGCTGCAAAACATGTGAACTGCTTGTCAGGCAGTGAAGTACCTAGGCGTTGGTGCGAGGCTATCTCTAGTGCCAAGGCGGTGAGTCCATCGATCTGTCTGCCAGATGTGAAGAGTGATGCGCTCGTGAGTCAGCGATTACCTGTTACTGTCTTTCAGCTGCTCATCTCGCGACGTTTTTTAACCAACTTATACCTCTCATTCATGGGAGCCCACCATGGCGCTAAGGTCGTACCCCATCGAACCACAACGTTTGCAGGCTTGAAGCAGCTCTATTATCCACGTCTACATCAGACTGTCCTCTGCAATGGTTTTACTATTGTCAACTAAATTGCATGTGCCCATTGCATTCCCACCAAATAGCAGAACTAATTAAAATTCATTTTTACTTCTCCCAACACACGCATAAGCGAAAATAGAGCAAACGCTGTAATTTGGATTTCTTTGTTTCATGCTCAAGGAGGGGTGTTTTACAGTCGAGTCATATTCCAGTAACTGCTTTCTGCCACCATAAATGGTGAGGAGTTCAGCTCCGGATTGCCAAGCTCTCTATGGTCGAACATGGTATTGACATGCTGCAAAGGAATGCCCAGCTTGAATGCCAATAGCCCCAGATACACGTCTTCGTGTACGTAGGGGTAGCGCGTATAGGCCGACCCAATCGCCATGTCGTCGACAATGTCAGCTCCCACCAATTGGCAGAATCCGCGAGGATACGGGCACATTAAATCCCATGGAATTTCTCGGTATGAAAGGTACAGCTTGTACTGTGGCGATCGGCTTGCGTAATCACCGTTGGCTATGCGACCGAAAATTGATGTCCTTTTCTTGTCTCTTGGAACTGAGGCCAAAAATTGCATCAACATGGAAATGTTCATTCTGTGGTCGTCATCGATTATCACAAACACGTCGTTACGACGTTTATCACAAAAGGCCGAGATCCAACGTAGGTTGGTGACCGTCTTCCATGTGAGGTTGTAGTATGTGTCCTCGTAGTCTGCCAGCACAATGTCGTCGTACATTCGCATCTCCTCCTCTATTTTCTGCATCACTTCATTGCCGCGGCCATTGTATTCATCCATCAAGTCACCAGCTGGTCCTCCTAGCACCATTTCATGGCCGTCACGATCGAATTTGCGTCCTCCGTATTGTCGTGGCACTCCAAGACTAAAGACCACTCCCACTTTTGTGTTGGGGTTGAGTTTCTTCTCGCGTCGCATGAATGCGCGGAACAGCCGTCGCCTTTCCCAATTCAAAATGCCACTTTTGACAACCATCACCAAATCGTGGGCGGTATTGTCTGAGCAGACCGAATGACTGGTTTTCAGGATGCGAATGGGATAATTGTAGTCGGGCTTCTAAAATAAAAAAGAGAAGGTGATTCATCGTTGTGCTCGAAGCTGAGTTTGGTGATGCACCTCAGTAGTCGGGACGCTAACACACCTATTACCCCTCACACATGACAGGCGAGCATGTAGTGAATCCTGCTGATTCACCCCTCCCATTCAACCTCACCCACTCAGCGCAAATTATGGGCGCGGCTATTACAACCTCCCTGTAGGAACTCGCATCCTCGTCTGCGTCTGTTTCAGCCAAACCGTTGTATCAACAAACCCATTTAATGGAGGTGAGGGCGATGGTATGAGAGCGAATGCGAAGGTCTAAGTGTTCGACTTACTGCCGAGACCAACGAGCCAGACTTGATTGCCTTGACTATGTCCCCGATTGGGACATCTTGTGGGTAGGTTCGATAGATGTTAGGATATATAACCAGCTTCCACATGGATCGAGGAGATTCTCCGAGTTCTTCGAAGGAGATCCACCTGTCATCCGTCGTGATATTGAAAATGCTTTTGACTGGGTAGGTAATGCTTGAGTTAAATGTTGACGCATTGCGGTGCGGTTGGGTGCAGAGTGTGATGTTGTAGGTGTTGTTTGCAATACGAATTTCGTCCAGGTGTACAGGAGGCCATCTGCAGTAACTTGGATGTGTACGTGGAAGAGTTACTGCACGGAGAATTCTGTCAAATCGAAAGAAGTTACACATGTATCCAATTAGCAGGCAGATGGCGAGAAAGCAGAGGAGTTTTGCTGCAACACGAAGTGCGGCTATCATCTTCTTCGGTTGACAATGCTGGAGTGATCAGGCGAGCTGGCGATTTATTCCAGATCGATGCTGCAACGCAATGGTTAGAATGATCGCGTTCGGATGTTGTGCGGAGAAGTACGATGCTGTGGCTTCAAAGAGAAATTATTGACTTGCGATATCGATGGCGGAGTCAAGTTGGTACTATGCGAAGCTGAGATGCATGAACGGTGCGAAGGAGAGCAGTCAAATGGAGTGACTATCGTGTGGAGAGACGCGCATCAATTGCGGTCTATTCTATGACCTACCACCACAGAATGAAGAATACTTTTGTGGAGTACCTTGCAACGTAGACTTCAATGACTATATTAATGAGCCACAACTCACACAACTTATTGGCGGCTAACATAGGCCCTTTGTGATTGGCAAGCTGAGTGCCGCCAACAGTCCCTCTCCAGAGCGAGTGCGCTACACCTCCTGTTTCGTTACGTCATACAATGTGATGCTTGCTCTTCTCGATATCACTGTCAATGTTTCTGCTAATTTTTGGCAAAGGAATGACTGTTCGCTTGTGCCCCTTATTTATCCTAACCATTCCGACAGCTTTTCATACACGAGTCTTGCCTAGCCTCAATTTATTCCTATTTAATGCAAGAGAAGTAGATGCCTGCGAGAAATTATACTTTGTGCTTCGTACTTTGCATCTCTGTTATTGCGGTCTACGTGACGAATGTTCGAGAACTACGTAGTAGACAACGCGCTGTGACTAATGCGTAGCTTTTCCCATCTTCCAAATCTAACAGGATTTTTATATTGAGAATAAATGTCAAATGTATTTAAGGTGGATTTTGGAGTACTTACCGCATGCGTTGCAATGGCACCAACATTGACCATGTTCTTCATCCTCCATAAAGCCTCATTTCTTTTCAAGAAATACCTCGAGTTGTAGTGCACGCAGACTTTGTTTTATAAGTTGTCCGTTTCGGCTTCATCAACGCTCCCAGCATCACACATTCTACCTGTCATTGTTCAAATAATTTAGGCAATCATATGATCGTTTTGATTTTTGGGATAAATTGACAGGTAAATACAAATTGAAAAGATGTGGCAAAATGCTTAAGATATGCACAAATGAATGGGACTTGATCAATCCTCACTATGATGACAAGGACTGCCCATACTGCCTCTCACACCCCACATTTCGCCCATTGGTTCTGGATCAACAATATCTGCCATCAAGTACGATTACTGCAAGGACGGGCGATGGCCGTGACATAACAGTTTAAATCTACCGAAAATAGTTGGTGTTACAAGAAAGGTGCACTCCAATGAACTAGACTGAACTTATAATGCTCTCCTTGCTGAATTTCAGACAAGCGTCCTTACAAGTTCCTTTTGTGGACTACGATTACAGGTACTCCAACCTACAAGGAATGAGCAATGCCAAATGCCAAAGAGAGGAAGCATCGAGGGCATATACGCTGACGAGTAACGCAGACACCCCGTAAGACGACTCTTGCATTCTCTTTCCTTGCTGAACTGATTCATCTTCAAGGCTGTGTGCGGAAACACGGCACTCAAATTGGTGCTAGGATAGTACCAAGTATGGGTCAGTAGATTTGGGCCTCTGCATTACTCCATCCCTACCACCTCAATTCAGCGTTGAGCTCTTCTCTTAGAGGCGTACTCGCGTCAAAGCGTGCTAGAAGAAGTTGCAGTTGCAGGCCAAATGAAAGCATTCCAGTATTCAGTGCGCGTTGTGAAAATGCTCAGGTAAGTCATCTGCGGTTGACGTAAAGGGCTGCGGTGATCGTGGAGGTCACCACTGTCAAAGTAAACGGCTACGCACTTGTGTATCCCACCAAGACATCAACGGGTCCCCCTGTTTGGTTTGAGTTGAGGACAACTTACTCATGCGTTGGAAGATGGAGATAAGCGCCAGTGATTAAGATTACTACAAGACGCCGAGTTATGTGGCCTTCGCGGACAAAGAAGGTCTCTTAGGCGATGTTCCGCAGAACCAGGTGGCCATAGATCTCACCAATACGGGGTTTGATGGAAAGCCTCTGATCAGACGTTGATTTAACCATGAGACGCAGCAAGGTAACGGTAAGTTGCGACCGTTCAGAGTGATGAACTGGAAAGGGAAGGCGGAGGTTGAAGTGAAGTGCTGTGGTGCAGCAAAGAATTCCATAGTGGAGTTCGACTACAGCAGTAAAAATGGCGATTTATAAAGATCAGCGTGGAAG
Organism: Taenia saginata; assembly: GCA_001693075.2. NCBI lineage: Eukaryota > Metazoa > Platyhelminthes > Cestoda > Cyclophyllidea > Taeniidae > Taenia > Taenia saginata. Next base: position 186,274 of record LWMK02000119.1, read on the forward strand.
GTTTGCATTAGTTTGATAGTGCTGTACTCCTGTAGTCAGGGTCGCCGTGGAAACCACACGACACCGTTGCCAGGATAACAGCCTCTTCGAATCAGCATATTGTTTGCTTCAGAAATAACAGAGATGTGCAACCACCTTTCTTACTTCGAGGACTGCATCTTTGTGCAAACCACACCTGTCGCACAAAGTGATACGAATTCTCAAAAAGTACTGAGATCTGTTATTTTGGGAAGAGAGCAACATTCTCGCGAGGTGGAACGAATCGTTAATTCTTCTCCCCCCTTCTATTCAACCAATTGCGCACACCATTAAGCCAGCCCCTCTCTACACCGCCATTGTGATGAAGATGACTAGGCAGATTGCGTCGCAACATCAAACATCTCAACGTCAGGAATTGTCGAGGATGGAAATACCAATTGGGCTCTTGACGTGCTGGAAACAACCTCCGTCGCCAATGAGCCTCTCACACACCTCAAACATCATGTAATAGCTTGCGATCTTGGCGACAAATGGAGTGGGTTCAGTCCCGTTGCCGTTTAATGTGCACTGGCATTGAATTATGCCATGGAAATTCACATATCGAGCTGTGCCGGCCACATCAGTCAGCGTGTGATGATTAGAGCAGCCCCTTACCAGCAAAGGCTTTGATCCTCAGACCACCGAACAGATGCACGCAAAGACCTGTACGGTACATCTCACTGGAAATTAGCATGGCGATGGTAGCGTGGTCGGTTCCTTGTTCTTATCGAGGCGCCTCCTCACTTTCAATGTCACCAGTGCCCTCAAAGCCCATATGTTCACCACTGTTCCTCCTTCCACCATGTGGCATTAGTCATACAGAGAAGGGAGGCCAATGTAATCATTGAATGGACCCCCGACCAGGCAAACCGCCAGGCCTGATAGACACTAGAATTGCATGCTGACTCAATCAAACCACACCACCTCCATCCGTGCAGCACTTGCAAGACATCTGCCTTTATCAAGTGAATGCTACGAGCGTCACGACGTCCGGTAAGAGCAAATGAATGATTACGTACTTGCACACCACTACTCACTATGATCAAGCGAGGAGACGTGATGGCACACACTCTTGTGCGTCTTCCCATTTGAAGCAGAAGGGCCCAAACACCCAACTGATGGCCGATTTCGCCACCACTGGAAGGCGTTGCTTCTTTACACATGGACAAATGCATGACTTGCAGTGCAACATGCTTCGAAGCTCGCAAGTGGGGAGTGCCAAAGATGGTACTTCCTCCTCAGTTGATGAGGGCTTTCACGCCTGTAATAATAATTATGCCTGCATCTGAGACATTGCTGTAGCGAGAACAGTGCTCCTCTTAGGTCTGCTGCGTGGCCGGACAGTCCAAATCACAGGAAAATAGAAGTAGGTCATTCACTAGTTCACAAGCTCTTCTCGTTTTCACTTCTAAAATTCACGCATTACCAACGTACTCACAGCCGTGGGTCGCTTCAGCCATGAATTGTCCACATTATGCGTAAGCATAATGCAATTCACACCGCCCCAGCACCCCAAGCATCGACGACTGAAATACATTTGATCATACGCGCTATGCCCATGGGCTACAAAATTTAGCAGCCTAAATACAGAACACAGTCCAACGTTCTAACTTCCCTCATCTTCACCTACACCCACCTCTTTTATCCTTCCTTATTCCATTGGAGTTCTTCACTTCACTGCAGTCAACAGACACAGTCATCTCTTATTGAGTCAATTAAAATAAAAGGTGGCCAACCTGTTACCAAACAGTCATTGGTACCAGCGGACTGTACAGGTTGCACGAGATTACTTGAAACGCCAATCAAACATAGGTGGAGTTGGCGTGGAGCTCTTGTCCTAGACTCCAAACACTTCCATGCGTCGATTACACAGCCTAAGCACACCTCCAGCAAGTAGAACCCCTGCACCCCTGACCAGTGTCACCACCACCCACTGGAGCATCAGTAGACAAGATAACAGCGAAACGAGCACGAAGAATCGACTTCCACCTGTGCCCTTCCTCGAGACATCAATCAACCCCTTTCCAGTTGCATACTCCACTGGCGTTCCAAGGATGAGATGAAACACCCTTCATGAGGAGTTCTGTTTCCTTACCCATCACTCATTCCTCCAACACACTCGCCAACTCGACTGAGTGTAAAAGGCTGATCCAAATGACCACAGGCAGCTGAGCGATTCGAGCACACTACGTTCGCTCACAGAGTCGTAGATGTGAGACACCTCACTTCTCCTACCTCTAACCACCCACCCACACCCCATCCATCCAACAATCCATCAACTGTCCATCCACTTATCCACCTGCCTCTCCTCATCATCATATGCACCCAATGCCAGTTGCCAGGTTTGTTAGAACAGGCACACCACCCACATCACTCAGCCTCTCGTGTTACCAGTCCGAATAGTAAACGATGCAGTAGGGTGGATGGTAAGTAGTTGCGACTCACCGAGGAGTTGGTGGGAACTCAGGATTGAAGTGGCGCACGGAACTGACTGAAGTATGCATGAGATCGGCGCCGCAAGTACAGATCCGCATGCACCATGCCTTCTGTAGTGAGCGTGTACTGGGTCCCAATTACCTTCCGTCTAATCAATGTTCTCGGTAAAATCTTAATCCTACAAATGTATCGATCCCAATCCAGTGAGCGTTTCGGAGGCACTAAGGACCAACTCCGCTTCCAGCACCTCAACTAACGAAGGATTGCGTGCTAAACCTCCGCTTCTCCGCCACATGTACAGCTCCATTTGTGCGCCTACCAAATACCAAATTGGAAGCGACTGCGCCATCTAACCTAGTGATGCATTTGCTGCAACCATCAGCATGACAAAACCCATAGAAACAACAGTACAGAGTGGATGCAGGAAGACAGTCTAGCACCAAAGGAAGACCTCTGCGCATTGGTTCAGTGCCACCTTCACGCTAATCACTCCTCAGCCCCACCAACACATCAGTGCTTTAAATGTGGTAGAATTGTTGAAGACTGATCCACTGCCTCGGCGACGCTCGGGAAGTGTTGAAGCAATTGATCATGGAAGACAACCTTTCAACAAATAGCATGGCTACGCTTCCATTGGTGTCACCGGACCTCCTCCCCTTCCGCACTTGCATGCAATCACTCCAGTTTGAAGTGCAACAGGCGGATTCCTTGAGATGGTGTGAAATAACCTCCTAGGAAAGATGAACAACCATCCAAACCTGCCCTCCGTTGGCGCAGTGTGACACAGGTTACAGCAATCCCAAACACAGCACCGAAAATACCTCGATCTTAAAGTGAACTAGCAAAACAGTGTCCAGCCAAACAGCCAAGCGTTCAACCACCGCAAAGTATGAACACATGCATCTAATTGTGCATGTTCCGTGAGTTATTCACGGATATGAGGCCAAACAAAAGGACTAAACCTCCTGTTCCTCTCTACCAAAGATGGTCCAAGATGACACCTAAGATAGCAGCTGTAGGAGCACTGTTCAATGCGTTTACAACCAAGGTCCACCCATCCGGCAGGAAAACCCTTAGCCACATCCCGCTCATTGCATAGGCTTGAATTAACGGTGTCTTCTTATGGATGCAGCGACTCATGTCATCATCCGATTCCACGCGCTCTGACCACTCAATCGACTCTCGCACGGATCCACTACCTGCACGCAATCAGAAGGCGGAGAGTGTTCACTATGAAACGTTGTCTTCAAACATCCCCACCTCCGCTCCATCACCACTCACTGCCAATGCCAGTGTCAGAATGCACAAACCACTTCTCCATCTCCTGGTTGATCCAATGCACCAATGCAGCGATGCACCAATGCAGCATTGCCAAGTCAGCAGCAACTAAGTCCGCCTCGAACATTCGACCTACTACAGGACTGCATACTAATCCACCACTGCTCTCCCTAATAAACTCCACCATCTGTGCTTCTACTTGAAAATCAAATCGAAAGCGACCACACAATCCAGTCCAGTGATGCGTTCGCGCAGAATCACACCCATGACGAAAACTGCAGACACACGTGCTAGAGGGGTTCAAGAGGACGACCGATCGTCATTAAAATATATCTATGCGCGCACTATTCCCATGCTATCTCTACAGTCATCCTTCTTCAACCTCCTACACCTGATCAGCACCTCCAATGCACATGGGTAATGACAACTCATCGATCCATTCGCCTATGTCAAAGACCTATTTCAAGAGCAGACCAATGAAGGCCTTCAAATAAGCACTGTGGCAGCACTTTCATTGGAGTCTCCAGACCTACTCCCCATTCCTACTTGGGCTTACGTATTCCGCCATTACGTTCTGGAGACGCATTTCATCCTAACGCATCAAGTGACCTTGTGCAGGAATCAAAGGCCATCAAGACCTATCCTCTGATGGCGCAGCAGGCGCCACGTGAACTAAATCCCAAACGCAGCAACGATAATAACAAGGTCCCAAATTTGTCCGACGGAACGCCCAGCCAAACCGTGTAAAGCCAGAGATCCAAATAACGCGGAATAGAGTCCAACACTTCTCACTGAATGGACTGAATGCCATCCACTTGCGCGTGTCCACTAAGCCACGGTCGGTTATGAGATCAAGTAGAAGACGACTACATTAGCGAACAGGACCCAGGTTCTAGCAATCCTTACCGGTTGAGATAGCTGCTACACAAGCACCACTTCGCACGCCTGCAACTAAGCTTTGTCTGTCTGGTACAAAACCCTATCACATGAATTGCGTTTAATTTTACGGCATAGCACAATTCCTGTTCAAAAAAGCACAAATAGGGACACCTCCTCATTAATTTTGCCCTTTCAAATGCAAACAAAGGAACACGCAGCGATCAACAAATTGTTATAGGGAAGCGAAAACCGCTATCAAGCAGCACTGAT
>LWMK02000119.1:191328-236047 GCA_001693075.2 Taenia saginata
GGCTACAAAATTTAGCAGCCTAAATACAGAACACAGTCCAACGTTCTAACTTCCCTCATCTTCACCTACACCCACCTCTTTTATCCTTCCTTATTCCATTGGAGTTCTTCACTTCACTGCAGTCAACAGACACAGTCATCTCTTATTGAGTCAATTAAAATAAAAGGTGGCCAACCTGTTACCAAACAGTCATTGGTACCAGCGGACTGTACAGGTTGCACGAGATTACTTGAAACGCCAATCAAACATAGGTGGAGTTGGCGTGGAGCTCTTGTCCTAGACTCCAAACACTTCCATGCGTCGATTACACAGCCTAAGCACACCTCCAGCAAGTAGAACCCCTGCACCCCTGACCAGTGTCACCACCACCCACTGGAGCATCAGTAGACAAGATAACAGCGAAACGAGCACGAAGAATCGACTTCCACCTGTGCCCTTCCTCGAGACATCAATCAACCCCTTTCCAGTTGCATACTCCACTGGCGTTCCAAGGATGAGATGAAACACCCTTCATGAGGAGTTCTGTTTCCTTACCCATCACTCATTCCTCCAACACACTCGCCAACTCGACTGAGTGTAAAAGGCTGATCCAAATGACCACAGGCAGCTGAGCGATTCGAGCACACTACGTTCGCTCACAGAGTCGTAGATGTGAGACACCTCACTTCTCCTACCTCTAACCACCCACCCACACCCCATCCATCCAACAATCCATCAACTGTCCATCCACTTATCCACCTGCCTCTCCTCATCATCATATGCACCCAATGCCAGTTGCCAGGTTTGTTAGAACAGGCACACCACCCACATCACTCAGCCTCTCGTGTTACCAGTCCGAATAGTAAACGATGCAGTAGGGTGGATGGTAAGTAGTTGCGACTCACCGAGGAGTTGGTGGGAACTCAGGATTGAAGTGGCGCACGGAACTGACTGAAGTATGCATGAGATCGGCGCCGCAAGTACAGATCCGCATGCACCATGCCTTCTGTAGTGAGCGTGTACTGGGTCCCAATTACCTTCCGTCTAATCAATGTTCTCGGTAAAATCTTAATCCTACAAATGTATCGATCCCAATCCAGTGAGCGTTTCGGAGGCACTAAGGACCAACTCCGCTTCCAGCACCTCAACTAACGAAGGATTGCGTGCTAAACCTCCGCTTCTCCGCCACATGTACAGCTCCATTTGTGCGCCTACCAAATACCAAATTGGAAGCGACTGCGCCATCTAACCTAGTGATGCATTTGCTGCAACCATCAGCATGACAAAACCCATAGAAACAACAGTACAGAGTGGATGCAGGAAGACAGTCTAGCACCAAAGGAAGACCTCTGCGCATTGGTTCAGTGCCACCTTCACGCTAATCACTCCTCAGCCCCACCAACACATCAGTGCTTTAAATGTGGTAGAATTGTTGAAGACTGATCCACTGCCTCGGCGACGCTCGGGAAGTGTTGAAGCAATTGATCATGGAAGACAACCTTTCAACAAATAGCATGGCTACGCTTCCATTGGTGTCACCGGACCTCCTCCCCTTCCGCACTTGCATGCAATCACTCCAGTTTGAAGTGCAACAGGCGGATTCCTTGAGATGGTGTGAAATAACCTCCTAGGAAAGATGAACAACCATCCAAACCTGCCCTCCGTTGGCGCAGTGTGACACAGGTTACAGCAATCCCAAACACAGCACCGAAAATACCTCGATCTTAAAGTGAACTAGCAAAACAGTGTCCAGCCAAACAGCCAAGCGTTCAAGCACCGCAGAGTATGAACCCACACTTCCCAATGCATGCATGAATTCGACAGCATCTAATTGTGCATGTTCGGTGAGTTATTCCCGGATATGAGGCCAAATAAAAGGGCTATACCTTCTGTTCCTCTCTACCAAAGATGGTCCAAGATGACACCTAAGATAGCAGCTGCTGGAGCACTGTTTAATAGGTTTACATTTAAGGTTTGCCTGTCTGACAGGAAAATCCATGGCGGCATCCCGATCATTGCACAGTTTAAATAACATGCTTATCGGGATTAACCATACGGTCTGGTGAAATTTCCGACCATAAACGAGAAAGTACAATCTAAACAAACTATTTGCGACGCATAATTCGGCACAAATCAAATTATCATAAAGTGCCAGGTAACACATGTCACAAAAACGATCAAAATCACAAAAATAAAAACCACTCACACAAGCAAAACGCTAACTTCAAGGTGGAGTGGAACCAACACAGGAGTGAATTCAGGGACTGGACAAGCACTTTTAGCCTCCTGAGCTGTGGCGACGCGCGTATCCTGCCACATGAGTAGATGAATTGCTACTGATTGAAGATATTACTTTTGCAACAAGTCCCTGACAATCTGGGTTGGAAAAGTCCGCATCCACACAATGGCCACCAGGGTAACGACGCAGACATTAAGTCTTCCTGGAAGATGTGTTAGACCAACGGTATTTCAAAGCTCTCTGGTAGACCGATTTCAAGTTGTTTGGATTTGGCAGGCTGAAGCACTTCATGAAGATGCAAAAATTTTGACACACACCGTGATCCTGCAATAAAGAAGAAACCCAGCCTTCGAAACCATAAATACGAGGAACACATACAAAGAGCAAAATATTAGATAAAAACTCATCTTAGCCCCCAACTGCTTTTAATTATGCGGTAGCATAACACAGGATTCACAGTATTTCCTACCCACTTTACTATAAATCCGCAGTTAGCTCATAAGACTGTGCGGACGAAACAACCCGCTTTCATCGTCAACTATAACCCAAAATAAAGACTGGTCCCCTTTAAAAACTTGATTTCCGTTGTTTGGTAGCGGTAAAAGCGAACTAGCACTAATGAAATTCATTCCAGAACAGAGAGCTGAGCCAGTGGGCCAGATGGTTATACAAACATGCAGTGGCCTAGGAAAGCAGTATTGGTATGGTATATGAATATTAAAGTTTTAAAAGGGAAGTCATGGCGAGATAGCTGGCACCAAAACAGCAATATAGTGAGTTTGTTTGAACTATTTTTACTAGGTCTAATAAACCTCCTGTCGCAATTTAAAATCTATAATGGGTGTACGCAATTATCACAATTTATTATCACAATATATTTTCATAGCAACTTATAAATTTAGCAACGAGTGCTAAATTCCTTACATGTACTTGTAATATTGTTGGTGTTTATATACGCTTTGTAGGTGAGAGGCGGGAATACAAGATGCTCGTGGTCGAAAGTCAGCTCGCGTGTTCTCCTCCAGTGCCGGATATTATGACCCCGTAGGCTGGACGTCCCCACCTACCGTTTCTCCTTTAATAAAACCATGCCTAGAAAAGCTCGGTCTTCTTCCAGTAAGGTAGAAAGGGATGAGGAGGAAGAAAGGAGAAATCCTGTTACAGTGTTTATGGCCAATGAATCAATGTTCTGTTCTACTTCAAAATGAGTGAGCATAGGATCTTATTTTTAAATCAACAGCCTGGCACTAGGTATTTTTACTTCTGTTTTGTAGTTATAAATAGCTGGGCTATTTTACCTGTTTTATCAAAATTGGTTGCTCCTATACTGTTTATATCTGTCGGTACCAGGGCGCCTTCGGCAGTTTCACCAATTCCAAGATTGTGATCGGCGCGGCTCATGGAATGAGAGATAGCGCTGTCAAAAACTGACTCCACTTGGTGTCATTGATGGCCAGAACTTTAAATTCGACAATGTCGTGTTCACTTTGGTCGGACCGTTAGCTGGTAAGCTTGGAGGCACTATCGAACAACTCGGAATACGAATCTCACCTTTGTTATTACTTCGTGCATCGTTCGAGTATGAGTGCATTGCCTTTTATGAGTTGTTCACATAGTTTTGGTGCGTGGGTTTGTGGTTGATACTTTGCCTTTATTCCTTATTCTTGATTCTTCCTCGCAGTTAATGCATAGTAAAGGTTGCACTACTGAGGTTGCTGTGACCTCCGTGTCTTTGGAATATGTCCTGATTATTGGGTTCCTTGCATTCTGCTTATTTACTGGCCTTTTCTTAGTATGATGCAGAAAGCAGGAATTCAATAACAGCTCAACTCTAAGCGCGGCTTGGACGTGAGTCAGTGCATGATTTGGATCCGAAAACAAAGGAGTGACCTCTTTCGGATTTAAAGCTGGCTGTCTAGAAAGTCTTAGAAAGCTTTTGTATGTTATGATTAAGCCGTCCAAATTTCCGGATGTTACTTTAATCGCGTTCATTCCCACGGATCGCCGATTGCGTAGTTAAAAATGAGTTGTATGCCATACATGCGATCATATAGTGGACTCCACTAAAGAAACGCAAGATAGTTTGCAATAAAGCAACCTGTTTCATATGATTGATCGCTTAAAATCAGTTTCATGGTTTGAATTAGCTCTCATACCATGTAAGCGCCATTGTCTACCAGGCACTTGTTGACTTGAAACTTACTGAAATATCAAACCATGTACAGCGCGTTGGTAAACATTGGGTGGACTTAATTGAAGGTGTGCATAGATGTGGTAGTTCCGTTTTGTTATCGTTAGGTATGTTGGGGTTTTAAGGAGGTTGGAACAAATATTGACCTACTGTTGTTTCTTGCAGATTTAATGGAATTTTACAGAACCGACTGCGGTAAGTGCGTTTAAGAGGTGGCGACATATGCTGGAGGAGGTGGCCAGGCTTTCAGAAGAAAACAGGTGAAATGTGCGGCGCGAGAGAGAAGGAGGTACAGATTGGTAGGTTATCTCCCTATCAGGAGTAATGCTAAACATTCCTTAGATTCTTCTTTTGCTTTCTGTCTCCTGTTTACCTTATGTCCAATTTCGTGGTTTTGGTGTCTGTTTGTCTGGTGTGTAACAAGTTGATGGCGAGGGGTATAGTGTCGATCTGATGCAGGAAACTGGGGCTGTTACATATCTTTGATGCAGATAGTGGTAGTGGGTGGATGCGCCGGTAGATTTCTGACTGGTAGCCATTTCAGGGGTTGGTTGCTCGGTCGGAGGTGTACGCTTGCGACTGTTATTTGACGGGAGTTTGACTCCTTTGCAGACAGTCGGCGTTGGAGTCGTTGAGGTTGGATACGAGTGAGGGTGCTGTGTCGTTGATTCCAATGTTATCACGTTTGCGATGTGGTAGGCGATCAGTGAACGGAGGGCCGGTTTTCGTCAGAGTGCATTACAATCGTGTCAGTTCCCGCTCCTTGGTCATGAGGAGCGGGATTGACCCTGTCCCAATTCTCTACGCTCCTTCCGCTGATCCTACTCTGACACTCGAGTATGGTTGTCCGACCACTTCAACCAAGTGTTTTCCATGGAGGGCGTGGACGAGATCCCGCTGGTTAGAACACTTGCCCATTACGAAAGTATTTGCATTGTTATGTATTGCTCTATCTTTGATATGCTGCAATGTCTTTATTTCTATTTGCTATTTTTGACTCGCTTGGTGTGCTCATTGTTTTTGCAAGCGTGTGGAGCGTCATCTGTAAATGCGGCTGGCTTTTGAGCGGACTCCAAGGCATGTTTTGGTGGCCATTCGTGAGTCTCTGAATGTACGTTATAGGTAGGTTTTGTATGAACTGCCATTGATGTGGTTTGATAGGCTGGTGGCTATAGCCATGATGTCCTGAGAAGCAGGTGGGACAGGAGTAAATATGAACACAAATATGCGTGCGAATGCGACCGCAATTATCTTCTCCGAGTTAGGTGAAAACGTCATCAGCTTCTCCCCCTCGTTTTAACGAACACTGGCTCCGCAAGCAGGCATCACGAAATGGCAGGAAATATACGTCACTCACTCGATGGCGAAGATGCTACATTAATAAGGAAGGTTGTTTCAACAACTTTTCATGCTGTGTTGTCAAAAACCAGCCTTCTTTTCATTCCAAAGCCAATGAAAACCTTAAGCTAACGTTGGTACTGGCGTCGTTGTCAGTGTCGAAGTGGGTTTCCCTCAAGTCTGACGGCTCGGGTCAGGAGTCATCCCCATCTCCCAGAACTCCATCCACGACGTTCCACTAAGCTCTCATCGAAGGGACCGTCATACGACCGGTGGGTATCCCCCTTCTTTATTCCACTCTTCCTTCGAATAAGCTCTTCGATACCCTCCTTCCTTTTTCGGCATCATTTTCACGTGCTTTATTTACATCTCGTTCTTCTCACTCGCATTCATCAGTAATCGCAGCTATTCCAAAGCTCGTGTTGGTATTTCTTCCCCTTTATCTTTGCTGCCAAGGTTTGTCCCCTTAACGTCCACAGCGAAAGACTTCTAACTTCTGCGAAATTGAGTAGCTGCTAGAATCTGTTAATCTTTATATCGCATGTTTCTGTAACGTCCTCTTCCACCTAATCATATGTCTGAATTGCTTTGTGACGGATTCTATTTTGGCAACCTAGGTGTCGCTGAAGTAAAACGCACTTCCTGAGTTTGAGTAGGGGCAATTACGTTCCTGCAAAACAGATGAGATGTTTGTCCCCGGTCAGACTGCACAAAAATGTCAAGACGAACTACGCTTGGTTGATTAAAGAAATAGGACGCTAAGTAGGCTGGCAGTAAAGCTGCATGAAGGTTGGCAGCGTTTGTCAGCTCCTTGATCGCAAGCTCGAGTATGTGACCCAATTGTAGCTCAGTATTCACCGATAGGTTCGCGTTTGACAACCAGCTCCCCGTAGTCGACAGCTGATTGCCGAATTACACATGCGAATTGATTCGGAAGTCAAGGGCTTACTTCTTCTTACCTTCTACGCCCAATGTTAATTATTTAAGTTTCTTTTTGCACATCGTCGTATTAGTAGTAAGTAAACTTGGGGAATAACTCCATTGATGGCTGCCAGAGTCACCTTAAGTATGGCAATAACAAGGTTCCCATTTCTGATGTGGTTTTTGGTTTAGGAAAAATGGCGTCTGTCCCTTTGTCTTATCGCCCATTTTAGTTCTTAGTTAACTCAAAGTTTTAAAGGACATTGGTGCCCCCAACGTACATGCAAGCGCAAATTCAGTAATGAAAGAGTGAGAGATAGGGCAATTCCTAAAATGCTTGGAAAATTTGCCACTAAAGCAGGGGATTTTAGGGAATAAAGGCGGAAAGATTATCTGGGAATGAAGGTAAGCTCATTACCTCTACTTATGTTAGTTCTGGTGTACACGGTCTCAGCCCTCACGCTTGACTATCTCCCCAGGTGCCGGTGGAAGAACTAAGGCCTAGATCGTAGCGCTAACAATGGTCAATTTTTTGTTAGGCATCACATCTGAAGTTATGCTAGCGTTTTCCAACTCATTCGAGGCGATCCCAAACCTCTATCCCCTTCGATTGTCTATCCATAGCTTTTGAAATCTTTCTTTGTTACCATATCCTTCTCCACCTTCCATTGTCCCACTTTCCCCTACGCCTTCCAATCCCACAGTTTGCGCTTTAGGGTCGCCATCATGAGTCATTCTTTGAAAAGGAGTAACAAAGGCTAGATACCAAGGAAAGCAGCTTCATTAGCTCCACCCACCGGTTAAGGCTATCCGTCTGGCTTACTAGCGCCCTTAATATTGTTTACTGTTCTCACTCTGCTGTCTCGCCTATGCTTGTGTACGAATTTGTGCTTAGCCTTATGAGACGGGACAACATTACATGCGAAATCTCATTGCTGATTCTATATATGTTCAAATATGTATAGTTGGCAATCTCTTGAGGAAGTACTTAGCAGATTGTACAGATTGACAGTTTGTTACAAAACAAGCTTAAGCTAAGCCTGAATTTTTAAAAGGCCATGCAACAATAGACAACATGGTGCTTGAAGAGGAGGACTCCGTGGCAAGTACATTTAATAACCAAATAAAGTTATCCGGTAGGAATTTTGACACAGATTTGTCTAATACTTTCCCCGGTGTATCTTGGGTTTTAGAGTTAGATAAATACTACTGAAGTCTGGATAGTCGGCATTATTCCTTGGGACCATCAGTGTCACCAGCAATAGCGAAGTTGCCAGTCGCATCAACTTGATAGGATAACCTAGGGTTCTAGTCGTCAAATTAATGGTTGCAAATGAATCGTGGGTGTAGAAATGAAGGGCGAAAGGAGGACTTGTTCATTACAAAATTTGCAGGTCTTTAAAGCGTAATTCATTTGCTCTTCTAGGGTTACTTCCAAACCAAGTAATTCAAAGACTATACACGTTTTTGGAGGATTAGACCATTACCTTTTGTTTCATTGCCCAAAGTTTGTGTGGGATGTAAATTAGACAAAAAATTGTTGAAATTTCCATACCCGTATAGGAATTATCTCTGAGGAGACACGATCCGATTATTGTTGCTAATTTGCCATTTCATTAAAGCGGCTTCAAAATGTGGTTTATGCTCAAGAAAATTTTTAGCCAAGGTACCCTGAGGAGACACTTTTTAACATAGTTAATATGGAGAGGAAATTTCGCAACAAAATGTTTACTATGTAATGGGGATGGAATAGTTTATCAGTTCTTTACAACTGCCCGCGAGCAATTCAGTTTTTTTGTGATAGGGATTCTTGCCCTGCTAGAAAATATCAATCCTGCCAAACACCGAGGCGAATGTTTGCTCAGGAACAATCAGAAATCCAACCATGGTGTGCTCGAACAACCACTGATGCTTTGACATCTGCCGCAATCGCATGTTGGGTATTTCAAGGTTAAGCAGTTGTCAGGTTGACACACCCTCTAGAAGAGTTAGTGCAGGATTGAATCAGCAGGCTAACACGGTTCGTTGTTTGCAAGCGCGGAAGAAATTGAATGCCATATACAAACATTAGACCTTATTGGATATTCGTCGGACAAATAACAGCCCACACAAGATTGTTCATCTCTGTTGTTGTAGTTTTCATTGCTGATGTTGCTTAATGAGCCTGTTCAGTGAGGCAAGCGCTACAGTGTGCTGGGACCTCCTTGAAGGCAAAAGAAGGCATAATACTTGGAGCTGATGTCTACCCGGCACAAGCAATCTGGCCGATCCAGGTCACCGGAACCGAAACCAGCAGTCAAATAAACAAAGTATTGCAAGCTCTTGTCGACGGTTTCGTCCTTCACGAGCACGAAGTACTACCTCCTTTGGTTTATGAGGGTAAAGTACTCTGTCAATTTACGTTTGGAACACAGCAAATAAGTCATTGGTGGCTAAACTGGCTCATAGAGCGTCGACAATGTGAATGCAGCTTGGGAGGGAAATGAGTGGACAATGAGGTGTTAGAGTCCTTAACTTAACAGTTATGGTGGGAGCTTTGAAGCAAATAACTAACCCGTTTGATGGTAAGAAAAACAACAAAAGAAGAGGAAACAAAAGCTAGCAAATCTGGGTGGGGATGGAAGCATAGGTGTGGGAAGGGTAGTCCCATCTGGACTTTGGTATAAATGTCTCTTCAGCTGTGTCACATCTTTCACTTTCGTTTTCATTTCCTTCATCTCCTGCTCTGTGTCTGCTGACTCTTCTCCCCGCTTTTAGTGCTCCCTTCTTCGTCAGATTTGAGGGTTCCACATACCACCTTTCACTTGTCATCCGGTGCTTGTTGTTTATGGTGGTAGCGAGACGGAATGTATGGACTACCAACATCGTTAAACCCAATCCATTCGATGAGGCGGATTGACGCAGGATGTTTTGATCTACCATCGAACGTGAAGATAGTTACCTTTTCAGATAGTTGCTATCTACTGACGGTAACTACTTGCGACACGCACAAGTGTAACTGGTCTAATTTGCCTTTGAGCTTATTTGTCTTTGCTTCCATTGCATCTTCCTCTTCAACGATTCTCTTTATTCCGTGCTAGCGGATTTAATCTTGGGTCCTAAGGACAAGAGGAACGAACCATCAACGCACAGCACGGGACCTTTTGCCGCTCTGATGCGTCGGTTTTTCGTTCTCCAATTTTCACCTTTGGGTCAGATGTCTTTTCGGCACTTGGATACTTGACCGTTCTTGTACAAGACACAAACTACAACCTGAAGGGAGGAGTGATAGAAGGATGAAGGCAACAGACGGAGAAAAGAGGTCGAATAAAGTGAAGCAAGCGGTAAGGTGGTTGGGTGGCGAAGCGCTAATGGAGTAGAGGTTGCAAATACCACCCTATCAACCAACAGACAAATGAGTAAAGATTATCTAACTTTATTTAAATAGAGCAGCCTATCTGGTGGACTAAAAAGTAGAGTTTGGGGAGAGTGAGTGAGGTAAGTAGGCATCCATATTCACCCACACGTGCAAACGCGTAACCATGCGATACTACTTAAAAAAGCTGTCTAAAAGAAAAGGAGGAAAATTAGCAATGATTAAAACAAACTCGAACTAAGTTAAAAAGAACATATTTTCATCCGTCATTGTAACCATTAGCTAGACAGACTACCTATGAATAAAAAGGAGGAACGGGTCATGAGGTAGAGCGGACAGTAGAGCTTGATGCAGGAAATAGGCTAGACGTGGTCACCTTTGCACTTAAGAAGCTAAATGAGGGAGGGAGGGAGACAGGAGGAAGTGGAATTGAGGCGGGGCGATATGGGCCGAAATGGTTTGACATAAAAAAGGAAGAAAATGTTTAAATGCAAGTTTTAAGACACGATAAGTTACGATCTTATCTGTCAGATCGAATCAACGCCTAGCCTGATCCGAAGTATGCATCTCTGAATCATTGAAACATGTCATGGTGGGAGGCGAGCTAAGAAAAGAGATAAATGTAACTCATTGAAAGAGCGTTGGCGTGTGGTGTATGAGGAAAAGAAGGAGCTGAGAGAAGTGAAAATGGGTTCGGAGAAGGTGGAGGAGAGAGATGCGTGAGGGAATCGGGGTAGCAAGGCGTTTTGATGTCAATGAAATAAAAAACCTTAAAAAATAGCATAAAAACCTAAAGAACAAATAACCCTCCACTATAGGTTTGTTCCTTTCACGTAACCGATTGCATTGCAGTCAGAAATTCTAGGAATTGTATCGGAAGAAAATGTAGAAACTTCGGAAGTAGTACAGTGACCCTTTTGCCCTCTTAAGTAGACGTCTTTTCTTCAGGTAAATATCAGGTACAAATACTTACTTTGGTCCTTTTCCAAAATACATCAACACCTAAAACAGCCGTTGAACAGGCCCTTTTTTGACACGTCAAAATATTCACCCATTTGTCAATCTACTCATATGGAAATAAGTAGAGTCCAATCGATTTTGATACATAAGATGTAGTAACTAACCTATAGAGGATATGTTTGTAATACTTTGTTTGTTCCAACTGCCAGTTTTGGTCTCTTGGGTGGCCATCTTGTACTAGCCCGTTGGGCGGCCTTTGAGCAGTGCCAAAAGCCCCCAAGCCCTCTGTTTCCAGAATACATATATTCTGCCCCCAGTACTATGCTTTCTTTTACCTTAAAGGGAGTCTCGGGACGCTACAATGTTACCATATTGTTTGCTTGGAAAATTCGTGCCTGTGCTTTGGCATTAATGACGGGGCTTTAGTAGAAGAAGAGCAGACTCACCAATTTCTTTTAATGCTTGGGAGTAAATGCTAATAGCTTTGCTATTTTGATAAATTATGTACAAGTGAATGCATAATGAGAAATAGATTGACTTTTTGTAACAATAACATTGTTGTGAGTAACGTCTAGTCAGTTTGATCCTCCGTGAAGGCGAAGTGAGCATTACAATCATCACAATGCATAACCCGCAGTATTAATACATGACATCGGTCCAATAGCTTGGAATTTGAGATCTGGCATAAATTTAGAGGAACCAAATTGTTTGGAGAGGTAAGATTACAAACCTTCTTTTACTTAGCCCATAAAATTAAATTTTGCATGCCTTTTGTAGTACTTTCTCATCTTGGTTCATTTGTGAACTTACCCGGGCGGAAAATTCAGTCCGCGCAGATTGCAACACCTATCTGAGGCTCGGTTCTCAGAGCTGAAATCTGTGATGATCAGGAAATTAAAGAAAAAAATAAGATTTTAGAATCACCCCTCCATGGTCTCGCCGAACGCATTCATGTCAATAGAGTAAACGACAAGGCCGTTGCAGGTGACTTCCCTGTAAGATGCAATTACTTTTTAAGCTTTAGTCATTGGAATTAGTGAAATTTCACTCTACTTTTCAGGGCAATGGCAGTCTAGATAAACGCTAAAGCAGTTTCAAAAACCTCTTTTTCATTTTAATTATCCTTCCATGCTGTAAAAAGGCGCTTTTCTTAAAAATCGAAATGGGTGTAGATTAGTCGCTAGTAAAGCCTGGAGTGTGTTCTCGAAGTCATTTGGTTTTTGAAAGGGGACGAATTTTGCGCTAGTCTAGCTAAAGTTAAGATGCTGTGGTAATAACTTAAAATATCTGCCAAACTAGATAGATGGGAGAAAACAATTGACGACAGCAATCAGATCTCACCTCTAAGCTTCAATTTATGCCTAATGATGTGGGCCTCCAAATTCAAATTTATTTAGATCAAGACTTTAGAATTCACTGGTGCTATTGCCTACTGCCAATACTTTTAAAAAACTTGGCTGATTAGGCATTCCAAAAAGCGTATTAGCTGGGTTATTGTAAGCAAACAATGCACGTGGCATACAACTGATATTCATGGAATAGAAAAGGAGGATAAGGATCTTTACGAAAGCAACATAGAACTTGATTCGCTTTTGTGCCGGCTTGCATTCTCTTTAAAGTCATTTAGTCAGATTTGAAGAGGTCAAGCACTACCTGCAACAAAAAACATAGGACTTGTCTTTTCAGACCAAAATCTGGTAATTTGACACGAATGAGTGTTGCAGATTGCTTTGACAGATCTGAGAGGCACATCAGAATCATACCAGAACGCAGGAGCATAAAAAATTGGACGTATTCTCAAGAAAACAATTTACCCAACATACCATCAAGTAGTTTATGAGAATTGCATATTTGCATTAAAATGTGACTGACATGGTGACCGCAAATGCCACATTATGACACAGTTAAGATACTCGTTTAAATGGGCCCAGTGTGCCCAGAATTATCACCTTCGTCCTAATACAGGTTATTCAGTTGATCCCACGCTTTCAATGCCACACCAATACCTTACTTTTGACATCTGCTTAGAAGGTGCCTTTCATTCGATCCGCGCCTTCTTCTTCTTTTTCTTCATTGCTACGCCTCCTTTCAATGGCCATCCATCTTGATGCCAACTTCCATCCCACAACTGCTTCTTCAGCAGCCAACGATTGCCTCCAACCCCTGTTGCATTGGCTCTCTTTTCTAAATTCATTAGTATCCCCACTAACACCTCATAAACTGGTAAATGGACCGATCTAGTGAGCATATTGTAATGTTCACCCTTTATATCATCCACTCTGACCGATAAATCTCTCTTGATCATCACAGAAAGAAGTGGGTGTTTGTAAGTTTCAGGTAATTGTAGTAAGTGTGGAGAGAAACTGCCAATTTCGATAACCCAATGCAGAGAACATTGTACAGTAAGCAAAGCCACGAAGTAACGGTATGTAAAAAATGAGTGATGCTTCTCATACTTTCCAGCCTTATCCTCAAAAGCAACGCTCTGCATTTCAGCAAGACTCGTGCTTCTAAAAGCAAGGCACTATTCCCTTGTTATGCACAACACCCTTGAAACTGTAGGAACAAAGCGGTGGAAATCAGAAGAGAAAGTCCGCATTTTATTTTTTTTACTCAACCATACTAAACTTTAAAAAATTTAGCCATTATTAATGCAGGTTTATGTGTTGAAGGCGATAAAGCAGTTGATTTACGCGTTTTACGTGACTCTTTCTTAAATACATCTCTTGGAACATGATGGAGTTGAAAGCCATTTTAGCTAGCAATTCCAGCAGCGCTGGTGATCTTGCCATCATCGTGAAGCTCATTATTATTCTCCTCTGTAGTGCTGATGGCTACCTCATCTTCTGGTATGGCCGCGAAAGACTGACATTCCTAAAATTCAAGAAAAATCTGTTAATGAAGTGCTGTGCTTCCTTTTGCCAAGTTTAGTACTCTCATTAGCCAACTCCTGCTGAATTAGAAGTGGACGTGATTCAGATCATAGTTGTTACATCAGTGAAGCAGTAATCCTTCTTTCAATCCACTGGGCTATCCCTCAACAGCCTTAGTAATTTGCAAGCATCAAGTGTGCCTTAATAAGTAACTACGGTTAACCTTCAGAATCTCAACCAAACATTTTTCATGCGTTTTATTTGAAGGGAAAATTGGGCTGTTGGGAAAACTCGAAACCCAATCCTCTATAATTAGATTCCACCAAGTGCTGGTAAAGTTCGAACCACCGTGTAGTTAAAGGATCTCACGATTTCCAAATGCCAAATCGGTTTATCCGTTCTGCTTTTTTTTGTTTTTCAAAAGCAGAAGGAATTGCGAAGATATATTGCGGTTTTGCACAGTCTTGCTGATCCTATGAGTCACGAGGATTTGGGATATCGGCGCCAATGTGATTGCGTGTGCGGTTCCATTGCAATAATATTTCTCGGAAACATTAAAACTCAAAAATAGAGACAATTTTAGTTCCTTTGGGAGTTGATTCGGCTACTATTGCGAAACTCTAAGATACGATACCATACCATGAGCAAATGATCTGAGATTTTATTTCACCAACTCATTCCCCTGTTGAAAATAGATTTCATGCTGGCATAAAAAAGCAGAAGGTCATATAATTAGCCACTCACAAGACTGTCAAAGGGGACTTTGAAGATGGATTTGTGTTACGTTTTTAATTCGCCGATAATGGTGGAAGCCTACTGAAATATTCATAAGCAAACTCACCAAGGGCTTAGTGGGAGGCAATCCAGCTTGCTCTTGCACTGCGATAGGACAGAAAACAGAACAGCTAAGACGACGTGTGAGATCCAACATAGTACTGGAATCAGATGGAACCACAAGAGAGTGTGGACGTCTCCTAGCATAGTAGTTGACTCCACCACCACTGCCACCCAAGAACACTGAGTTCTCCATGGTGTTCCAAGGAGGAGGAAGGTGAGGGTGGGAGTGACTGGGAGGCATAAGGGAGTATTTCGCATCATTTGGCGTTACCATTGGTGGTAAAGCGTTACGCTGCAGTAGAGATTGCAGAATATTCGGTATTCCCGACAATACCACGCTGATCACACCGCATGCTATCGTCAGCACGTATGCCCAACCAACTTCACAACGACCTGAACGCAGCACATACCACCAGCTAATAATGTAACGTGACAACACAACATTTATTAAAGTGACACTTTGACGCTTTGATGAATTTCCGCTAAAAGTATACTATCACCCGACGTTTATGTCTTGGCGCTACTTAATTGGCATAAGTAGTCTGTTCGCTACTACTAATAATTACTTTATTTTTTAATCGAACTGCAAGTATTTGACTCCCATAACAACTTAGAAAATATCTCATTGCACAACTCAAGAAAAGTTGGTCGTCGTTAAGTCAAAACATACCCAATTGATAGCTTCCACTTTCGGAACCACAAATTTGCGAAATCTCTGTGTTGTTAGACCAACCAAGAGGATAGGCAATGCAAGCGACAAGACAAAGTGTTCCTAAAAGTAGTAAAGGTAAAAAAGGTAGATTTTTCGATCAGAAAACATCAAAGGGAAGTTGATTAGCTAAACTTGGCTAAAAAACTACCCATAGCCGGTTATAAAAACCGGTTATTTTCTTTTAGAGTTTACAACACTATTAATAATCTCTTAATGGGCAATTAGAGCAACGTCATACCACTTTAATCTCCAATCGCTTAGTCAAAAGTGTTACCCGAAAGTGTTTTGCACCAGATGGGTAAGATGGGGAAATGTGAAAACGCAAATGGCAAATCCGACCTTTGGGCTTAAAGCCTGTTAAGTTGGTTCATAAAAAATGCCAAAATTCGTATATTTGATGAGTCAATTCGATCCCAGTTGGGATTCGCCTTGTCTCTGCGTTTACTCAGAGCTGAAAAAATGGTCAGTAATTATTCCAGGTTCTAGTTTCTATCAATAAATAATGACCCGAACACTAGCATAAAACCCAAAGCTCACACTAAAACCAGTGAATTCTTTTCACGGATGGAGTTGAGTGGAGGCTCTTGTGTTCTAGACTACACAAAATTCAACAAATTTATTCAAAACCGAAGTAAACGCTGAGGGTCCAGTTGTAACGAGGACACTTACTTTTGGGTCAAGACTGTGTCGTTAAGTGAAAGCTCGAATGCGATTCGCGTTCTGCCACGAAATATGGCCATAAATGTGGTGGCCCGACAACCGACCATAAAAAGTTGACTTACCGTAAAAAGGCTCAACAGCCATCGGTATTTTTCGCTTAGGGAACTAACAATTGTTTGGTCCGAAAGTAGACTGCAATCGAGGGTCTGCATCAACTATTGCATGAAAGCGTTCACTAGAGGAGGAATTTTAATTAAATACCTGACAGAGCGTTGATTGCCAATCGTCATACCTCAAACGACAGATCATTCTCGCTGCCAGAATAAGAAGAATGGGATGTGAAAGTGTTGCTTTTTTCATGCAATTCATACATGCATCCCAACATACCAGCTAGCAGGCACTTGGCAGCCTTACACTGCTTAAGGAAGTAAAAAGAAGACTACCCTTATCTCTCCTGACATGCTCCTTTTGGATGACTCACTCATAATTGACATTAGTGGTTCTAAGGCAAAACTAATGGCAGTTGACAACGTGAAGGTTTTAAGCTAAGAGGTAAGAATAGGGCATTCTATTTACCTGTAAGGATTCGTATCCTTCATGGCATCAGCGATCTCCGATCCCACTTGTCTACTTTGCAGAGGTAGTTTGAGGTATGCCTCCCTAGTCAGTGGAAGCTAATTGCTGGGGTCGATTTACTCATTAGAGCCTCGTGGCTTATAATTTCTATAATATGGCTGTGAAATTTTTTCTCTTCTATTAAAGGGATAAAATGACAAACATGCTTGACTTCAATACACCACTAGTGATTCAACAGAACCACTGCGTTGAGCTCCTTTTCGGTGGCATTTAAACCAGGGGTTTCAGTCTGGATGAACTAAGTCTTTCAAAAGCATGCATAGATGCTCCAGCAAAAATGCCTCATCTCATCAGAATATGTCCATGGTATCACAGTATTAGTTACATCTTAATGGAAACAAGTGCATTAAAATCAAGCATTAGCTGTTTGGCGCAAAGCCAAGAGGAATAGAAAAAATCATCTAAGATAATAGGATAATAGCACTAAGAACTCTTAAACTGTTTCATTTTGTTAGGCGGCTGGAAAAAACCAAGGCATGAAATATCGAAATCATCATATTTGGACTTGTTAAAGATGGTTTTTCCATTTCACAAGAAGGTAGAAATGCGTGAGACAGTGTTTGTCTTTGGATCTCGAAAATTTGTCGCTCTAGCGGTAAGTCGACACAAAAAAACCCGTTCCTATGCCAAGGAAGCGGAGGGGACTTGACAACTGGGAATAATGCTATAAATTTAATAAATGAGACTGCGAGAAAAGGGTTTTCTTTTAATTTACAAGTATCGGGCGTTGAATGGGGAAAGGTCGAGAAACACGTGACTGGATTGGCCGAAAACGAAGTTGTACTTACTCTTTCATCCCCACTTCAGTGGCCGATTTGCTGCACGTCACCGATTTTTTTACACACTAGTCAAACCTTAAGTAAAAAGTCGAGCGTGTCTTATCTATTATTTTGGTGTTTGGAATGCAGCAAAATTACCCTGCCAACGCTTACGAGTTTCACCGCATATGCAAGTCAACAATCCCCTTAACCCTAACCTAGGCATGACTTCTAATGAATGCCACCAAAGTCGACTGGCAAGATATTAGTGGGAGGTAATATTAAATGACAATCTTTCTAATGGTGACATAGCAGATTGACTAGCCACCTGGCATGCAACTGCCAGCATTTCTCAATTGCTCGGTGGCAACACACACTTTCAAGTGTCAAAATGCAATCTGGGAAGTGTGACCCCAGCTGCAACAAATTCATTTCCAAGATCGTCATTCCATTTTCTTTTGTGGCTTAGGTTATAAATGCTATTAAAATTGCCTGTGAAGGAATTACCGCCAAAATGCAGCTGTTTTTATTCTTTAGCAAATCATAAACATTTTATCGCCACTACAGGAGACGGCGAAGGCACTAAGTTATGCCACATTTCTTAAAAATGCTTTTACTGAATCTCTTGTCTACTGCTCTTCACTCTTCATTTCGTGGTTCGCTTTATGCACAGCGGATAAAATAACCACGACAAGCGAATGGTGGAGCTGAATATTCCCTAAATTGGAGTGTAAGCCGTGTCATGGAAACAGACAGACATAATCTGTGCAACATAAAAATCAGTTTCCTGTTCACATTGTGAAGGAAATTCAAAATTTATTTAAATTTTGCCTGCTACATTCCATTTCTGTTTTCGCTCACCCAGAGCACGTAAATAAGAGCTAAGGAAATAAACAGGGGGAAGCAAAATGACCGACAGAGATGCTTCAAAGTACACATTGCAACACGGCCATCGCTTGAGTAATTTGTTTATCAAATAACTTTTGAAGCGAATACCTCGTTTAAAGGCACATGGTCCACACACAAGATCCAGTTGCTTATGGCTACCTGCTGACTATGCTGCAAACACTATTAGACACCACAGTTGTCATGGTCTCCATCTGGGCTACTAGCTCTCCTATTCAAGAGTCACTATCTCAAAGCAAAAATAATAAAAATAAACCAATATTTCCATAATAAACCCTATTTGGTAGAAAACTAAACAGGTTCCAACAAAGTATCACGAAGCTACGAATGAGCTAGGAACAGTTCAAGCAGAGGCTTTCGAGATAATCTTGTTTTACGTTTGATAGTGACAAAAGAGTACTTTTGACAAAATCTGAAACTGACGCCATGGCTATTCCAAGTTTACTTGGAACAGTTAGCTTTGAAATGAAAATTAATGCCAGCACCTTATCCTAATCAGGTGGTCCAGCGTCCAACCTCAATTTCATTTATTGCAAATGACTTCAACGTCAATCCAATGCTATGGAGACAATTTGGAGCAGCTTTTTAGGTTCCGCACAGGGATGGGTGGTAGTGGTGACTCAGCAGTTCTTAAGTGTTGATAACGCGCAGCCCAGTCTCACCTGCAACGAGATGGACGTAGGAGCAGGCGCGCGACCACTTTAAGCTCCTTCCCAGGAGAGACGCACAGACTGCTGCACAGATCACAAAAAACGCCAGCATGACGAGTAGACAGGCGGCCATGATGAGAAGCACCAGGGCCATTCGCCAAATCCAATGAGGTACACTTTCCAACGTGGGGTAGTAACCACATCCCTGTATCCACACCACATCTCCATTCGGCTCATACGTAGGGTAGCCGCATCGTCGAAAGAGACCCAAATGACTCACACTGCTGATGATTCTTCCTTCGGATGCAGGCAAGTCAACACTGCCGGCTATCCAGAAAGGCAGGAGGCAGGAGGCGCAGCATATACCTGCGGCAAGGACGGTGAGAAGAGACCAAATGAGGAGGAGACAGGTAGACTGCCACTGAGGCGTCATCAAATGAGACGCACATGGAGTGATTTCAGCACTGCAGTCGCGCGTGATTGAACAGGTTTTGTGAATGCTGTTGTGATTCGTCGATTAAGCGACCAATAAAGATGAAGAGGTCGGTTTTTGCCTGCCATTGGCCAAAATGCTATGGTGCAATTGGCTGTTTAATTTGATGCCTGTACCCAACTCAAAAGTCACAAACAATGACACGATGGGGTGCTAAAGTCTAACCTGGTACCTAATGGTTCCGGTTGTGGAAACCTTTGATTTGTCACATGATGGCCCAAGCTGCATTAATCATTATTCAGATGTCATAGTGTAAGATAAAAGCATTGGGAAGAGACCTGCAGACGAGAAGGATTAAACATAGCTCTTAGTATGGTCTTGGAGACTCTGATTAGAATTACAGATCTACGTGAGACACCCAAGTGGTATTCGAATTGTTTCAGTCGGAAGATACTTAAATTGTGAAGTGGTGATGACAATCTGCTACACATCTGGCAAATACGAGTGATTCAGCTTAAGTTTAGCTGCATTGTCTCCGTTAATGCTGAAGGAAAAGGAGACGCTGTGTGGAGGTGGCAAGAAAATGAATGCCATGAGCGTGTAGCTGGGAAGGCTGTGGCGGCATTACTACACACAGAAGCAGGTGTGCCATGCGTGTGACCTGCTACTGGTAGTAATGCCCGGCGCAGGTGTTGCAAGCCAGTCCACTCCGGACACCTCGAATCAAGACAGCAAATAACGTCAATAGGGTGGCCAGGCCTCTATCGGCGTGTGACTATGAACGAAGTTGCCAGTCAACCGAGTTGTAGCGGCACCCCAGATCTACTCTTATTTATCGATGACTTCTGCCTCAGTCTATATCGTAGCCTCATACTGAAGCATCTCGCTTTGTAGCAACTCGGTAGTTAGAACTATGAGAATTGAAGCCGGTTTGAAGACGGTTGAATGCATATCTGCGTGGCAGTGACCACCCCAGCCACGGAGGCCCCGTTCCCAGCACGTGGTTAAGTCCGCGGCCTCGGTCTCGTTAGTCACTTTTGTAAACATGCAAGCAGTGTGTAAAACGCCTGCTTCACACCAACTGCATGATGTCAGCATCACATGTGGCGCCGCGATGCTGCGCAAGAGCTAGGAGATAGGAGGCCAATCATTTGATGAGAGCAATGATAAATGCAGTCAGACGCTGAAAAGAGGACTCTCAAAAGCCGTACATGGTGGGCACCAATAACATGCCCGCCCAGACTAAGCATCGCAACAGTCGTGTAGACGCAAGTTAAAGCTAGAATTTTGAAGCTTGTGGTGACAAACAATTCAAAAAAGCTTACTTCAGAATCACTCAATTCAAAAGACTAATCCATGTGTCTAAAATCATCAAGCATTATATTTTGCAATCTTCGAAAAAGACCATTTAAGCGAGCTCTATTTGTTGCTAATTTTCGTATCGGTTCACATTTTCCTAATGCTTTGTTTGATGAGCCTCATCCACTGGTTTCCCGAAATGTAAATACGGGATATGTAATGCTGCCTATGAATGGTTGTTTCCAATTCAAGTGCAAACAGAGGAGATCTACAAAAGATTTACACCCAGGCAAAGTGGGCGAGAGGCTGCAGTCCAAATTCTACAAACTCCATTTGCATAGACAGCACGTTCTGTCGGAGCCAAGCTGTGGAGCTCATGACACGAAACATGTAAAAGGCAGTGAATAAGCATGACTGTTTGTGACAGTGGCTATAAGTCTGTGTAGATTCACCACTCCGTCAGAGCTCAACAATGAAGATTTTTCCAGTGCTTCATCGACTTTCTCACTGGTTAACTTAAGTCGATATTTGCGTAAGTTGCCACGGCTTGGGGTTCAGAAGACCCAGCAAAACTGCTCAACTCTCCACTTGCTTACGCAATAGATCATTTCGATCTATATCCATAACCCCAAAGGCGAAGCTCAGCCCTATAAGTTAGGCTTCCACACTGGTAAAGTAGAAGGCATAAGGGCAAAGTTCTCAGACAGTAGCCTTAGCTACTCAGGCCATCCTCTGGCATCACACGATTGTGCTGTGACTCACTTCATACCTTCCAGTGTGTGAGTTTGTGATTCCCAAACACCCAACTAAAAGCCTGCGAATTCTATCGAAGTCATTAGCCTCGATTTACATCAAACAATAGCCTAGTACATTTGGAAGACTGTAGCGATTTCCTCACTACCTTGGTGCATTTTGGATGTCCTCTCAATTCATTTACTGGTAGAATTATAACAAGACGTGCAGCTGCAGTAAATTTGACATAGCTATCAGGAATCCTCACAGCTTTCGATTCAGTCTATTCAGTGATGTTTTTGCAAAGGTGACCCCATTCAAAAAAGACGCAGATTACGGGTGGAGTTGGTGCTGTGGGAAGCAGAAATCGAGGTCACGATGTACTATATCCGGCAATACACTGTGCTGTCTGTAATTGTGGTGGTCGAATCAATTCATGGTGCGATCAGATTTTGGTGTCATGTGGAAAGGTGCTTCCTTTGGTCCATGCCTCCTCTGAATGTTGACCACCCAATCAGTTAACTTTGGTCTTGAGGCTGGAGGACACTCAGTACCAAGTTCTAACTATCGAGCATTCTTGAATGGTTAATAACTTTGTCGGGATCCAAGTTCATAAGGTCATTTATGTCCTACATGTAAAATGTGAATGTCTGGAAAGCCTTTCTAAGTAAAAAGTGCTCAAGTGGTGCAAAAAGATCAGGCGTTTGCAACTCTGTCGCTAAGAAAATGTTAAAACCATCAGGGTAAAGGAAAATGCCATGTTACTTGACATTCAACCCCTACTTGACCCAGCTAATACCTACTTGTAAGCTCTAACGTCTAAAATTGACCAAATTGATAACATTTGTGAATTGACAACTTACGAGAGGAATGCAATAACTGCTACTAAATTTTGACAATGAATTTCACGATTTGATTTCGGTTAGACCAAAGCGGGAGCAGTCAGGTATAGGAGATGAAGGAAGCTTATAGCGGACTTAGTTTTGGTGCTTTCCCAGTGTTTTCGTTGATTGAAAGCTCTAGCAGACAGTAAGTAGCGACTGCGCTTTGACTCGACAAAATCTATGCACAAACAAACAAATTATTTAATGCATCAACTGCGAATAAGTTACTGTGTAGTCAAGTGGACAGGACTAGCTCAAAAGTCGGCTAATGATATTCTGTCGATTTATTTGTTAAGGTGGTGAATGTGCCGCTTACTGATGGCTATCACTGTAATACTTTGACTGTGTGTTTAACTCGTCACTTTGGTTTCGTGGCCACTGAGTGATCCGCCTCTGTTTTTTGGCCGAATAGCCCTGTTTATGAAACAATTCAGTTGCATCTTAGCCCTACAACATGCCAACGACAACGATTCTGTACCAGTATTATGCCTTCTTTCGGATACACGAAATCCTTGGATCGCCACAAGCTAAATGCCACACTTAAGGGAAGATATTTATGTGATTTGCACACCTCTTTTAAAGCAAGGAGCAGCAAAAGCTATTCTCAGTGCAATTTGGAATTGCCAATTAACATTTATAGAATGAAAAAAGTAGCAATGATCTTGGGTATAGTACTTAGAATTGGCAACAAGGCAGTGCTATTTTTTCTAGTCCCTTCGGTTTGTTTGCATCTTTGAGGCATGCATTACCTTGCCAGCCAATTACATTCCTTCCATTGTATAGCTGACTAATTGTTTTTTTGCCAATAACACATTAAAATGAAACAAAACTTGTGTGCTTTTTGTTGCCATAGTGACCTGAACTTGTAAAGTTACTCGTTTAAAATAGAGGCATTGCTCATGTTAAATAAGTAGAAATGGTCATTTCAAAGAGGTACTTTTGGTAGCAACAGGAAACAGTAATTACAAGCGACCAGTCTGTTCACCTCTTCATAAAGTAGCAAAGCACTAAGGCCTCCTGTGTGCAAGGAGCAAACAAAGGATTCCTATTCATGTGGAAACCGCAAAACAGCCCTGATAAATTTATAAAAGAAATGACTTTGTATTGTCCGAGACATGTTGGGACAGCAATGGTCTGGGTGAAATAGCCAGGCAGTCCATATGGGCAGACCTAATGTGTACCCATACAATATGCACTAAATCAAAGAACACAATCTAAGGAAAACCTACTGTCGTTGGGATGGCAGGGAATTCTGATTTGTTGCGTCAGAGAGCACATTGAAGGCTGTCCAATGGATCCAAATTAGTTTGGACCATCTAAGCAATCCCTACACAAACGGTCCCTGCAGTACTCTATAACTACGCTTTATTTAAATGACGATTGAGGAATCGCAATTCATCAACATCCCTTTTGTGTAAAGATGACGCTGACTAAGGAATCTTGGCTTAAGCGAAGGGCTTCAGTGCCAACTTGGTTGGGTTAGAAACAGGAAATCCAGTGAATAAGGGACAACCCTGAAAGGAAAAGGCAAGAGCTTTAGAAAGCTTCATTTTTTATTCGGGGTGGGAAACTAATCTTTGACACAGGTTGAGGTAACGATTTAAAGTTACCATGAGATCGGATTTTGCACGAAGGTTTGACTAGATTGATTCTAACGGCACCTTGAATCACTATAAATGCCATGAATGCCTCGACAGCTCCAAACTCCTTGGTCAAAACCATCGCCGCGTATTAATTCATATAATCCTGGTCATTGGCTCACGGCCATTCTATCTTGTGGTGCATTACAAACAACAAGATGATAGGTATCAGATCTACGTTATGAAGTACAGATGTGGATGCTGGCAAATTTATTCATCCATCACGCTGAATAAAATAGAGGGCTAGTTTTGATACGATAATTTTAAAACTGAAGTAATTGTGGTGACGCTAGACAGCAACATTTTTATGAGCGTTTAGACGATGGAATAAAACTCGTCAGATAAATTCGGGCTATGGGTGTTCGCCTTACAATGTGTAAAAGCACTCGCTTAGGTTGCGTAATTATCAGCAGGCCACAGGAGGCCATTGCAATAAGCTCAACCGAAGGATCCACAAATCGTTCTTTAAGTTGTATGCCTGTCTTATGAATAATTTAAGCATCACGCAGGTTTTGTTAAGGCCTTGGCATCCGGGTTTTACCGCGTCCTTTCCATTCATCCCGCTTACAATATTTGGCACATTTAAAAGAAGAGACGTGCGATTTGTTCTTTTTGAATAAAATTCTTGCACACGTGTAGGAAGGAACGGGCTGAAATTGCAGCGGGGGCACTTGGCCTCCATTCAGATGTGAATGTGTAGTAAGAAATTTAGCTGCGAAATTTCTTGCAAATCTTATGAAACGTTTGCATATAGTGTTTGACGAAACCACTTTACTTATCGAAATCTGGCCTCCCATAAAGTTTCAGAAGCGCAAAACGCACCTACGGGAATAGTAAACAAAAAATTAGCCCAATTCGACTAACATGAGCGCCTTGGTGAGAGAAGCCGGAACATCCAGCAAGACGCAGAAACAGAAGACGAAACTGGAGTGCAATACTCCACTTCAAAGACCAAGATAGACGCCAAAGCAACAAATGTGTATGATAGACAGTGCTCCGACACCAACTTGGAAGTTGAGAAGGCTATTATGAGATGGTTCCATTACACTAACAATCCCTGACGTGTAAGTGCTTTTCTAACGCTAATCAAATCCAGAAAGGTTGCAACAATGACAAATCTTGCCATTTGCGACTTTCCTGACGTTAATCACACATTGGAAGGGCCAATAAAGCCAAGTTCATGCATTTATCACTTGAGGTTTAAATTTACTCTTGAATTAACACACCACTCTTAATTTGACCGATCTGGCTGAATAGATAGGGCCACTCGCAAATTACTTCGCGGCCGTGGAGCTTGCACTCCCCATGCAAACGTTGAAGGTGATGAGCTATGAGATGTGACATACTTGGGGTTTCGCATAACTGGCATGCAAGTTGACATCGTCAGGTGGGAACCAATTGCAAGGCCTATGAAATGCGTCAATCAAAAAAGGTGTTGGGAGTTACAGGCTACATCAGCCTTTGCCATTCATGTCAGAATCCGGTGATCTGATGCATTGCTATTGGTACTTCAGTGACTAAGAAAGAAATGCTGACCTGGACACAGCGATTTGTGCGCACATTACTTGTAACCACCTACTTGCATAATTAAGCAAACAGTGTGAGCAAGAGTTATCTGAGCCTCAATCCCCTTCAACAGCCAGCTTGCTCTCAACAGACCAACTAGCGGTTTAGGGCAACGCACTTACACATGTAGGCATTTCGCGACCTATCAAATAGTATTTACAATACCGAATGGGTAAAACCAACATTGTAACAAGCAAATAAACCTGTTTTGTTAGCCAGTTTGACAAGTGAACTTAAGGTCAGAGAGACGAGCTGAAGTGACAATGACTCTTAAACTTGTCAATCTGTTTTAACGACTGGAACATGCACACATAGTTAGCCAATCGGGTATGCTATTGCTCGAATGGAATGGAGAACAAGTAAGATCAGTCTCGTTGCTTTTAGCTAAGCGGAGAATTTAGTTGCTATATGCGACACCTTCATGCAAATCAAAGTGCATCAATGCTTGCCATTAGCAAGTTGCTGTGTGCATTGGCATGTGTACTGGTGGCCATTGTCATGTCTTCGTCACTGAATCTGAGCCTGCATCATATTCATGGTTGCCATGAGAGGGTGGGTAGTGTGTTTTGATGGATTGATAGACGTTCACTGCAAACTGAACCAGAACTTTAAAGAACATTGCTCATGGACATCCACTGGTGAAGTGTTATCAGACCTACTTTCAACTTGCGCTACCACTCCATACCATTCATTGCCACTCCAGCACATTCTTCTTGCTCGATTAACATTTTGCCTAAAACAACGCCAAATCAACACCCAAACGTTAGTACGTGTCAAAAATGGAGCCGAAGACCGAAAATCCGAGGACTTGACACTTCGACTAGGCTACTAATGCAGTGACTGAACTAACGAGTACGGGAAAGAGGTAGTGCGATGTAGGCAAGCATACATGCGCACAGTTGGATTACGAGGAAACACGCTTCATATCATTAATGGATGAGTAGTGATCGGTATGCATGAATGTGGGTACGATTCTCAAATTCGGCTCACCAATGACTGTACTTGTTCAACTACATCTCTTTGCAAGGCAGTGGTTTTGTAGGCCATCATAGCCTTGTAACACACATCTAGTTGGGTAGTCTAATGATCTTATTTTACTTTTGGCTACCCATGATAATCGTCATCCATCCATCCATCCATCCATCCATTCATCCATCCATCCATCAGTGTTGGTGATGGTGCACTTTTGTTTTCCTTTGTGATAGGCAATGCAATTGGAAGCAAACTCTTCTGCTCCAGGAGGAAATTTGAGTCGAACCACCTCGTGATCCTTGTAGTGACTAGTGAATCTGTGTGAAAATTTGATTTGGTCAAGATTCAAAGGGGGGTATGACCCTGAAAGCAAATCCATAACAGGCAACTCATTGCGAAATTGCAGGTTGGTTAAGGGCGAACCAGTTAAACAATGCTGTCATGAAGTTGTGAACAGCTTCTTTCTATGGAAGGCTTAGATATTGCAGCGACTTTCAAATTGCGTTCACTGCTATTCTAGTCTGCCAATATCCTTAATGAAAGGATATGTTGAAGTGGCTCATAAGCAGACATTTGGCGCATGTTGTGGTCACGCATGGTCTGGGTCAACTGACCTGAGTAGCCCGACACACAGTGCCTTGGGTCACTTAGCCCTACTGGACACAAAAGCGGGCGATTATCAAACGATAATGCGACGACTGGGAATGCTGGGATGTTCAGTCACCATTGAATGCTGTAATGATCCACCTGCCACGGGTTCGCGGCAGGAGCTTTTCCATCTTGAGTGATTGGCTCCACTAAGTCGTATCTCTGAAATATTAGACGCTAATGGGGTTCCAGAATTGCCTATTCGTAATCAGCTTTTGAGGCGGCATAACCATACTCTAGTCAGATCTCTTACCCTATGGACATTGAGCCCACGTCCAAGTCAGCCACCAGTTCCACGTTTACATGCTCAACCGATCTGCATAGACATGCGAACCATTTCTCCTCAAGTAGCCACATTTAATGGGGTTTAGCTCGGCCCTCATGTACCTATATGCTACCGCCACTCTGCAAACATGCTTTTGCTAAAGAACCTTTTGCTTTGTTTGTAGGTGTGCAAAAACTCGGCTTCTGTAATTTAACTCCTCTTCATGATGGTCTTAAAGCATCTTCGGCTTCCGTAACATGCAAGCATTGTGCCGATAATAACCTCCGATTGCCTCCTCATCGAACACGAGAATTGTGCTGGAAATGGACGGGGAAAATGTGATACGATGATAACTAAGGATGGATAACTGTGGCTACTTCAGTGACTGAGCATGGTAACCCATGCTTTTATACGCGAATGCACGCAAACACACGTGCAAAAATGAACTCTGGCTCTCCGCAACTTCTTTAAAGACGAAAGGGACATAGGATGGTGTCTAAATGCCCATTTTTAGCATCATTGGGGCTTAGCACCACTGACATGGGCTCAGAGGTCTGTCTTCCGATGGTCAACCCTACCGCTGCCGCATTTGCATCCAATGAACCTCACTGCAATTTGAGCAAGCTGTTCTGATGTGGGTGTTGGCGAAGCATTGTGCCTCTGCAGAATTGATCTGACCTCGAGAATTTCGGTTAATTCCTTCTTCTTGATGGTGCCAATATTGACGATGGGGAGAAGGTGAAGTTGACCTCCTCTCTGCTCTAATAAAAACTTATCAGTCACTCCGTTAGTGAATTTCCACCCTATCTACTCTTATTTGCTTGTACTTCACGCAAGCCACTATGCTCTACCTCTAGCGTAATGCCCTTTGTACAACGTTTGCTATCATTCCAGCCCTATTCATCGTGTCACCTTCAGACGTAGATGTTCGCTTCTGTAGCGCACCATGTAGATGTTGTGAATGTAAACCGAGGAAAATGAAGGTGTAAAACTGAAGACAGAGGAATGCAGAACGAGCTTTGTTACTAACTGTCAGTGATGCTAATACATCCAAATCACGCTTTTCAGGCCAAACTATGAAGATGGTGTCAAGTCCATTAAGGCAGAGGACGAGAATTTCGAGACGAGGGTGCGCAGAAAGCATACCTGCGCACAGAACAACAGCAGCATCACGAGCGTACACGAGACGTGAAGTCACCCATCCTGAGAGAAATGCTTTGCCGATGGCTCGATTTGGGTCAGAGGCACACGCTGACTGAAAGTTGTAGTTGCTCATAGTTTTCTTCGGTTTTCTGGTTCGGTACTTCTCAATCTCCTTCCGGTACGATGACATCAGACGTCCATCCAATGTTCGACAGCTGAAGTCAACTAAGCGAATCACAAGTTAAGTTTTGCATTGCTCAAATGCACAAAGTCATAACCAGCACCTAAAATTGCATTTAGTAGCATTAATGGTTATAACTTAAGAAACGTCCATTTCCTGATTTTACACTGTTTTATTTTCACATATAAATTCAGCACCTGATTTACCGAAGGAATTGTTATGGATACGTAGTTCAATCGGTGACTGTTTTTTCCTGAATCACCATGTTTACTTTGAAAGCAACGAACACGGTCTCCACTACCGCCACAACTGATGGATGGAAGTGGGATATTATGTGATGGAATGAGCTTGAGATGCACCGTACCAATGAACCGAAGATCTACCGCGATAATAAAAGTCCTCGCAAAAGAGTCGGCTTATAAACCGATGAGAATGACCAAAGATGGTAAATAGGGAGTCCAAGTCAAATACTAGATCCTCACTCATGCACACAACTGGTCCGCATCGAGCAAGCGAGCAACTATTTCTCCTGTCCCAATTCCTTGAAGTGTATTTCAGAGTATCTCTAGTGCTAAACCTTGAGTTCTGCTCGCGCTACTCTAATCTGCGAACCGAATGATTGATGATTGAGCAGGTGCTCAATTAACTAGTCAAATAATCAGATGGTTTACTTAATTCACAGTTGGCGGATTGTAATCACTTCGGCTTCACCTGAACGTTACTGATTTTCTTAATGGATCGTTACGTCGAATTTTGATTGCTTTATACAGTGCATGGCTGGATACCATGAGACTGAAACATTAAGGGCGAATGGACCTGTGGTTCTGATGCCACCATCTTGCTGCTCAGCAACATATATATCCGTGTAGGAGATTGTGTCATTATAGCAGTAGCCTGGCAGTAGGAATTTAGAGATCGTAACATTTCCTCTCTGTTTTTCCGTCGGTTGCAAAGATTAGCAAAACGTTACTATCAGTGTGAAGCTCTGCCTCTGCTTTGAATTTTTGGAGGTCCTTTAGCTTCCATGATTAAGTCGAATCTCGTCACTCAGTCTGCCGCATTTCGTAGGCAGTGGAAAGGTGTCTGGACGCGCCAATGCTGAGTGGATTGTTGAGATCTCAAACAGCCACCATTTTGCACATCTGTACCATTTCAGTGAGCTTTCTCTTATTGTGTTTGATATCGCGGCACGTCAATTTGTTAGTTTGCCTCGACGTCAACATGGCCACAGAAGGGAATGGAATACATGTTAATCGAGAGATGTTTCAAAACGCCTCCACATCATCTACACGTTTTCTGATGGCGGGCAGGATGAAAATATTGGTAAATGGAGAAAGAACACTAGCACATGATAAAATAGGAAAAGGAGGGTCTGAGAGGGAGGTGAAAGTGGGTTTGGAAGAGTTGGAAAAGAGAGGTGTGAAGGAAATGAATAAACAAATAGTTTCACTATCATTAAAATGCCAAAGACAGGTAAGTATAAATCGAGTATGCAAAACACATCCAACTCTCCATCACAGGCTGGCTTGTTTCAAAGAACCGATTTTAACATGGTCAGAAATGACTGTTTGGTTTAATAAGAAGAAAAATGCAGAAACTTCAGTAGTATTGCAAAGATTTTACATTTGTCTCCTTAAATAGGCGTCCTTTTTTCGGGCAAATGTCACAAACCATGGTTCACTTCGGCCTTTTTAAAAGTGCATATGCATTTTAAAATAGAGCGAGCCCTTCCCTGACATATCTAGTGAATTTCATCCATGTCGTCAATCTGCTCACACAGAAATAAGTAGGATCCGAACAGTTTCCCCATATGGTGCTTAGCTTTGCAAAGATCATGCTAGAAGACGATATTAATTTATATAATGCTGACTGCTGCATTGCTTGTTAAGGACACCCATGCCTTAGTGGCAGCAATTTGAGAGAAAAGGGACTACAGTAACCAATTCCTTTCAGTACTAAAAACTCGGTTACTTTGACAAAGTATGCACTACTGATTGCATAAAGAGAAATAGATGGATGCTGTGCAACTCAGATGTCGTTAGAGGCAGCATCACATTAGTTTATATTTCTTGATAGGCAAAGTGAGCTTTACGATCAGCATATTACATAACCCACGGTACCAAAATTCGACACATTGTCCAATAGCCTCGAATCTGGGCTCTGGCATAAATTTAGAGAGAACAATTCATTTTGGCACTAAGAATCATAAATCACCTTTACTTAGTGCATCAAATTGAATTCTACATGCTTATTGCAGCACTTTCTCACCTTGTTTCATTTGTGTCCATTCACGCGGATCTGTGCTTGTCAAAAAGTTAATAACAGAGCTCTTAGAAGCATTCCTCCATAGTCTCACCGAATGCGCTCACGTCAATGAAGTAAAGAACACGACCGTTACAGATGACCGCTCTGTCAACTACTAACATTTTTGGACTTTTGTCGCTTAACTTAGTGAAACTCCACTCTATTGCTACAAAACAATGGTGGTTTACGAAAAGTCCGAAGTAGTGGACTGAATCCTTAATCACTTTCATTGTTTTTGTCATGCTATAAAAAAATGCGCTAACATGAATAATTAAAATGGATGTGGATCAGTCGCTAGTATTACTCTGCATGTGCCTCCTCAGTCACGGGGTTTGACAGAAGTAGAGTTGTTGTGGGGATCCCTCAAATTGCTGCCAAAAATGGACCAACAGAGTGAAACGGTTAACCGCAACAACCAAGTCTTATATCAAGGCTCTAGGTTATGCCTAAGGATGATGGTTCGCAGACTTGTGTTTAAATAAATCTAGCTCTCAAAGTTCACTTATTACATCGACTTTAGTATTTTTAAAATCCCAACAAATTCGACATTCCAAAAGGCATATATGCTGGATTGCTGGCTGCAAATAGCTGACACAGGACACAATTGGTGTTCATAGAACGCAACGAAGGCAGGCAGGTCTTTACAGAAGTAACATAGAACTTGGTTCGCTTTCGTGGTGCTTTGCATTCCCTTGGAACGCATTTAGCCAAGTCCAAGGCGACAGAACAATCATATTAACAATGCTGTAAAAGTTGTCCATCCTGACCATAAACTGAGAGCTCAGTGCGACAGAGTTGCGACAGAGCTAAGAAGTAGATTAGAACCACAATAAAACAGCGGAGCATAAAGTAATTTGGGCGAGTTCTAAAGAAAGCATCTTATCCAGCGTGTCATCGAATGGTTTACGAGGGTTTCGGCTTTGCACTAAAAAGCAGTTGACATGTAATTGTGCCTGCCGCATCATAGAATGTTTGGGATTGCCGTTCATTTAGGCTCTGCGTGCTCCTAGTTACTATCATCGACCTTAGTGTGGATTATTTAGTCGACTTGACGTCTTAATAACTTAAATATCGTAAATGTAAATGCATGATTTGTTTACGGTACCACACCAGCACCCTACTTTTGATGTCTACTTAGAAACGATCTCCCCCTTGATCCTCTCCTTCCCTTTCATCTTTATGTCTATCCTCATCCGATGGCTGCCTCTTCAGCAGCCAACGATTACCACTTATCCCTGTTTTATCAGCTCCTTCTTTTGTGTTCATTAGTATCAGCACCTGCGTTGGTGCGACTAGCACCTCATAAACTGGTAAACGAACCAATTTTGCGAGCATGGTGTAACGTCCAATCTTTATGTAACTCTACCCTACCCAATAACTTTCTCCCCATCATTACAGAGAGAGAACAGTTATTTGTGAGCTTCAGGCAACTGCAGTGAGTGTGGAGGGGAATTGCTAATTTTGACTACCTGATGCTGAGAACATGATAGCAATCACCAAGTATAATTTGCTCCCATAAAGTATTGTACAGGGAGCGAAGCCATGGAACAATGCCCATTGGAAAACAAGGGCAATTTTCTTCATACTTTCCAGCTTTATTGTTAGAAGCAAAGCTCTGCGATTCGGCCAGATTTATGATTCTAAAAGCAGGGAAATGTTCCTCCATTGCAGGAAACACTCCTGAATTTGTAAAAATGAGTAAAGGAAGTTAGAGAGGAATATCTAATCACAAGATAGTCATTCCATATTAGTTTGTGGATGGGTATCGAAACGTTAGTAAAATTGCTTTTGAAAGAGTGACTGCCTAAATGCAACCGTTTTGGACTATTATTAAATTACGGGCATTTTATAGCCACTACTACCTCTCGTCTACTGTTCTTTAAAATTCACTTTGTAGACCGCTTTACGCACAGCAGGCAAAATGTCATCACGACAATCGAATGGTGGAGCTCAAGTCCCGAGTGGAGTGTAAGCCGTGTCGTGGAAACGGATAGACATAATCTGTGCAACACAAGAATCAGTTTTCTGTTCACATTGTGAAAAAAGCCGAAATTTATTCAAATTTTGCCCTAATTTATCCACAACCCTCACTCACCACAAATGTCTGCTACATTCCACTTGTGTTTTCGCTCACCCAGAGTACGTAAATAAGATTAAGGAAATAAACAGGGACAAGCAAAATGACCGACAGAGATGCTTCAAAGTACACATTGCAACACGGCCATCGCTTGAGTAATTTGTTTATCAAATAACTTTTAAAGCGAATACCTCGTTTAAAGGCACATGGTCCACACACAAGATCCAGTTGCTTATGGCTACCTGCTGACTATGCTGCAAACACTATTAGACACCACAGTTGTCATGGTCTCCATCTGGGCTACTAGCTCTCCTATTCAAGAGTCACTATCTCAAAGCAAAAATAATAAATATTAACCAATATTTCCATAATAAACCCTATTTGGTAGAAAACTAAACAGGTTCCAACAAAGTATCACGAAGCTACGAATGAGCTAGGAACAGTTCAAGCAGAGGCTTTCGAGATAATCTTGTTTTACGTTTGATAGTGACAAAAGAGTACTTTTGACAAAATCTGAAACTGACGCCATGGCTATTCCAAGTTTACTTGGAACAGTTAGCTTTGAAATGAAAATTAATGCCAGCACCTTATCCTAATCAGGTGGTCCAGCGTCCAACCTCAATTTCATTTATTGCAAATGACTTCAACGTCAATCCAATGCTATGGAGACAATTTGGAGCAGCTTTTTAGGTTCCGCACAGGGATGGGTGGTAGTGGTGACTCAGCAGTTCTTAAGTGTTGATAACGCGCAGCCCAGTCTCACCTGCAACGAGATGGACGTAGGAGCAGGCGCGCGACCACTTTAAGCTCCTTCCCAGGAGAGACGCACAGACTGCTGCACAGATCACAAAAAACGCCAGCATGACGAGTAGACAGGCGGCCATGATGAGAAGCACCAGGGCCATTCGCCAAATCCAATGAGGTACACTTTCCAACGTGGGGTAGTAACCACATCCCTGTATCCACACCACATCTCCATTCGGCTCATACGTAGGGTAGCCGCATCGTCGAAAGAGACCCAAATGACTCACACTGCTGATGATTCTTCCTTCGGATGCAGGCAAGTCAACACTGCCGGCTATCCAGAAAGGCAGGAGGCAGGAGGCGCAGCATATACCTGCGGCAAGGACGGTGAGAAGAGACCAAATGAGGAGGAGACAGGTAGACTGCCACTGAGGCGTCATCAAATGAGACGCACATGGAGTGATTTCAGCACTGCAGTCGCGCGTGATTGAACAGGTTTTGTGAATGCTGTTCTGACTAGTCGATGTGGTGGCCAATAGAGATGAAGAACGTGAGACCTTCTACTTCCCATTTGTTTACTAAATGAATGAAGGCTGAGTTCTGACTACGAGTGCAATCGGGTATATTTAAGAAGTCTAAGAAAAGGACTGAAAATGTGTTTCTTCAGTGTTATCACAATTTGATCTATTTAAGGGATGAAGTGACACTGACACCTGACCCCAATCCTTCACACCCTTAGTCCCGTACGATTAGCGATTCATTAAAACCATTGCGTTAGGCAACCTTTAAGCAGCATTTGAGGAAGGATTTTAGTCAGGACGAACTNGGTTGGCTTTGAAATGAAAATTAATGCCAGCACCTTATCCTAATCAGGTGGTCCAGCGTCCGACCTCAATTTCATTTATTGCAAATGACCTCAACGTCAATCCAACACCACGGGGACAATTTGGAGCAGCTTTTTAGGTTCCGCACAGGGATGGGTGGTAGTGGTGACTCAGCAGTTCTTAAGTGTTAATAACGCGCAGCCCAGTCTCACCTGCAACGAGATGGACGTAGGAGCAGGCGCGCGACCACTTTAAGCTCCTTCCCAGGAGAGACGCACAGACTGCTGCACAGATCACAAAAAACGCCAGCATGACGAGTAGACAGGCGGCCATGATGAGAAGCACCAGGGCCATTCGCCAAATCCAATGAGGTACACTTTCCAACGTGGGGTAGTAACCACATCCCTGTATCCACACCACATCTCCATTCGGCTCATACGTAGGGTAGCCGCATCGTCGAAAGAGACCCAAATGACTCACACTGCTGATGATTCTTCCTTCAGATGCAGGCAAGTCAACACTGCCGGCTATCCAGAAAGGCAGGAGGCAGGAGGCGCAGCATATACCTGCGGCAAGGACGGTGAGAAGAGACCAAATGAGGAGGAGACAGGTAGACTGCCACTGAGGCGTCATCAAATGAGACGCACATGGAGTGATTTCAGCACTGCAGTCGCGCGTGATTGAACAGGTTTTGTGAATGCTGTTCTGACTAGTCGATGTGGTGGCCAATAGAGATGAAGAACGTGAGACCTTCTACTTCCCATTTGTTTACTAAATGAATGAAGGCTGAGTTCTGACTACGAGTGCAATCGGGTATATTTAAGAAGTCTAAGAAAAGGACTGAAAATGTGTTTCTTCAGTGTTATCACAATTTGATCTATTTAAGGGATGAAGTGACACTGACACCTGACCCCAATCCTTCACACCCTTAGTCCCGTACGATTAGCGATTCATTAAAACCATTGCGTTAGGCAACCTTTAAGCAGCATTTGAGGAAGGATTTTAGTCAGGACGAACTGGCTCTTTCAAAGGCGCACATTGATGCCTCATTGAAAATGCAGTAAATCATCAGAAACTGCTCACCAATTCCAAATCACTAGTCACTTCCTAATGGAAATAAGTGCATCAAAATCAAGCTTTGCCCATTGACATTAAAATATGAGGAATGGAATAGCTTCGCCAAAAAANAAATCATCAGAAACTGCTCACCAATTCCAAATCACTAGTCACTTCCTAATGGAAATAAGTGCATCAAAATCAAGCTTTGCCCATTGACATTAAAATATGAGGAATGGAATAGCTTCGCCAAAAAAGTAGGATAGTACCAATAAAAAATTTGGTGCCACTTAATTATCTTCAGCGACCAGAAGTAAAACGGAAGTAAGAAAGTATCAAAAGCATGATATTTGATCATATTGGAGATGGTTTTCCATTTTACAAGATGAGGGCAGATCCATGGAACAAACTTTTGCCTTTGAATCTTGAAACTTCTTTCTCTAGCGGTAAATCAACATAAATAACCCATTACTACCCCGTATAAGTGGCGAAGACCTTACAGCCATGACAAATGCTGAAATCTGATAAGTGAGACCATCAGAAAAGAGCGCCAGAGGACCTGATTCCTGCCAGCCCAATGTTGAATCCTATTCCTCTTCGTGCCGTCAGAGCCATCCCAGCAAATCTTACACTGAGCTACTTGCTATCATCAAGTCTCCCATTAATAGTCAACGCAACAAAGACCCGTCACGACTAGCCTTCCTTCAATTTACACAGATCAGGCGTTACACAGGTAACATGGGCAAAGCTTGCGTAACACGGCATTAAATCAGACACCTTAAGACTACATGCGGTGCGCCTCAAAAGGAAGTTGCGTTTGCCTCTTCTTCCCACCCCATCCACCAAGTTGCTGCGCCTCACCGACTTCTTCTACTAACCAGTCAAACGCTCAGTAAAAAGTCGACTGTGCATTATCCAGTGTTCGAGATTTGAACTGTGGCAAGATTACTCTGCCAACTCCTACGACTTTCACTGCATATGCAAGTCAGCTGTCCTTGTTCAGCCTGGTTGCTATTAACAGCTGTTTGCAAGAGATTAATAAGTGATAATAACCAACGAGAGTCTTTTGAATGGTCAAATTGCAGAGTGGCTGGTCGTTTGGTATGCGCCTGCTAGCATTTCCCGATCGTCTGGTGGCAACACAGGGAAGTATAACACCAGCTGTGACGAATGCACTCCCAAGGTCGTCATTCCACACTCTTCTGTGCATGGGATTCACAATTCTACCAAACTTGCTTCTGAAAGCTTGACCACCAAAAAGCAATTCCCTTTGCCCTTTATTAAATGACAGACATTTTATCGCCATCACAAGAGTGCAGCGGTTAGCTGGCGAAGGCATTAAGTTATGTCAAACTCCTTAACAATGCTGTTTTGC
This sequence comes from Taenia saginata, assembly GCA_001693075.2. NCBI lineage: Eukaryota > Metazoa > Platyhelminthes > Cestoda > Cyclophyllidea > Taeniidae > Taenia > Taenia saginata. Next base: position 228,487 of record LWMK02000119.1, read on the forward strand.
ACTTCTCGCCTATTGCACTTCACCCTTCACTTCGTAGCTCGGTTTATGCCCGGTGGATGAAAGGTCGCCTCGTCAAACGATTGGTGCAGTTGTACAGCCGCCGAGAGGGAGCGTAAGCTGTGCCACGGGAACCGGATAGACATGAGATGGACAACAAGTGAACTGGTTTGCTATTGACATTGTGAAGTAAAGCCATATTTAATGAAAATTTTGTCCAAACCTGTCCACAAATTTCACTCGTCTTGGAGGTCTGCTGCATTTCAATTTTGAATCCAATCATCCAAAGCCCATGCGTACGATTTAATGAAATAAACGAGGCTAAGCGCGATTTCACAAGCGTGATCCAGTTGCTTCTAGCTGCCCACAGCTTATACCTCAAACATTTTTCAGGCACCCAATTGCCATGGTAATGCATCAAGATAGGCCGTCAATTTTCTTATTCAAGAGTAACTACCCTAGTGATAAACAACATTAAAAAATGGAAAATTCCCAAAATCAACCTTAATTAATAAGCACAGAATAAATTAATTCAAGAAAAATATCACGGAGCTAAGAACGAGATTCGAGATGATTTTGTTTTCCATTTGATGGCAAAAAAGGAGTTCCATTTGACAAAATCCGTAATCATTACGATGGACGCTGTGGACGCATCGGGAGCAGCCAAGATTGAGAAGAAAATTAATACCAGCGCCTTTTTCTAATCGAGTGATCCAGCCTCAGACCTCGGGATTATTTATTGCAAATCACCTCGAAATAAATCCAGCAACAAGGGGACAACTCAGACCGGCTGTTCAAGTCCCACACAGATGTGGATGGTAGTAGTGACCCAGCGAATCTCCAGTGCTGACATGGTGCAGCACAATCTCGCCTGCAACGAGGCAGACGTAGGAACAGGCTTGAGACAATCTTGCACTCATTCTTAGTCAAGGTGCACAGCCTCCTTCACAGACCACGAAAAACGCCAGCAAGACGAGTGGACAGACAGCTATGATGAGAAGCACCAGACTCATACGCCATACCCACGTCCCTGTATCCACACCACATCTCCATTCGACTCATGCGTTGGATAGTCGCATCGGCGAAAGAGACTCAAATGACTCACACTGCTGGTGACTGCCTTCGGATGCAGGCAAGTCAACACCTCGGGCTATTCAAAATGGCAGGAGGCAGGAGGCGCAGCATATACCTGCGCCAAGGACGATGAGGAGCGACCAAATGAGGAGGAGACAGATAGCCTGCCACTGAGGCGTCATCAAATGAGACGCATATGCAGTGATTTCAGCGCTGTAGTCTCGTGTGATTGAACAGGTTTTGTGAGGGTTGTTCTGATTAGTCGATGTAGTGGCCAATAGAGAAGAAGAAATCGGTTTCGGTCTGTCATTGGCGAACAAGACCTAATACAACTGGCTCATTCAAGTGAGGCCTGTATCTGCCTCAAAAGTCACGGAAGTGACATGATTGGGTACCCAAGTATGACCTGATGCCTAATAGCTTCTGTTATGGGAGCATCGGAGAGGAATGAGGTTCCGCACTCCCAACGTGTCACACCATGATCTACGCTGCATGGTCCATTGGTCAGGTGTCATAATGCAAGATAAAAGCATCCTTAAGAGGCTTGCAAGCATAAAACTCTCTGAACTATGATCAAGAAAAGCTTCATTAATTGCCTTGGTAGACTGCCATATTCCTTGACTGAATGCATGCCAAATATTAGAAGAGATCATCTTAAATGCCTAGCCGGAGCGTTACTGAAGTAGGTCTATTCAGGGAGAATCTTGGACATTCTTACAAACGCATACACCTACAATGCAATTCAAATTGCAGAAGTTTAACTGGTGGATCAAATGATCTGACTGACATTCATTTGCGGAACATAAATGGACAGGCTATATTTACAGAAATTTCGGCCAAGTGATCCCTTCCCATGCCTTTCGGTGTCAGCTAAAATTCACAGCTTTGCCAGTAAATCACTTTATCCTTCCTATCGTCGGTGAAAATGCCTGTAATTCTAACACTACGCTCAAACAGGCGTCCCTTTCCTGACGAACTAATCCCCTGTAACAAGTCCAATAACACTATGAATCGCATTTGAATGGCTTTCAAGTGAATGGCGGCAGTAAACACTCCATTATCTTTAGTTGACGTGCGCGTTGACACCATACGATCGGAAAATGACAACTACTACATGTTAGCTTACCACTCAGTCTGCCACTTGACCATTAGCAACAATTCCGTGGTACAGTACCACCAATTAGTGTTCCGCAAATTGCACACAAGACCGTGCGCTTGAATTCAGAGCTAAGCTGAGGTAAAGACGACATTTGAATTGCATACCTAGGGAACTTACTTGGCGGTGGCTAAAAAAGTGTGGCTCAGTTCATGCGTGTTCGGCACTTTTACTGAGTGGTTGACTGTCAGGAAGAAAAAACGGCAAAGAATAGCAACTCGGTTAATGTATTGGAGGGGAAGGAAGATGAAGTATAGGTTTGAATGCAGCCGTAAGGATTTCCATTGAATCACAGGTTCACGCCATTCACTCAAGTGACATCTGAGCTGTGTGAATCGGCAGACCATTAAATTGTGACGTGGTGGCGATTTCATGCCGGAGAATTGATAAAAACAAGTGACCTAGTTAAATTTTTGCTTTAGCACCTCCTGCAAAGTGAATGGGAAGGGCATTGCCTACTAGAGTGGCAAAGAATGAATGCAAGGGAGTGTAGCTGGAAATGCTATGGTGGCATTGCCACACATAGATGCAGGTGTCGTGCGTGTGACCTGTTACGGGCAGTAATATCCGGCGCACGAGTCGCAAGCCCGTCCATTCTCGAGACCTCGAATCAAGACAGTAAGCAATGCTCGTGGAGCATCCATGCCTCCATCAATTTATGACCACGAGCTGTGCCTTCCTTCAACCAGGTCTTAATCATCTCCTACATCCGCTCGTGTTTGTAGATGACCCACATCCAGTCTGTATCGCGATCCTGCTATTGAGCATTCAGTCATTCAGCAGTTCAGCAGTGAGGCTCGCGGTTGGTGTAGCCGTTTTGAAGACGGTCAGTTACACATCTGCGTGTCGGTGATGACATCAGTCATTGTGATTCCGGCTCCAGCACTTAGCCTAGGCCACAGCCTCAGTCTTGTTAGTCACTTCCGTAGACATACCGGCAGTGTGTCAAACGTCTACTTCCTCCTGAGAGCATTATGCCAAGCATCACGTGTGCTGCACTGATATTGTACGTCTCATGGGAGAAATGAAGAATGCAATCAAGTGCTGACAGTAGAACTCTCATAGGGCGCTACATGTTGGGCACTAATAAAATATACGTCCTGTCTGGGCATCACAACAGTCGCGTAGACTTAAGGAGGATTTCAAAACTTGTGATTATAGGCATTTTGAACAAGCCTTATCTTGTTAACACTTGAATCTGATCCATATTTATACACTTGGAAAGCAGTATATTTTTCTTTACTAGAAAGGCACTACTTATGCTAGCCCTGTTTGTTCATACTTCTTGCATATTTTGGCATGGTTCTCGTGCTCAGTTTGGATAATTCCGACCACTGATGCCGCGTACGAGTGGTTCCTTTCCATAGCAGACACAACCGTAGGGACTAAGCAAAAGGCCCACACAAGTTAAGTTGGCGAGGGGCTGCAGTCCGAATTCCACGGTTCACATATGTACTGTTGTTTGAGCAGTTTCTTTGTCGAATATTCTCCAACAGCCAAGATGTGGATCGCATGACGCGAGACAGATGAAAGGCTGCTAAGCCAAAGCTGCTCTACGGCAATCCACATAAATGTGGGTAACTCTGCTCCTCGTCAGATTTCGAAGTGAGAAGATCCTGCAAACATTCTACAGACTCTGGCACTGGTTGATCTTTGTCGATGTCGGCATAGGTTGCAGCGACTTTGGGTTCAGAAGATCCAACAAAAGCGTCAAATCCCCACCTACTTACGCAATAGACCATTTCAATCTGTGCCCAATTCGGCCCTGCCGAGAAGGCTTCCACTCTAGTGGATTGAAAACCATAAGAGTAAAGTTATCGGATGGGATTCTTGGATTTACTGACAGTCCCCTGGCACCACGTAGCTGCACCGTGACTCCTTTCATACCTGCCCGTGCGCGTGGGTCTGTAATTCGCAAGCAACGGACTTGTTAGACTGCANTGGATTGAAAACCATAAGAGCAATGTTATCGGATGGGATTCTTGGATTTACTGACAGTCCCCTGGCACCACGTAGCTGCACCGTGACTCCTTTCATACCTGCCCGTGCGCGTGGGTCTGTAATTCGCAAGCAACGGACTTGTTAGACTGCAAATTATCTTTAAATCCAGTAGTGGAGTAGTACACGCGCAAGACTCTAGCCATTCTTCTACCATAGCATGCTTTTTGGATCTCCTATCAAACCATGCACTAACCGGTTTATAAAATGCGTACAGAAGCAGAACTTGATCGTGCTCACCTACATATAAACAAATCGAGTCGTGAACCCGGTGGAACTAAATGCAGTTCATCTGCTCCCTGTGCTGCGAGAAGTAGTTGAGAGGTTGGAAGTGAGACAGCCGTCATTCTACCACCATTGTTCCCGAAGGTGACATTAATGGAAATTTAAGCCTCAGGGTTTGGAGGAAGTGCCAGCGTTGTCGTCACCATCACACTTTTGCAAACGTCCACAATGCACCTATATTACGTTCTCTCATTTCACACCCTCACGTTTCTGCACCTGCACGACGGTGTTCTGGGGGCATCGAAACTGAGTGAAAGTTGAGAAATGTGCACTTGTGTCATCATAGCGATCTTCGGTGGTGTCATGATCATCACCCCTGTTTCACTCGTGCCCTTACTGATCTATTCGTTGCCCTTTGCGTCACTCTCCTCAGAATCCCCCCGTCTGCAAGTGTTGGGATTTGAGTGTCTCGATGCAACCAATCTCGCAGAGACTAACAGTAATGAAAAAAGAAACTAGCCCTACAACTGAGTGCACACATTCATCGAAGGTGCAATTGCACTCTCCCACTGGTGGGCAACTGTTGAGCATCGCGCCAAAGTGGACTCGTTGCTTTTACCATATTTTTGATTTCGAACTTGACTCGTATGGATTTTATTGAGGCTAACATAGCAGACTCGACCCACAATATATTTCGCCTGCACAGATGCTCTTTGCGATCTTCGAAACTTGTGGCTTTCGATGCGATTGCAAATGAGGCCATCGATGCTCTCGCTACTATCAGCTCAAGACATAACAAGAGTTTATTTTTATTTTGCAAAACTAGAAGACACATTTAGAAAAGGACGAAGTTATGCAAAGGAAGCAGCAGAGTACTTGAGTTAATGTAGTCCTTGGACCACTTCTGCGTCCACGCCTTCAAATTGTTACACTCACAAAACCATCGGTATCAACAGCAATGCAATGATTGCTAAAAGGAGGACAAAGCAGTTCAAGCAACTGAGGCAAAATAAATAGGAACCCTCAATGCACACTCGGCATTTTAGATCTTATGGAAGTGTCCAACCAGCCACAACGCATCAAAATAATGCAAAATCTGGCAAAAGAATGTTGTCACATTGGTTGGCAGAAAGAGGCAGGCAATAATGAGCAGCTGTTACATTTGCACAAGCTAATGGAAACAAATGCTTCTTAGAGGGGTACTTGGTGTCAAAATGACCACTTTTCCCCATAATTCGCATTAACTACGCATCATGTTTGACAAGACAACGAAGTGTCCTACCTCTGCAGGCGTGCATCGACGCAGGGCCTATGGAATGCAAGCGTGCGGACATGTTGGCTCAATCGGTCAGTAGATTGATGTAACACGATTAATAAATGCGAAACAGTGCATCGGCTTACCGGAGGAAGTCGTCTTCGGCTTGTTCTGGGTAGAAGCTGAAGTCGGATCCAAGACAAACAGGGTTCATGCAATGTTGAATTAATGAACGCTCAATCTCTGAGTTCCTGTTTACTAAGCAATTAGGCCCTAAGTACTTAGGACAGTTTCTCCTGACACATGGAATCAGTTGGCATAGGAGGGAGAAAAGAGACTCACTCTTAGTTGCATACGCAGGCATGGTGGCTGCCAGAGTTGACAAGTCTAGGTGCAAAATTATTACGTACAGTGCAGAAAACAGCTTCGTAATGGCGTGCCATTGCTAGTAATGCTAATCCAAAGCGCCATTGCTATGCCGGTTTAAGTGGTCGTCTCGGTCCCTGCAGTAAAGCTTCTTGTGCCACAACGGTGGCCGTTGAAAACACCCATTTTATAGCCCAGCAGGGAACAGTGATACGCTCTACTTCAAGCCAATTATCTCGTTTGTACTGTCAGTTAAACATCAGCCAATGCCAACCAATTCTTACCGAGAAGGCTTGAACAATGCGAAGTTAACATTGTGAGTGCACGCAGGGCAAGGACTCATCAAATGAATGGCAGAAGCACCGATATACACGAGTTGGGTGCTTTTGGATCAAATCTGTACACCAACTTACCCTTTACTTTCCCGTATCCTGAAAGTCGAAAGACGCGGATGGAATTACCAAAATGCTGAAGAACACTGTCAAACATTGGACAGTTAGACGGCTACGCTGAACCAACTCCGATTGGCTAGAGTTCGCTAAGTTAGACACCGAGAGATAAAGTGGTTAGGTCATCCTGACTTACGCTTGCAATCTTCCACCTCCGGCGATATTCCTAAAGATGATACCATTGCTTAAGTTATCACACGAGAACGCCTTTGCGATTTCTATGCATCATTTTCAAAGTAATTCGGATCGAGCCGAGAAGCAGGAGAAGTGAAATAACTGCAAAGAATCAGTTAAGATTGCATACCACTTTGTGAGTGGTCGATGGATACGGACAAGAAGGTCCTTTGGCCAACGAAAACAAAGCTNGGATCGAGCCGAGAAGCAGGAGAAGTGAAATAACTGCAAAGAATCAGTTAAGATTGCATACCACTTTGTGAGTGGTCGATGGATACGGACAAGAAGGTCCTTTGGCCAACGAAAACAAAGCTTTCACGAGATACGCTAGTTTTTCTTGGGAACACTCCACGAAATATCCTCAAATCTGCGTCTTGATCTTTCACCATGTTGGCTAAAATGGAAGTCAAATGAGTGACAGCTTCAGTAAGGATAAGAGTGGAGGAACAGAGCAAAAATATCATGGCTAAACATTAATGCTCATCTGAAGCGGAGCATTAGTAAAGCGACTTTTGTGTTTCGCAAATTCTATGGCATTAAGGGTCAAAATGATGGTTGCATTGAGGGGATGCCTGGTGCAGTAACACTCCAACCAGCTGATTAGTTCTTCGACTCACTGCAGTATTCGGCTCCCTCGTACAGAAGTTCAGTTCCCCTCCAAAAGCACATCGATGTTGCATTGATGTCAAAAATCGCCTATGTGTGACATACGTAGATAAATAAATCCCATTAACAGAGTGGCATTATGGTGAGGGTGCAATTATGAGTTAAAGAGCAAAGTCCACCCTGCGGAATACAATGCAAGAAATGTCGCACTAGAGTTGGCCACGTGAGGGCAACAGATGTGCATTTAATTCAAGATGGGAG
>LWMK02000120.1:1904-105709 GCA_001693075.2 Taenia saginata
CCGAAGTGGCATGTCTCTAAAAGTATGCAGCCCCCAAAATTCTAAGAATCTTGAAGCGAAATCGAGTTGGCTTGTGAGGTTCACGAGCCAGGGAAGCCAAAGTACCTTACAGTAATTTTGCTTGTCACGTGCTAATGAAGTATAAATCTTTAGGACCGAAAACTTTCTTGCTTCTCTCTTTTGCTTTGAGTAGAGTCGGGCATTTCCGAAAGGCTGCAGTGCTGCTCATTACAGTCCACACCTCATTTTCATTAAACCCTGACTTGTGGTCTGCTTATCCAGAAATGTCCTGCACGGCCAGGCGTTCGCTCTTACTAGACTTGTAAATAAGTGTTGCTTGTTTCACAACAGTTTGTTGTTTTATGCTCCATATTAATGCATCCGATTGATCTGAACCACGTACCTACGTATTCAGGATGGGCGTAATTTGAGGATTCTTTTACGTCCTACCTCGGTCCTCAAGCACCAGATAATTAAACGATAATTCTGCGGAAAACAATGTGAAGAAAGGTTGACATGTAAACAAAATACGCCTTAGTGAAAATATTTTTACTTATGAGGGAGGATCTATGGCGCATTTTCTTTTGAGTTTTAGCGATTGGATTTGATCAGTGGTGGAAATCCCTGCTTTAAAATACAGTTGATTAGAACACTGCAAGTACAAAAGGAAACGGTAAGTACTTTCAGTTTAAGTGCAGTCTTCCCCCAATACTTTTTTGATTCACTTGACATAGAATGTGGTTCTGTCTAATGGAATGTGACTCTTATTACTTAAGAAATAAGATCTCTTTTTCTGGTTGAAGAAAACCTTGCTATGAATTGTCGTCCGAAATGATGAGGAGGGAAAGGTCCACTGTCATTTAGCTGCCTAATGTGGGAGAAGCCCCTCTACCTTATCTGAGCTATTTTTAAAGCAATTTAAACCCTTTTGCACCGTAAGCGAACAGCTTAAGCTTCTTGTGAGAAAGAAACTCATTTTGCTATGCATTGTCTCATAACTCCTATACTGAACAATTAAGCCCTAGGCATTAATCAGTTCCTCATGCTGGCATGCCCGATGGCAAACGGAGAGATGTTTGCGTGCGGTCAACCAGTGAGCGTTGAATAGAATGCGTCTTCCTTTGTTGGCCTGGTGTTGCATGTAACCACCGAGGAGTATGGATGCCCTCTATCGAGAAATGAACCAGATAAATCAAAACATATTCTACCGTAGCTAGGGAGAATGACTTTCCTGTCCTCTAAGGCACCTGTAATTAGGATGTGGTCAAAGACTATAAAGCTGGAAGCAATCCCAAAAGGACTTTCTTTGACAGCGAAAAATCGTTTCTCCTGCAAAATTCGCTATAAAACCCGTCAAAGTAATTAAAGAGCGTATATTTGGTGTCACTGGAGAGGCTCTTTTATGGTATGTGATTGCATCATTCTTTTCGCTCTCACCTTTAATAGTATGAATGCGTCTGCGACGGTGAGAATTAGAGCAATGGCAGCTGCGATCAGACTGGAGCCATGCCGTAAGCTACTGCCACTTCTCTGCAATTTTCAGGCAGTTTTTTAGCATGCAATGAGGTTTGTTTGTCAATCTACGGATTACATGCTCCTTCTGGCCTTCTGGCTCCTCTGCATTGCCACACACGTACAATCACACATTTAAGTGTGCATGAGTGCTTTTACGATAGAAGAAACATGATTTCTAATGAGTTGGTTAAGGAGACATAGTCAGCCCTTGTAATCCTTACCTTCCATTGATTGTTGGCCAACAGAGCTCTCTACTGCAACTTTGCTTTTGGGATTCCGAAATATATTGTTCGCCTTAAAGTATTGTGCCTCCATGCAATAAAATATTGCTGTGACTGTCTATAATACATTATTTGCTTGATTGCTGGCTTTGATTACAGTAATTTGGGTGGCCACATTGCTCCAGTGGGGTGGGCTGGCCCTTGGATTAGGCAGCAGTCCCTATCCCTATGACTGCCTTCAAGGATGTCTCGGATCAGTAGAATGCCATCCTGATAAAGCGGCAGCATCAATTTGGCTTAAAGGCTTAGGTTTGCATCTTCAAAGAAACTGAAGACAAAGCAAATTTTTGAGTGAATGCTTTAAATTGGTTTCACCTTAAGCATCCAGGTGATTTTATTCAGAACAGCATTTTCTGACACAAATCCTAGATCATGAGAAGCCTACGCCTGACAGATCTATACGCCCTCATGAAGGCTAAAATCACTCAGACCGAGTGAAAGCGTGGCTGACAAAAACTAGGTTGGAAACCGCTGACATCCATAGGTTTAAGCGCTGGCTATGCACTGAACAGACATCCTTCTGAGAACTGTTACCTAATAGTAGCTTTAACTAGAAAAACAATTTATTTACAATGAAAAGTAGAAAGTTCTTGAACGTGGCTACTATATGCTGTTACAAAGGACACTGATACGAAGCAAGTGGACAATTGTCTAGTGGATGGTTCTAATGCAACTACTCACCTTGTGTAATGAAGGCGAACTGAAAATATGAGCATTTAAAATGGACGAGAAGAGCAGGTTGTATCATGCTCCGGGTGGGTTACCTCTTCCATCAAGCGTTATGCTTGTAAGGTGTCACAAATCCTACTGGAATTGCTAGTTAACGCTTCGTTCCTAGTTGAAGTCTTTGAGTTGTAAGATTGTCTCTTCGGCTACCACATTGTCATTGTTCTTGTGTAGGCGATGAGATTTCCTGCCTCAGAAAATAGCGATTTAGACATTGTCTTATGCCTAACTAAAGAACCCATTTAAGGGGAATTATAAAAATGGTATCACATCACTAAAAGCATTTTTACTTGTTCTTATGTTGATTTTATGCTCGTTTCTATTTAGTCACTGCGGCCGACTTATGTAGTTGACTTCTGATTTGACGTCGATGCAAGTGTTCTGGCCACCTTGCATTAAAACGCTAATTGACCACATTCCTAGGTGCTTTAGCATCGGAACATCGTCCTGCACAGAAGTTTTACTCCGCTGGGCACAGCGAAAAGCGAACGGCAAAGTTGTGGCCTGAGTCCCCTCCTGTCTCTTTAGCCTCTCACTTCCCCTGTTTACATCTATATGTGATGCTTGGAGGTTTTAAATGTCTTCAGACGGCGTCAATAGCAATCGGTGAGCAATGTGCACAGAGCGGCATCGGCTAGTGACAGCGCTTTGCACACAACGCAAAAGAAACCTACATTAGAACACTTGAGACGACTGAAACTATGTAAATGTGTAAGCCTGTAGTCGTTGTTGATCTATACTTTCATTGCGGCCTCCCAGTCAACTTTGTGGCCACCAAAAGCAGCAGGTTGTGGACATTTGCATTCTCAGGTCATGCATTACCAAGTATATTATCGCAGGTAATGCACTTCATTTCAACCATATTTGCCGATCCTCTGTTGCACAACTTAGGCTGCCAATTTTATTGAGGCGTCTTTAATGTCCTTTCCATTTCACTTCCTGTCATTTTACTTAATCGAAATGGTAGCTTATGCTTACACAGAATTTTCGTCTATAAACTGAGATCACCGGATTTTGCAGTGCTCGTGTTTCATGTGAGGTGAGGATCTAGGAGTGGCTCAATGAAGGAGGCATTGGATCGACCAGTCTTGAATCGAGCTAAAACGCGAGTCGGTTGATATTTGGATGTAAAACTTGGAAGGTGCTTTCATTGTCTCAACTTAGCTATCCTTGCGTAGCTAAGAGATATCTGCCATAAGCTTAGAAAATTTCGAAACATGGTTTTGTCATGAATAGGTCACAACTCGGAGCGCTTTCGCTGTTATCGCATCTGCAATGCTGCTGCCACAAATCCAAATGCGCAAGTTGAAAAGCAAGGATGTCACTTCTGAAGCAAATTTAAGACACAAATTGGCTTCCGTTTTTCCCTTTTCAAAATTTAAAGCATCTCTTACAGACACGGTAAAGTGAGTGGATTGAGGGCCTGTGCGCTTATACGTCACTGCGCTTTACTAATTTGGAGGCGGGGTATATGTTTTTCCCCACAAATAATTAACTTCGGCTAAAAGGCCGGAGCTTTGCGAGCCACTCGAAGCTCCTTGATAGCATAACTACTTGCTTTAAGGAATTTAAGAACCGCTATTATGACTTAAGCGCGAGTAGACGTGAAACATTCGTAAAGCTCATTACGTGACCATCTACGGCATCTAACCGAAGCGTTAATTTAAGCTAACACACACTAACTCTCCATCTCTACTTCGGCCAATTTGATTTGGGGAGCGACGAATTAGGAAAGAGTTTATAATAAATTACGAAATTGCACTCTCACAGAACTATTGCTATTAGCAATCTCGATTAAGTGGCTACACATGGACCAGCGCCCTTACGACTAGCAACTCCGTTCGTACGGTACAGCCCACGTTGGATATCGGCAACTAGGAGCACTGAGCACGAATCTTTAGTTGCTTTAGCTCTTCGTTTTAGTACTACAAAAACAGAATACATTTCGACCGTGCTTTCGCCAGGCGGCTTAGTGCCTGAGCCATGTCGATGGTCTCCCAGCAATTCCCTACGCCAGTAATACACGTTTTGCCTTTCCTCGACTTCGAATAGGCTCAGAGTGCTCAAGACTACCAGAAGAGCTGCAAAACTCTGGTGCTGCCCATTTTGACCCATTCTGATACAGTAGGTGCAAGTTAGAGCTCCGAAGCCCAGTTCACAAGAAGCATTCTATTTAGAGCAAAAAATTATGGTAGTAGTAGCCCCGTTTCATCATGCCGCTGATATTTTCAGTAAGTTGAAGACTAGTTTGGTAAAATAAGTAATTTTGGGTGGGAAAACACAAGGTAGAAACACCCTTTACAAAACGGTTTGTTTCACTTGCTTTATTGTCAGTTATCCATGAGCACTCCACACCTTGTACAAATGGCGGCTTAATGGTTTGGCAACGTATAAAAATGGGTCATTTAAAAGTGTTATAAAGGTCGTAAATAATAAGCGTCTATAACATGTTTTTAAAAAGATATGGACAAAGAACCTCCTTTTATTGCAGGGTTGTGTACAAGGCGAAAGATCTCTCGATTTGTTCTGGCAGCAAGGCCAAGAGACACAGTCATCAGCGTTTGATGGATGTCTGCATCTAAAATACCACACGATCGTCCACTGGTAAATCAAGCAAAGGTGATAGTCGCCATTTCAGAGAGTGCTAGCAGACAACCTCCAATCCGGAGGCACAAATAGATTTGCTGGCTTAATTTGGGATATGCCATATCCCCTCATACTTACCAGGCAATCATTTTAAGATATTTTTCACTTTGCTCACTTTTGACATGTGTTGTCAATGCACGATTTCCATTTCCTTTAGCAACTTCGAGTGATTTTCCTTCTGCTAGAACTCTTGCAATGGCGCATATATATGAGACTCATGATGCCTTGAGGTACAACACAAATGCACTCATCTTCTGCCTAGGATACTGCAATGGTAATTCAATGGGTGGTACTATTATCATCTATTAATGTGATTTTGCTTGGCCTAAGCCTATTCCAAATGTGAAGTGTTGCAAGAATGTCAGAGACAAGACTGTGTATGCAAGCATATGAAATGCAGAAAAACAAAAGCTATGACTAGGATTATAGCCGATCTGTTGAAACCACACTGTNCCAAGAGACACAGTCATCAGCGTTTGATGGATGTCTGCATCTAAAATACCACACGATCGTCCACTGGTAAATCAAGCAAAGGTGATAGTCGCCATTTCAGAGAGTGCTAGCAGACAACCTCCAATCCGGAGGCACAAATAGATTTGCTGGCTTAATTTGGGATATGCCATATCCCCTCATACTTACCAGGCAATCATTTTATGATATTTTTACTTTGCTCACTTTTGACATGTGTTGTCAATGCACGATTTCCATTTCCCCAGTAACTTCGAGTGATTTTCCTTCTGCTAGAACTCTTGCAATGGCGCATATATATGAGACTCATGATGCCTTGAGGTACAACACAAATGCACTCATCTTCTGCCTAGGATACTGCAATGGTAATTCAATGGGTGGTACTATTATCATCTATTAATGTGATTTTGCTTGGCCTAAGCCTATTCCAAATGTGAAGTGTTGCAAGAATGTCAGAGACAAGACTGTGTGTGCAAGCATATGAAATGCAGAAAAACAAAAGCTATGACTAGGATTATAGCCGATCTGTTGAAACCACACTGTGCATTATAGTGAGTACAGTTATACTTAAATGAATGAATTGGTATCGCAACAAAGGATTGGTCTACAGGTCTAATCCCGTGATTGGCTTATAGGTGATTTGAATTTTTTGTCCATCAATCGAATAATAATTTCATTTTGTGCGCATCTTGTCACCTGCTGTCAATGCATGTGTTGCCTGCCACCGAATAGCTCTGACAGCTCTCCCCTCTATTGCAACTCTTAAAAATGGCCCACAGACATGGACTGCTGCATACGGGCAAGAGTTTGGACGATGTTGGGTTGATGGTCGGAGTGATGTAAACGGTCTGAGCTTCAGCGTGATGCATTTGGTGCAAGCAAATCAAGGCTTGCTGCCTGTCACTGCAGCTGATGCAACTGTGGGTAGTTTTGTAGTGCTCTTCTCTACTGCTCATCTTTTTGACTGGATATAGTTTGATCCTGCTGCGGATATTAACACATTCGCTTGTCAGTACGTAGGATTGGCAAAATTTTAGGAGTCGTAACAGCACACACACGTTTGGGCCACAAGAACTTAGAAACAGAAGCCTTTTATTAAGGAGTTGCAGTCATCCTCACTGCATCTGTAGAAAGGGAATTTATCCAGGATCATGGTAATTTGTCAAAAGAACTAATCAGCGGAAGGCGAAAGAAAAGGGAAGGCGGATTATCGAGATAGCAAAAAACAGATTCTTGGTTGGGGACTGCTTCGCAGGTCGAACTCTGCTATTAGTCCGTGATCATAGCCAGAGATAAATGGTTTATTTATTTCTGCAGAAAATTGCCAATCTCCTTTTGGGTCAGGCCCAATTTCGTCTCTAAAATGGCCTTACTGCAGTGGAAAATAACCTATCAAAGTCTTAAAAATAAAGTAGCTTCCTCATTTCTTCAACCCGGTCCTTTCCTTTAGGAGAAGATGCAGGTACTATATCACAAAACTGATAGATATGAATTCTTTTTTCTGTGGGAGAGAATTTATTGCTGGAATTGGTGGTGCACATGTCACGATTTGCCACTGATGAGGCAGTTCTTCCCATCTGGAGCAATTCGAGTTGGTCACTTCCACTCTGAGCAGTAAGGTAGAGTTGGAAGCACATAGTAAGCTTTGAAATACTCTCCATGCAGGTCTATCCGCATAGCCATCCACATGCGTTAAAAATCGGACTGAGTGCTGGAGTGAGGAGAAGCTTGGTTTGCAGAACAATGCAAATGAATCATATAAACATCATAACCCTCAGCCACTTTTAGTTGCCCATGCTCTTCTTAGTGTGATGGAGAAGCTGTTCTTGTGGCTGCCGAGAGCCACCTTCACGAAATTTCCGGGGATCTCATTTAAAGAGGAATATTTTTAGTGCTTACAAACAGCACGACATTCCAAATCGGGCGCTTTTGTTTCAGTCCAAATGCTAGGAAAAATGATTGCCAGACAATGCAACAGCATTTCTGTTCAATCCAGCATGAATAGCCTCAAAGACAGACTGCGGTGTCATTGGCACGAAACATTAAGGTAAGCGCCGTAAAAACCGCCTTCTATTACCGTTCATCCCTGCTGGTAGAAAAGTCCTTTACCTCAACTCCAAATAAAATTGTGGTGAAAAGTATAAAATCAATGGCCGGAAGTACACTTATAGTGGACTTAAGCTCTAAAGTACACCATTTTATCCCAATAGCATACTACTTCATTAAACAGGATTATAAAACATTTACTGAGTTGCATGTGTGAAGTGGGATAGCTCTCGCACTCGGAGGGTATGGACAAGCGATCCCCTGATTACTCAAAGCACACCCTTGTGCTCACGAACCATTTTGTTCCCCAAAGATTCTGCTTGTTTGTCTGATATGCATACAGTCACAATGGGTGATTCATGAGCTTAAGGATAAACAACGGTAGTGACCAAGAATGACTCAAGTTGAGATGTTGAGTCAGTTGGAAGATGGACTAGACAATTCTTACAAGACGGCACAATACATCACGACGCAATGCGAGGTCTCCTGAATCATGTCTCGAAACAATCATGTAAATAGCCTCTTCCCTGCTCTCAAGCTCTTCCTTATTGCCCCCTATCTGCGCTCACATCATTATGCTTTTCGCTCTCTCTCTCTCTTCTATATTCACTGCCAAAATCGCCATCATCCACATTTAGTTTAATTCTTCAATTCACGAATGTCGCCTTCATTCACTATCGTCCTTCTAAGCAATCTCATTTAATGCAGGGTCGAGTAAAATGGAGTGGAGTAGGATGCAAGAGAATGCATTGGGCACTTGCAAACCAAAGCAACGAAGCCATAAACGTGCTTAAGACCAGGATTCCACTTTCTATCATCAAGATTTGTCAAAGTGAGGCTTGCGTAATACGTGTAAACGTAGTAAAGTATTAGTAATTGGAGCAGTGCCAGAGTAGCAGCAAATTCGAGGGTAAGCGGGCAAATTGATTTGGACGTTGATGGTTTCGTTTCAAAAGTGCCCATACCTTCATTAATTGGACGCCATCATTGCACCAGTCCAGCACATCTGGCTATACGACAAAACGGAATTGGCTTCTTCCATTATGTAAAGAACAGGCAAGGTTTTCGCTTAAGTTGACTAATCACTATGGGACGGCTTCTTATGCTTCTTGTGGATATGCTGCTGTTTCCACTTAGCGGCTCAATGATGGCTGTCTGAATAATTCACAGTGTCAAGCCAAATGCTCCTGTGCCTCTTCCTCCTCCATTTCTCCAATAGTCACATGTTCCACCTCCTGAGGGACTTTGTTGCGCCTAACCAACTGTACTTGCTCAATGGTGGTGTGGCAAATGGCGAGTGTGGCCCAATTGGCATCGCTTGCAGTAGATCCAACAATGATTGTAAGACGGACATACTTATAACCTCAGGACATCAGCAATCGTGCAAACATCGTAACGCTAGTGGCTGCAATTTTATCTCTTGTACATCTTTTCTTAGAATTTAGAGACTGAGAAAGCAAATGGGAGGTGAAGGGTAGGCGCCCTCCACTTTGCATCATCAACAAAAGCCCTCAGAATAAATCCTCGTAGGACTAAATCGCTACGATAGAAACCACTTTACCGTACTTTCCATATGTTCACGGCATTAAAATCCCGGTCGAGCTCAGTGAAGTGGCAATGTCTACCCTATTGCACCAACATGGGAAAATGAGATTGTTGTTAAAACGCTTGCACCGACACATATTACAAGATCTTGTGAAATTTGCTTGAATTCATTGCTCTTTCTTTGGTGAGTTAATTGTTCGCCTTTCATAGATAGTATAGCGGTGAAGCATCCCATGGGGAATAAAGGCAATGGTAAGTTGTGAGTTGTCATACAGCTTGGTAGCCCAAGCCTCATCTGTAGAACACTTTTCCCAAAGTCATTCTGCACATGCGATACTACTCAATTCCACCCTACCACTGTCTGATTGCGACTACAGGCAAAATTTGTCCAACAAGATAATACTTTACCTTGACACATCTAAAGTTAGTTCAAAGTAAAGAGGACCAACTGCCACCACAGAGAAAGAACCGAAAGCCATGGCACACGAAGAATAAAGAGCATTGCATGCATAGAGGAAAAAAGGCATTTTGATTCGACGTTAAGTAGGACTATTTGGATAGGCATGGACATTTGTATGCTGTGAAGATAAGGAATGGAGTAGTCTTCGGACGCTGCAATTCAGCACCATTAACAACTTCACTGCGGGACACCAGAAATACGCATTTGGCATCATGGACTTCAGATACGAAAGTACCTGCGCAATCGGAGAATGTGTGGCAATGTTTGGACACAATGATTGTTTTAGATTACACCGTAAGGGATTAAAAAGAAACCTGTGATTCCCAATAACTGCAAGCTTGCCGAAACATGTCGCAGGTGCAACTACGGTTCGGATTGCTTGCTTTTTTAAAATTTAGATTGCTTATTAAAAAATGACGATTAACTACATCTAACTCAACCACAAATTTAATTTCTTTGTTTTAGGCCTGATTTTTAGTGCACCAAGAAATGCGCAACCAGTCACATCAAATCCAAGCAAACATATGAATTTTATCACTCATAAGGGCTAATTATACAGTGGGATTAGTGGGGTGTGAACGAAGCAAACTTTACTAAAGTTTGAGCTAGTTATCTAGGGGTTTATTGTATGCAAATACATTGTTTACACTCACTAACATCCTACAATGGTGACAAAGAAGTAATCACCCTCTTAACACTTTCACGAACTTGCGCTATCTTTCGTACAAATCTGAGCTTTCGTATGTCTCTCTTTTATGCATAAAACGACTCGATTTATCCACTCAAGCATCTGTTATCATCAACAGGATTTAGGTTAGAGGCACATGAAAGGAGAACTGTTTGTTCTGTTTACATACATGCTTGCAGTACGGACGACTTGGGAACGAAACGAGGCATTCAATGTGTGAAGAGGTGGGATGCCATAGTTTCCACCTTTGACAACTTCCAATAATAAAGTCTGGTGCTGTAAAGCTTGTCTTTGACACTGAAAATGAGGTCCACATTTAAAGGCATCTGCAAAGTCCAGACCCTGGACTTGTCTTAATACACTTTGAATAACTTTAGGAATTATTCCTTCGCCTGCTACAATGTTAGTTCTGCACCAGAATTTACATGGTCAGCCTAGTTAAACTAGGTCGAGCTAGACACAATTCTTCAATGTTGCCACCAACTTACCTTGCCATGTAATTTGGCTTTGGACCCCATTATTGCTGTCAAAATTTTGCCGTCTCTGGGTAAGGGATTCGTTGGGCAAACAGTTATCACGGATTCGCCATCTTAGGTGACTTTAAACTTTGCTCAGTTTTTTATCCTTCCTCGTACCCATGAATCGAGCAGAACAATTGGTCGAGAAATGCATTCCTTGTCAGCAATAAATAGAGAGGTGTAGGAGTTTTTTGGCTGGGCTTGTTCAAGGCACGGTTTCGCCTCCTTGGGGACCGATAGCAGCCAGCCCACTATGAGGCTCGTATTTACTGACCACCCATTGCCCAACAGACACAAACAAATACGCCTTACAACGCCCACCCTAAATGGAAAAGAACAGGAGGTAGAATTTATGTGCAGTTGCTGTTGCTTTAGATCCATTCGCAGCTAGAAGAAATTTGATGAGATATAGGGGCTAGGGAACGGTGCAAATGTTAAGAAGCTGACACTCGGACGTCAGCAATTGAATCAGCTTGCACGAGAAACAGTGAGTGGATGGCAGTGCGTCCCAATTGTTTCTACAAGGTCTCAACAATTTTGCAAGGCCTCCCTCGTTGGCAATGCCTATCATCACATAAGAAGAAGCTCGTTTGAGTCACTCGTTACCACTGTGCAATGTCAAAATTTTCACCACTGCCAACCAGTCACATTGGACTAGTCGTGACTTCAATTGTTGATCCTCCAAATGTGTGTATTTCAGCCAAGGCTTACTAAGTGGGGGACACTGGAAATTAGGCCATCGGTTGGAAAGCGTTAAATCCTCACTTGAAGGATTTCAAAGTGCAACAATCAAAATTGAAACCCTTAGTAAGAGTTGGCTGAAGACGATTGCATATGTTTTGNCTAGGCCATCGGTTGGAAAGCGTTAAATCCTCACTTGAAGGATTTCAAAGTGCAACAATCAAAATTGAAACCCTTAATAAGAGTTGGCTGAAGACGATTGCATATGTTTTGTAATATGCGAGATTGGAAATGTTGCAGATCTTGCCAACTACTTCATTCGCCGCCAATTCCTCCATCGCGGTCTATAATCTAGAACCAGTCTCAAAGTGATAAACAAAATTGCTGCGAATTCTGCAGCATTTTTTGCAAAACTTGGAGGACATTTTGTTTTTAAAGTAGAGAGCAAAACCTGAGTCGCTTAAGACCCTAGCTTAAATTTGTTATTTTAGGGGCTCTGCCTCCATCAAATGACAGACTCATCATGATTCAACAAACCTGTAGCCCACCAAAAACATGCCCTCATGACTGCAAAGACGACTGACCGCAAATGAAGTGATGCGCGCCTTCGAAGTGTAGAGTTGTGTGGGTAGTAACTGGAAAGCTTTGATTAACGTAGTAGGCGCATTCGTTATGTAAACCATCAGGAGGCCAGCAATCAAAGCCACTTTAAGGGAGGTTAGATTGCACGGTTAATTAACTACTCAGTGACAGCATCATAATAATTTCAAGATAAATTGATAATGAGGTGAAAAGCTGGCAAGCTTTGATACTTACTAGCAATAAGTATGTTACGGTGAAGGATGTATGCTTTCCAGAAGCATTACCCACATTTTGTGTAGCCACATACCATCATTTCCCATGATGATTCATGCTTAACTTCCTCACCAAAGCCAAAACGTATTGTTATGGATGGAACGCTTGATTACAACAAACCTGCTGAATGGCATACAGCTGCGTCAACAGGAATGGACAAACATACTTCCAACACATTCGACACCTTGACATGCGGGTCCGGTGTTAGAAGGTGAGGACACAATGGAAAACATACTAAGCGGCACCGTACTGATAGATTTGCTCACATCTCTCTCTGTTGAGTGATGTGTGCGTATCGGTGGCTGCGGGCATTTTCCACGCCTAGACAAGAGATGGATAAGTTTGCAATGCCAGCAATTGAGTTCTGAGAGAAGTCTTATCAGTGACAAGTTTGAAGGAGTTCACTCCACCCACTATCCGACTGGTCGACATTCTAACTCTACTAAAAGTGATTTGGAATGATGATGTGGATACCATTCGTCAAGTCATCGCCGAAATTCCTTCCTCAACTTTCCCACCTTCACTTCCGTACCACCTACTGCAGTCCACTTCTGTTCTACCTCACGTGCCTTCATGTGAATCGGTGCTGAGGAGCAAAGGTGACAATCGTGGGTTGAAATAGTGAGAAATGAATAAGGATGATGTGGAGGGAGGAGAGAAGTAGGCGAAAGAGAATAGTTCAACCCAAGTTGTAAATTTAGTTAAGAATGCGGTGTGGTTCAATCTCATTCCTTATTTTTGCTACAGGGTTTGGCTAAGATCTCATTGTTTTGTGATTTCTTTTTGCTGACTCTACAACTCAACACCCTTCCACTGCGAACATTTCTATTAGTGTACTTAAATGTGAGCGGAATGTGCCGAGTGGTCTTCAGTCACCATTGCTGCCTGGTCCTAGTAGCACATACTTTGCAGAGATAACAGTTGTTTCTGCGGCCTGTCGCAAACATTACCATTCGAGCCTGCAGCATCTTATAATATTGCTTGGGAAATAGTGCGCTCGATTTGTAGCGCCAGTTGGCAGTTTGCAGTGCCTTTTTTCACCGATAACTGCATTTCAATAAGGCTAATGCCACTAGTTGATTAGGCCATTTGCCTTTGTGACTGATGCCAGCATATGTCAAGTATTTCACCACTGGTATTAAACATCATGAAAGGCTGTTCATGCTATGTGATTCTGGAGTTGGCAACGTGTCACTAGCAAAGCCACTCAGTCATTCCGTGCGTAAGCGATGCATTCTCTGCCACTATATTGCGACTTCCACCGACTTTGGATCAGACTCGAGTGTTGCGGCCAAGTTGAAAATCCCACAAACCCTGTCCTTACCTCCTTAGTCCTAAATAAATCTTTCGCTCTGATTCCTCACATGACAGAGGCAAATATAACAAACTTAATTCCATATTTAACGGTTGTTTACGCTTTCAACTAAGCTGTTGGGTCTGGTTCACCCTTAGCGAAAATTCTGGTGCATTGATGGTGACTTTTACTGAAAAAATGTTTCTTTAATACCTTTTTTCCATCTCTTGTCATTTCCTATTTATGAGGCAATCCCCTTTCAATACTGATAGCATCAGCTCTTAAACTGAACAACAGAGCTCAAAAGCATTTAATAAACATTCCTGTGGCAAAATTCTTATAAAACTAAAATGTTTTAGCTTGTAAACGCCCTTGTATGGGTGCGCATTTGGGATATTAACCCAAATACCGAAAGAATCTTGAGGCTTAGGAGTGGGTGCAGGTTGAAAATCCAACTGTCAGTTAAAAGTAGGTCAAGCTGAGAAGCAATTCAGCAACCCTTTTAAAAGTGAACCTAAAATTTCTTAAAAACCCTCAACTAGGTTGTCTAACTTGAGGAGAAACCAGTGGGAGTACACTAATACGGCCTTTCTTTTTAAAAATCGTAAACCACTGGCATTAGATAAGACGGTTCCCTTCTGGAGCGCAACCAGCTTGACAACTTTTGTAGCATTTTTGCAAGGCCACACACACTAAGTGAAAGGCCTTTGAACTAGTTTTGATGTAATTTAGGTCATCGCACATACCTTGCATTTGCTTTAAAGCCAGGTTGTCTAGTGCGGTCGTAGGCAGCTTGGTTGGAGGAAGGGATTGTACATGCATGGGTCGGAGCTCCCAACTGATCAGAAGATGGGCTTCATTTTTAAAAGGATGATTTCTTCCTTGGTGCCACTTATTTGCAAAGCACTAGAGGCCCTTCTATCACAGAATCATTTACTGTGGAATGTTGCAACTAAGGCTACAGCAGACGTGAAACATCTGGAAAGTTTGTTACCAACTGAAGTAAACCCAGGTAGATAGGACTGGACAGCAGTAAGATGCGAATGAAAACGCAAGGAGGAATTGACAAGAAACTCTATCGCTAAACAAATGACCACGCCAATAGACCAGTTTAGCAAAAGCCAAGTAGTGCGTGGCGTCAGCTAATNTCAGGTAGATAGGACTGGACAGCAGTAAGATGCGAATGAAAACGCAAGGAGGAATTGACAAGAAACTCTATCGCAAAACAAATGACTACGCCAATAGACCAGTTAAGCAAAAGCCAAGTAGTGCGTGGCGTCAGCTAATGGTGTGGTGTGGGCGGTGAGTGGATAGCTTGTGAACAGATAACAATGTGCTTGCCTGCGCTGCAAACAGTCCTAAGCTGGAGGAACGAGAGATATTTGTTGAGAAAGCTAATCACACAGCCACCAAATAAGCCTCTAGCAATAGCATTGTTTCTTGGGTAGATTAAAGGCATGAGTTGAAAGTAATGAGCTTTGGTGCTTTTCATTATATGGTGATAAATGCTACGCAGCAATTATTCATTTGGATTTCCAGAGGAGAGACCTGTAGCTGTGTAGGCATGACCAAAACTATCTGATACCCACATTTAACAGCCACATCACCAAATCTGAGATGTCTAGTGAAAAGATTCGGACATATAAGGGATACTTCACAAGAGCTTCTTTTATGGATAGCGTATAGACACTTTCGAGTGCAGTTAACCACAACTGAATTGTACTGACAGGTTTAGGCCAAACTATTTGTGCCTGATGAAACGCGCCTAAACATAATTGTCAGTATTCTTTATGGCCATGCAGCAGGATATAACAAGTCGGTAGCCCAACTTTCACTCCAAATTAAATCTCATAGTCACTTGGTAAAATGATGGGAGCTGTCTTTCCGACCAACAAGGATGCGATAAAGGAAGTGGTTATGGTAGCAACTGAGATCTGCGTGGAACACATCTAATACCTGTATCTATACGTATTTATCCCTAGAATGAGTGCTTAAGTTTTGGTTCCACTGCATAATATAGATTCTGCATGGAAAAGCACCATTGGCGGTTGCGATGCCGGAACACTAATGCATTGGTGAGTAGAAAGTCAAATTACTTGTGATAATATATGACGCCTATTAATGGGACTCTGAACGTGTACCACAACTCCAAATTGATTGACTCCTCAGGTTCACTACATTCAACAATGAAACAGAAGAAACAACATTCCCACTGTGGGAAGCATGCAAATCTCTTTGTACGACATGGAAAACACCAAAAGGACATCTCCGAAAACATACTGGGATGAGTTGTTGTGTTATGGTGGTATTTTACTACCTCAACTTTAACACAAAATTTGCTGATTGAAAGTTTACTGGAAGTTAAACCCTACGGACAAAGAGAGCAAATCCATTGTGCCCAATGATTTGACTACCTCCATTTGAAGAAGCGTCCTAGTCCTTGAACAGGTGCAAAGCTTTTCAATGAAATATGAACTTTAGGGTATCTATTGTATTTAATGTGTTGTGACTATTTTTATGCCACCCTTTTTCTCATTGGAATACTAATCGGTAGTTTCCGGTGTCCAACTAGCCCATCAAATGCAAAGCAGGCATAAAATCAACATGACTTCCCACATCCTTGAACAAGTACTATATGCAATCCCTGGATATAATATTCCGTGATCTCTGAGTAGGTCGCAGCTTCAAAATTTTTCTGATTTTCCGAGTTATACAATGCTGGAGGACATTGCCGAAGAATACAGAGCTCCCGTGACCCGTCTGCCCCTCGTGGAGGAAGATCCACTCCAGTGAGTGAGGATTTGGCAATCACGCATGAGAATCGTAAATGCTTTCCAAAATAGATTCTTTGAATTTTCATTGTATTAGAGAATCCGAGACTGTAGACTAGCCATGCCATCGAGTTAGAGCACAAAGGAATAATGGTTGGATAAAACTTATTTTGAAGACAAACGCAGGTGAGCAGGTGTCAAGCATTTCACAATGAATAAAAGGTGAACAAGCATTCTGTCTGTTCCAGAATGTTTGCTCAGTACTACGAAATTAATTACTGAAGTGCTTCTTATCAGTTAGCTTACATCCTCAGGGCTTGAATAGCCAGCAGATTGCAATTTGAACCGTGAGAAAAATGTGCTACAGGTAGGCACAAAACACTCATTAAAACACTAACGAAATTGGGTATTTGTTGCTTTTCGCTACCCCATGAAATTGCAGCCTAAATTAAAGGACTGCTATTGTAACAGGGTTCTTCTTTTCCTCCTCCTCATCCTTTTCTACCTTATTGGAAGAAGACCGAGCTTTTCAGGGCATGATTTATTTAAGGAGAAACTTTAGGTGGGGAAGTCCGGACTACGGGGTCGCGGTATCCGGCGCTGGGGGAGAACACGCTAACTGGCTTTCGACCACATGTATATTGTGTTCCCGCCTCTCACCTACAAAGCGTATATAAACACCGACATTATTACAGCTATACCTCAAATTTGTCTGGTTATTTTTAAGGAAATGATTGTATGCCTATTCAGCACTAATGAAGGAGTTTTGATAGATAGGTGTAAATGAATTAGAAATCGATCAGCGATTATTCCTCTAAATTTGTCGGAATTTGGAAAATTTCAATTTGGATTTTAATTAGGAAATTAATGCAGCCCCATTTTCCAATTTAGTTTAGTTTAGCATGCTGTTTTGCTGATGGCTAGCAGAATGGACAACGCCAATCGAGGATGCAGACAATGGTGCTGGCATCAGTGATGCTCGGATAGACCTTGTGGATGCGCGGAAAAGGGAACATGCGGTTGGTCAATGGCTGGAAGTATGAACGTTGTATACATGTCCAAGTCATCAAGCTATGGCCGGAAGCATAGAGAACTAGGCGCGAGTGGTTCAGCGCACAGCTCATTGTAGACCTGCACAAGAATAAAAGTAGCCAAGAACAGTGACATATTTTTAGGTTTTGATATGGATCTTTGCGAAAACCATGTCTCTAGCCTTAGCTACTATCGCAAAATTTGACTACCTAGTTCACAATAAAGGCCATTTTATATAAAGTTTAGGGACTAGCTGGCCAGTGCCCTGATAGGAACCCTCATCCATTTCGGTAGGGGCTGCAATATTTTGAAGTGAGCATCTGCATCATAGTACTTAATTAACTAGCAAAAGTTCTTCTATATTCAGATAATTAATAGGTGCTTATTAGGGTAAGAAATGAGAAGCGAATCTTGTGCTTGACGTGCCAATTGGAAGAGTTCTGCGATTCCTTCAAGTACGACAAAATTGCTGGACGATGGTAGGGTTTGCAGACGCAGATCAAAGCATGATTAGTGACTGCTGGGATGATCAGTGTTAGGCATAGTGTCTGTTTCTCCTTCTTTTTAATTGATGAGAGGTGGATTAAGACTACGGCTTGAACTCTAACAGTTGTCACGATCAGTGACATGCGGATCGAGGGGTGATGTTCCTAGGCGCAGTTCTGCCCGATTCTGAGGGCAGTGCCANCCCTAAGCGCAGTTCTGTCCGATTCTGAGGGCAGTGCCAATAGCATTTCGCATTACTTGTCTCCCACTTCTTCACAGTTATTGCCTATCATGAGTTTTTGCAGTCTACAATTGTGATTTCCCATGCCATGTGCATAATGCTTGTTTGATTGTCCCTCCTAACATGCATAAAATTCACCTAAACAGCGGCACGGTTCCATCATAGATGGAATTCATCCAGCTCTCGCATGCAAAAAAACAGAAGCTGAAATATTGGGTGCCTGAGTGGTTTGTGTAGCATCCTGCAAAATTAGTGTGATTGTCGTAAATTAAATGATGAATGCAGGTGTCTGCGATGCCTCTCACTTTTGCCCATCTCTTTTAGCCCGTCTTGTTCTTTCGACTGTTGTCCACTCAAAGTTGTCAACACCAGGAACTCATGCATGCACACATAACCACATAGAGAGGCCATAATGGCAATCAAATCTATGAGATCCTGATTTATATGGAACCTTGGCGAAATGTCCATCCCCAAACTTTTGTCTGTTAAGCTATTTTAAGGCACAAAGTGCCGCAGCAGTGAATTACCATTGGAATGAAGACGACAAATGCCTGAGATTGTTAGGACTGTAATAAAACGACTTTATGATAGAAGCATGCAAAGCGCCAGACAGTGTTAAAATACAGAGATTACTTTGATAAGCATCAAGACCTTGTTCAATCCCAATTCACTTTCACAAAATTTCCATCCCTTTGGGTAGAAACGACTGATTTTATCTACCTTCACTTGCCTCTTCTGCTACCATAAGCCATAAGGGGATCCTCTTGACTGTGTTGTAGCTTCGCCACTCTAGTGATATGGCGCCAGATTTAAGTTGTTCATACCTTCGGTTACTGTTCTTCAACCCTCTTTAACCGCTCCGACTTTGAAAATTAGGCATAAGAAAGCTCGACTACTGTTTAAAAATTTCGCGCTTATCATGTAAAGAGGATGTAGGACCTTATAACGGATAAAGTAAGGGTAGTTGGAACCTTCAAACTGTTACCCATCCGATGGTTTAATGTCTCAATGGGTTTGAGTATAGTATGACAATAAACTCATTGCATCAAGTCTCTCACTTGTGAATCCTGGCAAAAGCTGGGTACTTTAGCACCAGAAATCACCCAAACTACTCCCATTCTGGGTAAAATTTAATGGCCATATGCAAGGTTCTTGAATGCACCATCAGTAAAAACACCGGCCTCTTCTGCTCAATGAGACACCAAAGCTTTGTAGCTGGCTCCACCAGGAAACATCACTGACTTGGCATCGCAACATTTTGCCTTTGCCTGGATGCAGTCAGCTAGCTTAGAATCCATGTAATTTACCTCCGAGATTGACACACAAAGCCAGTTCCGCCTTTATTCATAAGGGGTTTGGTGGTAGCCAAGTTAAATGCAAATTATTTTTCATTTACCCTATTTAACTTTGCACCATTCTGTAAGCGATACATTTTTATGGAAATGTCTGCAGTGAAATATGTCATGAGAAAAGGATTTTGCGCTGTTAGACAAAATCGTCGTGCTGAGGGACACAAAGATAGTCCTCTTTAAGATTACTTCCAACCTCATAGATTTTCACCGCATCATAATTACAGGTGCCTTAGAAAACAAAAAGTCACTCTTCCTAGCGACGGTAGAAGATGTTTCGATTTATCATGTTCGTTTCACGCTAGTTTCATGTGGTACAGGGCAACAAAAGCAGACCAATTTTCTTCCATGATGGGCGCTTATTCAACGGTCACTGGTTGACCACATTCTGGCATATGCACATTTGTCACTAGGGATGCCAACATGGAAGACTGGTTTATGCTTAGGGCTTAAGTCCTTAGTTTAAGGGTTATGTGGATGCATATAACAAAACGGGTTTTTTCTCACAAGACTGTTAAGTCGTTTGCTCGCGGTGAAGGATGGCAAAAGTTGCATCAAAAATGCAGTTTAGATGAGCAAGAAAATCTTCTCCCATATCAAGTGGCCAAGTGACAATGAACCTTCCCCTACTCATTCTCTTTGGACGATAGTTAAAAGCAGGGCCTTTATTAACCAACCATACAAATCTTACTTCTGACAAAATTAAAGTCGCAATCACATTCCACTGATGTGGCACATAATTTCATGAGGTTTGTGTCATTAGACAGAACCACGTTTTATGTTAAGTGAAATACAAGAAGAGTTGAGAGGAAGATTGCTTTTACATAGAAGGTGCTTAAGGTTTCCATTGACACTTACAATATTCTAATAAATTACGCCTCGAATCTCTCATACCAGTCGCTAAAATTCGAGAGAAGATGTGCTAGTAAGTAAAAATAGTTTCATTAAGGCGTGCTTTGTCTTCATGTCAACCTTTCTTCACATTGACTTCCGCAAACTTGTCGTTTAATTTGTGATGCCTGAGGACTCAGGTCAGATGCAAAAGAATCCTAAAATCACACTCACCCTGAATATGCAAGTTCATGGTTCAGATCAAGCAGATGCATTACTACAGAGGATGGAGGGCATAGAAGAGCAAGAGAGGAATTAATGGAGCCACGTAAAGCTGACAAATTCGAAGTGTTGCCTTAAAGAAATCACGTTCGGTCGAACCTCCTACAATTCTTCTTGTTTTTCCATGCTAACATAGTAAAAAACCACTCCTATTTGGGAGAGTTGATTGAACGGGTTGTAAGTTAGTATGTATAGATAGTTGCAAGTCTACAATCTCTGGAACAGAAGGAGCAGAAAAACCAAACTGTCAAACAAGAGAGCAAGTTCACATCCCCATGACCTGCTAATTAGGCAAGTCCGAGAGTAGAACTGTTTATTCTTAAAGCTGATAGACAAGCACTTGTTCAGAAGTAGAGCTAGCTTAGAGCCTGATCCTTTTGGTCATTATAGTGATTATAAAACAATTCAAACTCTTTCTCCTGCTTTTCTAATGCCTTTAAAACACAGAGTCGCCAAAGCTAGTTCAGTGTGTGAAAGACATGTTCAGTGTTTGCAATTAACTATGCCTATGTGTAAGCGACGTTTTAGCTGCGGTTTGGTCTTTAGACGTCATTTTGGAATGAATGAACTCAAAAAGTGCTTGTCGTGGCATTGAGTACTTGTAGAAGGCCCATCATGAGATCCTTCGTGTCCATTGTCTCAAATGCCAATTGAAAAAGACATTTAATCAAAAATTTCAGGAGCCTCATGATTCGCATTTTTTTACTTTTACGTGCACTTTGCACCCAAAAATGGATTATTATCAAACAGGTTAAAGTTAATTAAATTGTGGCATTGGACAAGATCGAATTGATTAACTGTAAGCTGTCGGGTGCTCAAACATGGCTCCATTCAAAAATGAGGGCTTTTAATCCCACAATTTTTAAAGCAACATAAAAATAACAAATTGCCGTGATACAAGCAACAATCATTTACAAATCTGATAAGAGTAAACACCTGTGCATGGAGGACTTTTCTGCAGAAACAGACCACAAGTCAGGCTAATTAATGCAAATGAGGTGTGGACTGTAATGAGCAGCACTAGAGACTTTTAAAAATGCCTGCTTTCACTTAAAGCAAAACAGAAGTGAGGATAGATTTTCGGTCCTAACTGTTTATGCTTTATTAGCACGTGACGAGCGAAATTATTGTAAGGTGCTTTGGTTTCCTTGGCTCGTGAACCTCACAAGCTCACTCGATTTCGCTTAAAATTCTCAGAAGTTTTAAGATGCTGGATGCTTTTAAAAGCATACTGTTGCTTAGATCTTGGTAGAGGTATGGTACCTTAAAGAACTTCATTTTAGCAACTTGACTGTTGTTTGGAAATTGGGCCATTTAGTTTGGCTACGGTAGTTTTGGGACCTCGCCACGATTTTCCTCTGACATGTAGAGTCAGGAGTTTGATAATTACGCAGCACCCAAACAGATGTTTCCACCTTGCTAACAATGGCCGAAGTTCTGGGTGTCTGAATATCTCAAAATTCGCTTTAAAACTCTTAAAATCATTGGAAGGCTCCCCACTTTCGAAGGTGCACTATTGCGGATCATCCGCCCATTGTTTGGAGCTTGAAAGAGGTAAGGCAATTTTAGGAACTTTATATTATCTACTCATTTGTCGTCAGCAAGAATGAGGCATTTAGTGTGGCCGTAGAATTTTTGGGGATTCTTCACGCACGCCTACTTGCCAGTGTCTGGATGGATAGGAGGCAAATAACTTGATGAAGCTGAGGTGAATATCAATGAGTTGAATCAAGGGAGTTGTAAGGTTGACGAGAGTACAATGGAGAGAGTTTTATGAAACAACACGAGTAAAAGATAAGTTAAATTTTGATTTGGCTTAGACTCTTATGAATAGTTAATCATATTTTACATGATAAGTGATAAATAATTTACCGCGCTTTCGCCAGCGAACCTCGATGCACATTTTATTAAGTTTGATTTCTATGTTGATAGCAACAGGAGCATGATTAAACGGTACAAAGGTCACTTCTTCCC
Organism: Taenia saginata; assembly: GCA_001693075.2. Lineage (NCBI taxonomy): Eukaryota > Metazoa > Platyhelminthes > Cestoda > Cyclophyllidea > Taeniidae > Taenia > Taenia saginata. The sequence continues at coordinate 24,594 of LWMK02000120.1, forward strand.
ATCCCTAATCCCGGACGCCTTCTACTTCTCTCACCAATGCGGAGGAATTTGAGCCGAGTTTGAGCCGAATCAACAGATCAGAAGACTTGGCAACGGTCGACAACTTGCGCGACGGTCAAATGGCTCATTGTCATAGCAAGTGTTCGCCTTGTCTGGTGGCGAGGCTGGCACTTTGATTTCTTTACTCATTACACAGCATCTGTGGACAACGTAGATCCTCTCTTAGTAGTTGTTTACAGGTTGGTCTCTTGAGCTAATTACTTAAGCAACATGTAAGCAACGTGTCTAATACTGGCGTCACGTATGTGTGACAACCTGGTTTGTGGTAACCAAGTACTGCAAATTTTTGCCTAAGCTCATGCACAGAAACAATGGGTTGGAAACGCATAGCTGTAAATACTTGGGCAACTGACACTACTGGTAGCCTAATAAGCATAAGTTTATTAAATCCACTTGCAGATTTATCTCCACTGATAAGTAAAGTTGCCAGTCATCCAAAATCACAGGCAACTTACATGCAAATAAAGTTTTTCATTACTTAATATGAAATAGCCCTTGCGTATCACACCTTTCCTGATCCCAATTTTTTCGGATTTCCAACAGATCGGCAGTGATTATCATCATTTATAAAGGATTTGGCATAATGAAAAGAGTTTTCCATTTTCAGTGTCCTGAAATTCCAAGTCACAGACTGCTTTATAAAGAGGAAAGAATCGTTGATTAGGCTTCTAAAATATAAGCAACTTCCAACAACAGAGNCTGTGGACAACGTAGATCCTCTCTTAGTAGTTGTTTACAGGTTGGTCTCTTGAGCTAATTACTTAAGCAACATGTAAGCAACGTGTCTAATACTGGCGTCACGTATGTGTGACAACCTGGTTTGTGGTAACCAAGTACTGCAAATTTTTGCCTAAGCTCATGCACAGAAACAATGGGTTGGAAACGCATAGCTGTAAATACTTGGGCAACTGACACTACTGGTAGCCTAATAAGCATAAGTTTATTAAATCCACTTGCAGATTTATCTCCACTGATAAGTAAAGTTGCCAGTCATCCAAAATCACAGGCAACTTACATGCAAATAAAGTTTTTCATTACTTAATATGAAATAGCCCTTGCGTATCACACCTTTCCTGATCCCAATTTTTTCGGATTTCCAACAGATCGGCAGTGATTATCATCATTTATAAAGGATTTGGCATAATGAAAAGAGTTTTCCATTTTCAGTGTCCTGAAATTCCAAGTCACAGACTGCTTTATAAAGAGGAAAGAATCGTTGATTAGGCTTCTAAAATATAAGCGACTTCCAACAACAGAGAGATTTTTGGAAAATAAGGCGAGTAAAAGGTAAGTTAAATTATGGTTTGGCTTAGACTCTTATGAATCGTTACCCCTGTTTTACATGACAAGTAACAAATAATTAACTGCACTGCCGCAAGCGACTCTCGATGAACATTTTATTAAATTTGTTTTCTATGTTGATAGCAACAGGAGCATGATTAGACGGTACAAAGGTCACTTCTTCCCATCCCTAATCCCGGACGCCTTCTACTTCTCTCACCATTGCGGAGGATTTTGAGCTGAACCAACAGAACAGAAGACTCGGCAACGGTCGACAACTTGCGCGAATGTCAAATGGCTCATTGCAATAGCAAGTGTTCGCATTGTCTGATGGCGAGGCTGGCACTTTGATTTCTTTACTCATTACACAGCATTTGTGGACAACGTGGGTCCTCACTTAGAAGTCGCGTACTGGTTTGTTTCTTGAGTTGATTGTTTAAGCAACATGCAAGCATCTTTACGTCTACAACTAATCTGATACTGGCGTCACGTATGTGTGACGACCTGGTTCGTGGTAACCAAGTACTGCAAATTTTTGCCAAAGCTCATGCACAGAAACAAGGGGTTGAAAACGCATGGCTGTGTATACTTTAGCATTATTAAATCCACTTGCAAACTTATCTCCACTGATAGGTAAAGTTGCCAGTCATCCGAAATCACAGGTTACTTGCATGCAAATAAAGTTTTTTCATTACTTAATATAAAATAGCCCTTACGTGTCCCACCTTTCCTGATCCCAATTTTTCGGTTTCCGACAGATAGGTAGTGATTGTCATCGTTTATAAAGAGACTGCTTTATAAAGAGGAAAGGTTCGTTGATTGGGCTTCTAAAATATAAGCGAATTCCAACACACAACTGAGACAAGCAGTCGACAGAGATTTTCAAGATGGAAGTGTAGTGATCTCTCGTAAGAAAACATAAATCAACTATCACTCGGATGCTTCAAAGAAGACAGTTAGAATTTGCCAAAGAAGGACAAGCTCAATAAGTGATGTCAATTTGCAGTCGAAGTGCCTTCACAACAGGAATAGTGCTTTCTTTCATCTCCATTCGTCGACATCGCTTCGCTTAATATCTACCAGAAAACATCTCCTAGGCTTACAACTATGTCTTTCTTATGTGATCATGCGATTATCTGGTGGCAGGAAAACCTGCCAATCGTCGTTTCGAGAGCTATTGCCTTAAGCGTTTAAAGACTGGCCTAAGTGCAAGGCAGCATCCTACTTTCAATCGTTCTCTCATCCGAAATGGACTCCTTCCAATACCTACTTTTGGTCCTGGAATATCTGACAAAACAGTGTTGTTTTTATGAGCTGTATTTCAAGAAGAATTCCCAGCATATTACTGACCTTCTCGTATGCATGGAGAAATCTCGGTAACAAGTGTTAGGTTTCTAAGAGGTATGCAGCTTCGAGAAGAAGGTTGCATCCGCTGTTTATCATCCGCATAACTGTAACAAAGTGCGAAAAGCATTTCTCGCCCCAAGTCAGTAAGTCGAAAGTCAGTCGAAGAGAGACGCAATTTCGCAGTGGTTGTGTAAAATATGAAGGACGAAAGAAGGTCAAGAATGGCAAGCAATTAGCCTGTCTGAATTGGAAGAATTAATGGGCAGTCCACTAGTGGCAGGATTAAAGCTTCCTCTCAAGAGCGGGTAGTCACAGTGAGGACACCTACACTCCGTAGACAGTCTTTCATTCATCTGAGTCTTGTGTACAGCCGCCCCTAACTCACTACCACCTGTCAACATTTACCTCGTCTATCTCCTGCCTGACTGACTTACTCTGAGGCAACGGTCAACCGCAAAGAGACAGAGTTTTTAGCACTGCAGTGATTAAGTGGTTTTTACGTGCTCCTAGATTCAATTTTTAATGAGAGAAGCAGGGGATGAATTCAAACGGCGAATAAAACCTGTGCTTTCCTCCGACTTCCGCTTTTTCTGATTTTTGTCCACAAAGTGCAAAATATATTTCGTTGGTATTATACTAGGCATACATACGTGATTTGAGCTTTTGATTATATGCCAAGTGTGCCGTTTCACAAAGGGTAAACCACTACCACTTATGGATTCTGAGGTAGCAACCTACCCAAAGACTGCATAGATGGCCAAATGGGATACTACTTCCACCCTCTCCTTCCATCCCACAAGGCATTCAGTCAGAAGAGCTTTACAAGATTGGTGGAGTCAAAACGAGTTTCAATGGGCCCTGCAATCTCGCCGAAGTATCTGTTGTAGAGAGCTGAAGGTATGCTGTGGCGGAATGCATTGGACTGTGTCGAATGGTGTGCACAAACAACAGAATCTCTGCTGTAGCATGTAGGCAACTCAGGAACTGCTGACTACAGCCACCCTTTGTACAGCTTGATATTACTGACATTATAAGTGACATGCGCTTGTTTCAGATGAGGGGGAAACTGACAAATGCAAGGCAAAAGTGCCAGAGATCTTCGCCCAGTGTCACTCAACTAGTCCAGTAAAGAACGGACAGCAGACTCGAGTGAGGTTATCACACACTTTAGTTTAGTACTTAACGGATTTGCGTCTGCCACATTCTCATAGCACGAGAACAACGAATAGTGTTAATTTGATAAAAGAGAGTGGCATCGCAATTGCCCGGTAAGGCAAATCATTGAAGCCAACGCTGGTGAGACCCACCGGTTGAAAACAGGATCTGACTCACAGAAGTCAGACAAAGGTGTCTCATGCTGAAATGACAATTGGGGTGAAGAAGCTTGCTTGCTTCCATGATAAAAGAGGTCTACCCACATCACATCTGCAGGCACAAACCAGACAATTATGCGCAATTTTCATGGAACGAGGTGATTTGTGCTTATATGGGTGTGCACTGTGTAATAGATTGTACACCTACCGACATTCCTTGGGTGCACAAGCCATCTCGCTCATCACAGGCCCGTCACCAAATGAAAATTGGCGTGCCTAATGAGGTGGTTGATACTAAAGTAAAGTAATGCTCTATAGGAAGTAAAGCCACTGCTTATTTGCGCTTCACCCGTCTGGTAGTGCTAGATACCATTGTTTCATCACCTACCATCAATGACAATGAAAGGCTTTCATGTTATGCTAGTCGTGATGTATCATGTTGGTGGCAAGACATAATTTGTATCCGAAATTGACGCATGAAAGCGTTGCTGTACTAGTGAGTATTTATAGAAAGGACCTAAAATGTCTGGTCCAAAATGTGTAAAATTTTGCAAGAATGACTGACAGCATTCAAAAACAGACTATTTTGGTTAGTAAACTAGGCGAAATAACGTATAAATTATTGTGACCGTGAACTATGCCTTAACGGTTATTGCAGTAGTCTCGCTTCAAAACTACTTTGTATAACTCAGCAAAAATTTGATGTTGGTTTAATGTGTGATTTCAACTTTCGTGGAGCTTAAGCACATTTACGGAGGTAGCCGTGGTCTTAGGAATGCGAGTGGCTGCACATTCTGACTTCATAATGCTCACCACGTAGATTTTACTCCTATTTGTATTTCAGTGTGGAAACGACCAATGCTTTAGCCTCAGGCATGATAACCATCACCACCAAATGGCGAGACTCATCAGGCTCACAACGAGTTTTCTTTCGAATCCAAGTAGTTCTTTTCCACCAATTTCGTTGGTCGGCATTGATAGCATCACCTCAGGCAGATAAGATGCTTTCACCGTTGTCAAGCATTCATTTGACTTCAACGTGCCGTAGAGAGGTAATTTATTTGAAATAAGGTATTCTTCGCTTTGGAATGATTTGTGTCTCGCTGGAGCAAAAGAGATAAATAATTCATAACAGTTGGGACAGGATGATTAACTTGCACCCACCACCAAATCGGTCCCCCAGAGCAATTTCTCATCCATAGAGCCGAGTTTGGAAATTTAGTAGTTTGCAAAATCCTGCCGAAATAGTGCGTGATGAATGGATTAGCGCAACAAGCCACCACGAGGTAAAAACTCCTACGTTCCAAATGTGCTATACATCTCTGCAACTCCACGTTCTCAAAGTGTATTCATGCATCGTTTTATCCAAAATTTTAAATCGCTTCAGTGCCAGTGCTGCTCCTCATTCCCTCCCTGGTGGTCGGTACTACGTGTGAACGGTTCCAAGGTGCCAGTGTCCTGAATCTAGTTAACCAAAGACCAATCAAACTAGCATAAATACGTGAAAGTCGCATCGCTGAATGGTGCAACACTTATCTGACTAGGCAGTAGGTGGGTGTGCCCCACTCATGTCGTGCTTACAGCTAACTTCCATGAGTCTTCAATGCAGACCTTTATTTCGAATCCTTACCACTTGATTTGCTTTGCCTGAGAACTTGACAATATTAAATGTAGTGGGCGTTTGCAACAGCGTATAACAGTGTGTTTATTGTAGGCACACAATGCGTAGGAATTGCCATCAAAGCTACTATGTGGATGAACTTTATATCGTCAAGGAGCAATGGCGAAAAGCATGCATAATTGGAACAGTCGAGATCACGTTGGTTGGTAGAATAGAAAGGAGTCGATTTAGGCCATGGAATTGGTGCAGATGTCTGTTGTAAACCCATAGTAATTCTTCAGTACAGGATGGCATGGCATCACCATGAGCAGACAGACAACAAATAAAAATGTGATAGAGATGGTAGTGGCTAGCTTAACCTTGTTGTTACTGAAAGCAAAAGGATTTCCTAAAATTGGTCTTTGCGGTACATACCAATTCACCAATAAATAAGCCTTTTAATTTTTTTACTACCATCTTTCAAAGCACCTTGGTGGAATAGGGGAGCCCTTGTTCAATGCCCAAGAAAAAGTGGAAAAGGAATGCACTGTTTGTAGTTTTGAGGGCATTATGCTTAGTACCACTTTGGTGAGCGAGTAGAGCACTCAGCTACTACTCGTCCCAGATGTGAGACGCTCATAGAGTAATTTTACCAAACCTGAGGTGAAGAACTTTGTCACTACCTGGTCTGTACCTTCTGCTTCTATCAACCTGGCATTTAAGTTGCTCTAGAAATTAGGGGCAAGCCTACATACATATTTTTAAATTCGGGTATTGACAAATTCCAATGAACATACAAGCTGAGCTTTTTGGAAGATTCTGGGTAGCACTGCCCTAGATCACTCCATTTTATCAGATCTCACGAGCACACCTATTTAGGGTACGATCTTTGGCCTCTTACATTTCCGTTCAGTTGTTTCCATTCGAGTTCTTTTGTACAGTCCAGAGCTGGTGGCATCACTTTTGAGAGGAAAGATCCACATCAACTAAAGACGGACTACGAGAGTAGGGCATCAATACCACAATGCAATTAAATGATCACCACACTCGACTCAGCATGTTGTCGTGGGATGCTTTACAAAACGAGGGAATTTATGTCTTGAGATTGCAAATGCTCAAAACCTAGAGACTATCGTGATTGCAAAGACGACATCCAGGCGACACCGAAAGTTAGTACATGCTCATTGCCACCTGGTCGATCGACGGAGCCACCGTCTGCTCAGCAGTCTGTTCTGCTTGAACTGCCGCCCACTGCAGCGACCACAGCCACAGAAACCGCATTGGTCGGATCACCTGCGTGTCTGTAATGAGCTCGATGTGGCGAATTCCACTGCGGTGATATGCAACTCATCCATATAGCAACTCGATGTTCGTGGAAGCTGTTAGCTTCTTTTAGGAAAGTTTAATCTCGATAGCAAAGTAATCATAGGAATGTAGTTCCTAACTACTTAAATTCAAGTCACTTTCCTCGAAGTCACAATGGATGATTGCTGCCTGTCGTATGTCTTCTTATGTCAAAAGCTTTATAGTTCAAGGTCTTTCATTCTTACCTTGGGTTTTTAAAATGATTCTGCTCTGAAATAGCAGTCTGGTGGTGACTCTCTTGAGAGAGAACTCTCTTCTTTCAACTTTCTGACCATTCGTATCATAGAATTACCGTCTTGATAGTTAATCTCAAGCATTTCACCCAATGCCACACCATTCCACATTTCGAAAGTACTCACCATCTGATTCCCGCTGAACAGTTGTTCTAGTTTTGCGATTGAAGGAAGATTTTAGGTGTGGATGTTCTACTAGGAAGTTCTTAGTTGTTATGAAATGCTCCTACGCCTATTCATTTTCCTCTTGAAAAGATATCCATCTCCTAGATTTTATGCCCGGTGAGTTGTAATGGATGCATAAAACTCTTTATCCACTGAACTTGCTTTCTTTGCCAGTGGACCTGATATCTGGTAAACTTTCTCTCAACAAAGTTTGCGCGAAATTGGTACTGATGCAATGCCGCCATCAAGCAATAACCTAGTTAAAGTAGATTTTGCGGCTCTCTACTTCGAATGAGAAGATTCTCCTGCTTGCCACAGTGAGAGTTACCTCCTTTGTTTTATTGTTGGATGTGCTATTACTATGAAGCCAAGTGGTTCGAAGCTGTGATGCATGCTCGATGCCCAACCAGCGAGAAACTACACACTTCGAAGAGGATCCATCCACTTTTAACATGCAACAAGGCTTTTTGCTCTCAAATGTATTGTGTATAAAGAAACACATCTGTTGTGAATCACACTCTATCAATCCCGATGGCTGGAGCCAGTCTTGTTTCTGATCACCATCGCAACTTGTCGCACTTTGCCCCATTCCGTGTAAAAAGTGAGAACCATGCAGTTAAAAACAAGACATGGATGTAGGTGATGATGCTGAAGAGGACAACGCAAACTAATTTGAGAATGGGAAATAGGCAGAATTCCAATTCCTTGTCTCCTTTCCCAGATGTGGTGTAGATGGATTGAATGTGTCTCAGAAGAATCAGAAGGGCTCTACCAGCTCTTGCTTCCAAGCTGTTATCCATTCTTTCCTAAATCATGTAAGTTTGTCAAATGCAAAGACAACGCTTCAGAAAAACAAGACGTTAATGTGGATGAAGATGTTAGGAACAATATGGATGAAGTCGAGAATGGGAAACAGGCAGGATCCCAATCTCTCACCTCCTTTCCCAGATGTGGTGCAGGTGATTTGTTGCTTTCAGCTTTGAGAACAAAAATTAGCACGAATAGAAAAAGGCAGGAAACAAAACAAGGCACACAATGCCATTTTATTCAAAGGGTGGTTCATTTAATGCACCGTAGTGCCCTGAAATCTGTTTGAAATCATACACAGCACTTGCCTCACACATCTTGGCAACTTATGACTTGAGAACGCAAACATCAGTGAAACCCACTGATTGCCGAGATCACAAAGTCGGCCTCGAGGCCACACTGTAGAGGTCTGCATGTGTTTAGTCCTACCTCTTTGGCCGATTGACTGACCGCCTGTTCGACTGTTCGGTCAACTGTCTGGTCTGCTCGAACTACCATCCTCTGGTTCGACTGCAACCATAAAAGTTTTGCTTGTCAAGTCACTCGCAAGTCCGCGATGGAAAAGTTATGATATTTTTTCATTTTGCAAAAATTACCGCCCTTTCTTGGAATAATTCAACCCTGGCTAAAATTAATCGTAAGAATGCAATTTTGATTCAATTTAGTACCAACCTTTTGACTGCCTGTAAACGTCTCAAATTTACAAATTTTTAGAGAATTGGCTACCTTAGGTACTCCTTCTGGGTAGTTTTCGAAGTATTTGCATGGAGAACTTACCCCCCAATGCCACCCTGCACATGCTGCAATATTGTTGACACCGATCACCACTGCCAACGTATGGAGGTCTTCGAAATCTCCAAATAGCAAAAGTAGGTGTGGAAGAGAAGGTAGGAGGGTGGGTAGCTGAAGGTACTTAGGATTACGGGCAGACTAAATTGCAGAACTTACTAAAATCGTGTGTCTAGTTGGTGGTCAATCACTACCAAAATCCTGCGAATCCCACATTTACAAATTATTGTTGCTCAAAACACAATGTCCCAGCTCCATTTTTATGTGAGTTCATAGATGAGCTGATGCAGCAACAGAGAGTTTGGTAACTTCCTCAGTGACATTTATTTGGGTCATTTGGAGGACGTGTAGATTAAAATAATTTCGCTCACTCAAAATCGTACCTCTTTCATCAGTAGGATCACAATTTGATATGCAATGATAACGTAGCTCTAAATTAAAGTTAAACGTTCACCCAAGATTTGGCACTCTTGCCCTTTCTGTCAAACACGAATGAGAAAAGTCCTTCTTGTGGGTGTGGTTTTGCTAATTCAACGCAAAGGCAAATGCTTTCGTGGTGCAGCTTTTATTGAAGGGGATGAGTCCTTTGAGTGGTAGCTTACTTAAGCTCAATCAAAGTGCATCGCAAAGTACGGCTTTGATGTCAGAGGCAAATAACATCGACAAAGCGATTTGACTTCAATTTGGCAAATTTATTAGTAGCGTTTAGATTTTTAATTTCAAAACCACTTAACATTTACTGCATTTTGTTATGCCTTATGTAACAATTATCAAAAAAGGAGTTAGACCATAATTCTTGTCGATGTGTAAATAATCAATTCTGGAAATTACAGGTTCACTGTTCCAGCCACAACCAAGTTTGTGATGAAGTGCAAAGGATGACAACTTTGTCATTTCGTTCACGGAGCATCTGTTGGAGCATGTTTTATGCACGCAAGTGACACTTTTGGCAGTAAAGCACTCAGGCGTGTAAAGAATGCCATCTGAAGAAGCGATAGTGAAGTTCCTCTTCATTGATATTATTTTGAACTTCAAATGCCAAAAACAGCTGAGACGTGAATCACAGAAATAAGGCCTCTAGATGTTGCGAGGCTTTTGCGTAGTGATTATAGCCCGATTATGAGAATGTGTTATGACACTTGAATTAAGGAGTTCGGGTAATTCGACGCCATCTTTCTGCACCGCTTCAACTCATCCCTCAGTACTGCAAACGACTAGGCTTGACATGCATTTGTCCCCTGAGACGGTAAGACTCATTGCCCACCCGAAAGCGATTAAAAAGCTCTCGCCTAGTATTAATTATCGCATTCATTAATGCCAAGCACGAATGAACTGTTAAACTCAGAATCCAACTGACTTAGTAGCCGATTTTAATGACAAATATTAAACCAAGTATATATTGTTATCTGGCGACTTTTGAATGACAATTTTCTAGCAAAGGTATGTTCTATTCGTTGCAAGGGTGCGTCTGGTCCTCTAATCTACTTTTCGTTGCCCATGATTTTGGTTTCCGTTCAGTAGAATAAAGTCTATATCTACTCACCTATGTACTCACTATTTGGTCAGCTATTCCTCATCCATATACTGCTCAGACATTCAAAACTAGATACATTCGGATTCTTTAAAGCATCCACTAAAAATTCACCCTCTTTTATGATAAGCCCGTTTGTATGCACAGCTTTCTTAAAACATCTTTTAATGCATAAACCAACGTTTACACCTGATGGGACCAGCACCATTTTGGATCCCACCACTGTTAATCACAATTGCGCCTAATTGCTAACTTCAGTTGAATGTGCGCATTTTGGCCACTAGATTATAGTTAGCTTTACCATACAGTTTAGGCGGCTCCAACATTGTATTTAATCTGCGTACAATTAAAATACCATAAATGGGTCGAATTCTTTGAGAGCTCTGTTAGGAGATCCACTGGTCAACGCTCTATTTTGTTAAAATAAATTCATTCCTGAAATCTCGAATGGGTTGCATGAGCTGTGACGCTCTGCTTATTTGACTTCCGGTTTTAATCACTGCGACTCGGGTGGCCATAATGTCTGTGCCGAGTGGGCTGGCCTCTGTACCGTGCCAGCAGTCCTAATCCATTTCTGCCTACTGAATGTATGTATTCTGCCCAAGTACTGTGCCTTCTATTGAGCTACAATAGCTCGTCCACTTTACGATTTCCACACACCAGGTCCTAGTTCTACTTTTTTGAAAATAAATAACGGCATTGCAAACAGGGTGAGTTAAACGGAAATTATTAAAACAAAGATGCAAATAAGAGTTCTGCTGATGAATAACCTATGTCAGGAAAGTATTCCAAAGTTTGAATGTAGGTAAAAGAGGTTTTTGGTGCCCTTTGGAATAATTAACAAACAGTCGTGTTTCTCGCTGAAGCACTAAAATTAATATGTATACGTTAATGCTGGTAAAATTCCAGTAGTGGCGATTCTTAGCCCACAGCGCAGGAGTAATTGCCGGAAACATGGAGCCCTGGATACGTATGAAACAAAGCACAGTCCATTGTGGCTTTGGACGAGAATAGACTGCCTAAATCGCTAGCATGTTTGTGGGTTCAAAGGCTTGAATTTGCGATAATAGTTCTTATCTTTAGTCCCTGTTATGAAAATCAATTAAAAAACCAAACCTCAAATCGCCTTTGTACGAGATTCCTGTGACCAGCACGGAGAATACGACGTAAAAAATGCATGCCTGTGTTATAGCAACTTGTTAACTAACAAAAGGCCTTTGCATACATAGATAAACAACTTTACATGTTTCGATTGAGAAATAAGAGGCAAAATCTGCACTTATTAAGCTGATTGTATTTTTAAAGATAAAAACAAGCTCCTCTTTCATAAAATCATGCAAAGTTATCGCTAACACACATTATCACAGATTGGCGAAAATTTCCCAAATGACCACAGATTTTAAATGGAAATTGGAGCATTGACAATGAAAGGTGTGGTGATCAGGGTAGAGTTGGGCCGGATTTTCTCATCTTTTACGTTTCAAGGACTCAGAACTGGGGCCGCAGTATAAAATCAGCGGATTGTCAATCAAAGAAGCTAGCCCAAAAGCATTTCTTTACGGTCCTGGGGGCAGTGATTGCAGCAGTTCATCCCTAATGCTTTCTAAATCCCTATATCTAAGCATCACTTAGAGAATCTCATTTTACTAGCATTGCATATTTTGATTCCTGCTCCAAAATTTCACATATTTTGTTAAAGGATCGTGAACGGCTGTTAGACTTCACTGCCCGACGTAAAGCAATACAAGACCGGACTCGATCCACTTATGAAGGGGAATATTCAAAGACAGTAGATATAATTTTAGACGCTAAAAATCAAAGGTCAAGGCAGTCCGTTCAACGTCACCTAAAATTGATGCGGTGGTTATGAGTGGAAAGGCTGCTTCCAAGTGTCCATGACGTCACCATTCATCTGCCCACTTTATTTCGACTGTTGGCCACTCTGGGTTGCCAACATCCGGTACGACCATATGCACATCCCTCCTCATGGACTAGACTACCTCAACAATACAAATTGACATCAGGACCAGGAGATGGGCCTTAGGTGTATGGTTGAGGATATATTTATTGAAGAAATTCCAAATTTGTTAAACTTTCTCTCCATAAGATGTTGACGATTGTGCTAATTTCAGGGCGAATAAACATGAATAATTGCTGTAATACCGAAAATACTGATGTGAGTATAAGAGATAACAAGATTGCCCTTAAGACCTTCCTGATTAAAAGCTGCGCACAACTAGAGGGTCTTTTAAAATCACGTTTAGTATTAAAATAAGCCTCATTATGCTTTGCAATAACCCTTCAAACGAAACCAATAGCGGGAATGGATTCCAATTTTATACGTCCCAACTTTAGAGGCAAAAGTACAAGTCTTAGCCACTTAGGCTTGTAATTTCTTACATGATCCGTCTAAAACTACTTCGATTAGTGGGATACTAGTGCGACGCGTGGGCGTTTGACAGCAGATCACTCTCGTTAATTTCCGCACTATTTGTCAAGTTCCATACGGGTTAGACTTATGGCTCAGCGAGTGTTACCAGCAATTAGAGGAAAATTTGCTCATCATTCCTCTGCAAACCAGCTCTACTCGAATTAAAATGCTTAAGTAATAGACGCTTGGTAAACACGAGGCTCCAGCCAAATCGGAAGCTATCGTCGCCAGAGAAGGAGCATTGATCGGAACATGCCTTACCTTGATGATTTGGTGCCCTCGGTCTCTTTCTACTCAATAAATCACATTCCCATCCAACTCGTCTCCTGGTTTTGCAGCAGGGCGGAAGACAGAAACGCCGAGCCAATAGCTATTCATAGCCATTTGGTGATAGTTATCAGAGCTAGGCTTCTATTCAAATCCTTTCCTTTGTGCACGCCACCTCAAATCTCAATAGGTTACGTCAAACCCTTATGCATGACTGCTGATCAGAGTGTTTGCAAAGTGCGATGTTACGCAATGAAATATGTGCATGCCATACATAAATGGTCTAAAATGCAGGCACACACATCAGACATGCGAGATTACATTCGAATTCTTTTTCGCATTTTGCACTGCATTGTAATTATTTCATGCACTTTTCAGCACAGTTTTGAATTTATGGCATAAATCTGTGCTTCCGGACATTCAAAATCCGTTTTGACCTCGTAGGCAGTAAGTTGGTTACTAACATAATCAGGCTAGTATCGTCTAAGGGTGCAGTAGCCTTGGCTTGTCAATTTGTTTCTATGGCTACTCCGGGAACCCACTCACCCAGAATGGCTTAACAATATATTATTCAAGATTGCATCATAGCACGAATCATCCAGATCCATAAAATTAGACTCGTGTACTTTGTTAGGAGACGGGTGAGCCATTACAAGAATGAACAAATTTCGCTTTCCAGAATCACGTGCCACCTCACTGTAGTGGCTGTGTATTCGTTTGTGCGCATGCAGCTGAGATATCCCTGCTTGGTGTGATGAAACTCGAAGGTCGCACTGAAGGAAATTCCCTCCACACTTTCATAAGAGGCGCATGTTTTATCATTTATAATAATATTATTCTGGATAAGACACTTTGCACTTTGGGGGAACAGACAGGAAGAAGGGTGAAAAAAGAAATGCCCACGCTTTCAACAAGCTTCTGGTAAAACTTGTGTCAAATGATGACAACCACCCGCCCTTCGCGTTCGACAGCTAAAGAACATGTGGCTTGTACAATTCCGGGAAAAGCACTCCAATCTCTTGATTAAATATTCCCAAATGCCTCTCGCCCAGAAGCTTCAGCACTAGATCATCGGTGCGCCAATGCTTTCGTTGATTTTCATGTACCCAAGGTAACCAAAAGAACTTCAAAATACACAAACACACCATTTTGATGCTCTTTCTTTCCCTTTTTTAGCAGATCCATGGGCTCTACAAACACGTTTTGTGGAAAAGAATTAACAGAACACACTCAGCAGCCCAAGGAGCAAGGAATTTGCAAATTCTTTTAGCTAATCGCTGTTAAATGCTTTCAGCTGTCGTTTAGTGTGTCTCTTGTTCACGGACTCGAGAATCATATCTGCTTGCCAACATTTAATCTTCGCGTTAATTAAGACTTTGGCTGCAACTTTGGTTTGAGGTCCTAAATTCAAAGCTAATGCTAGAGGATCACTCATCAGAAGGCGTTTAAAGACACAAAGCATTTGTTAATGGGGATGAAGAAATGCTAGCTTTCTTCCGCATTCTCTGCTTATGTTCCAGCGTCCAATCTTTGGTTGCTGCCAAGTGGTGCAAATAAATGTGGATCGCCTCGTTTTCATGGGTCGTGGTCTACCTTGCAAACGGGTGGAAACAGGTAAAGGGAAGCCATTAGCTTGCCACATAGCATTCGCCTCATCAAGTGCACGTGCCAACAAGAGCATGACGAAATGGTATGGCAATTTTATAAGTTACAAATTCTTTTACTCGAAGAAATAGCAGCCACCTAATAAATTTAATGACTCTACAAACCTATGGTTGTCAAATTGACCGATTTGGTAGCCGCTGTGTCAAATACGCAAGCCATACCGGAAAGGCTGCTAAAGTTAACATGCATTGCACAAGAGTGTTTAGGTTTTTTAAAAAAATAGCAAGATGAAATTAAATGGGGAGACCCTTAAGATTGTGGATATATAGGCAAGACCAGGGACCATCAACGCATTTCACTTATTTTACCCTTACCTACCAAACAAGAAACATCTCATCCAAAGACGCACAGGTTGTTGACTCAGTCTCATGTCCCCAACTAACTTCTAGGCGAACTACTACCTAGAGGCTAGTGGAGATGGCCACCCTCACCTATGCATGCATTAAACCATATTCCCCCAATCCATCATAGGATGCAAGCACCGGCAAGTGATTGCAAGGCACTTTATGATGTAGCTTACTGTTTCCCATCGACTTGCTAGCCGTAGCCCTTTTGAAGAAAGTTCCCGGCACGCATTACAAACCAAGTTGTATAAAACTGAGCGAGTGGATCCCAAAGGACATTGCCATGCAACCACCAACGGATGTTGTAATCGCAGTCCATCACACACAAAGAAAGTGTATTGCCTTATGGGATGAATTAGTGAGTGCTTTTAAGAACATGGACATGGTGGTAAAAGCGATGGTTTTGACATAACCACTCATGAGTCCTTTCCCTCCACTGCGGAATGGAAGGTTTACCATCCCACATCGAGCCACTGCCCAGTCAGTGAAATTTTAATGCTAGTTGACTGAAAAAAGCTAACGAAACATTTTCACAGGTTAGTCTCCATCATGATGAATAGAGCTTCTTCCTAAGCAAGTGTTGCAGAGCTTTTATTGACCACTGGACCCAAGTTGTCCATTCAGATCACCTTGGGACGGTGTGTTCAGTATTTTGTGGGGAAATTCGTGAAAATAACACTTAATTGGCATCCATTTAATGCACAAAGTAGACTAGATATTAGCAAGAAATTAGAATTTAAATGAAATGGAACATTGTTGCCTTGGATCACTAGACATGTGCCCATATATTCGCATGCTCAAAAGACTCAGTCAATAAATGTTACGGTTTGGCTTTGTTGGCAAACACAACCATTTGGATATATGTTCATAGCATGCGGATATTAATTGGAAAGCAATTCATTTTCACATTTCTTGTAGCAAAAATTTTGGCCAGAAAAGAAGTGAAAGGCAAGTGATTGCACACCCGGAAGTTAGTGCTGAGAATTCAGCAAAGGGGATTCGCTCATGTATTTCTCTCATTTAAGTCACATTGCCGCCAAAAAGCTGGACTGATGGCAGCTTCACGCGCTTATTTCACTTCCTGATACATTTCGAAGCTATTTCCCTTTTCGTTATCAACACATTTTGGCGTTCTTCCTCCACTCCTTGTGGCAGTTTCAGCTGCCGGCTGGCCACTATGACCGAGGTTAACTTACAGACGATGGCACCACAAAGAACAGACACGTATATCAAAGGCAAAAGTTTGTGATCCTCACGCATTTATAAAAGTACAATTGCTTGCTAATTATATTATGTTGTGACGGAAAGACCTTTATCCTCTTTAGTGTAGGTATCGCGTAATCTTTGAAAGTCACCCTCAATTCTGTGGTAAAGCACTTTTAAACACATCTTATAGTAGTCAACAAAAAGAGCAGCATTCAGAGATGTGATATATCTGCCTTTGAAAAAAAGTAGACAAGTATGAATCTGCTTTCCGACGATTTCCAAGACGTGTAGTTACATGCGCGAGCTTGAATCTCATCGAGTCCTTAATAGCATTGATAAAGAGGTGATGATTTCCATACGAATAACGTCATTTCCTCACTAGCACATAAAAGCTAAGGTCACAACTTGTGCGCATACAAAATTTTGTCCGGTAATGCCATTCTGGCGTTGTTGTTGCATCCCGAATGGACACAAAACCACTGTGACGAATAACACACTACCCTTTAGATTAGTCCCATGCATTCACGGAGAGCAAACCGCAACAAGGACTCTGTATATCCTAGAGGGTTAAGTTTCAGACAAGAAGCCAAGATCTTTTCAAGAGCTGAACTGAGGGCGACATTTGGAGAGACAGACATCTTTGGCAGCTGACAAGATAATCTATCCACTTAGAAAGTGGGTCAACCTTGAATTGGAATGCGTTAGGCAAGTCATAGACATATGTCCGCTTCTACCGAACCTTTGAATTAAATCCGTAAAAAAATCCTCATTTCTTCAATGACAAGTTGGACATTAGCATCGCTCCGATTACGTCGATGCTTTTACCACGATACACTCAAAATAGTGATTTGTTGAGTGATAGCCAAATAAAGTGATGGTTTTAAATTAGCTGGTGATGTCGTCTAGCCATCAAGAGGCACATAATTATCGTAGGATTTCAAGCATAGCTAGGAGCTTTTAATGGTCACTCAGTGTAGTAGTGTTTATTGCGTTGATTTACAACTTGACCTGACAACCGCAGAGGTGGAGGGCAATATTTGTGCAATGATAACAGAAGGATTTGCATTGCAATAATTCCCGAAAACTGGATCGGCTAGTCAATGCACCCACAAGTTGACTGCAAGATGATTTATTGACCCTTAATTTGTTTTCATCAGAGCTCATAAATGCAAGAGAACTGATGCCGATCCTAGTATTTTGACTGCCATTAATTCTAGAGAAGTCTCAGAACACTACACATGGTCGAATGAACCTCGCACATGCACACCGGTATTACGTTAAGGAGCATTTTCTGCATATTTCTTGTCAGTTTTGCAAACGTAGGCCGCCGTAGGTGGTGCTTTGAAGTGATAGACAGATCGACTCGATCAGATGGACAGCATATTTACCCATGAATGTACCAAAATCTATTCCCTCATGAAACTTGGCTATAAAACTGGTGATAGAAGGCCAAAAAGAGAAAGCATCAAATTATTGTGGATAGGAACACATATATGAACAATTTTAAGGGATTTACTAGTTGTGTGAGAGCATGAATAGTTTTAATTTGGTGTCAAGTTTGCATTAAAAGCAAAGAAATATCTCCGCTGGGTTTTATCCGAAAATTATTATAGGTCCAATTCTGGCGTTAAATTACATGGAGGGATGTTTATCCTCGTACACAATTAAGCTAATTCTTTGCATCGGGGATGCATCTCAAATCTTTTAATCTAATACTTCAGTTTCCCTCCACGACTGCAGTGATTTTAGATTCTAGGATCAAGAGGTCTGCTTTGAATACATAACGTCCTGTGGCTATGCAGGCTTTTACAAATGGTCAAGAACTTACTTAAATGCCGGATCTTATCCTCCTTTTCCTTACCTCCTACGGGACACATAACGCTTTCCCGTCACAGAACAGGTCTAATCCACTCTCCTGCTACCTGTTGGTGTGGATGCGCAGCTGAACATTACATCTACACAAGAATTTCCCTACCTAGAATAAGGAAAATTGGACGCAGGCGCTAATAACCTTTAATTAGAAAACACTTTGTTCCAGTCGTAGGACGCAAAAGTTCAAAACTCTATGGTTTCTTGTATGCGCCTCGTGGTGCATGGCTCTTTGACTATGTTCGTAACCTTCCCGGCCTCCTTTGTTTAAATCTCAGACCGACTTTTAATGATGGCATGCACTATTATGGTTTTGAGGGGGACCTCTGCCAAGAATTCAATTACATAAGTAAGCATTTCTACCAAACCTAATCAAACCCTAGTTCTCTTTCTAAAGAAACTACACTTGCTTTTGAAAAAGAATGTCTGGTATTTAGATAAAGTAAAACTACTTTCCAAAGGGCTTCATCTCTCTACCGTTAAAGAATCTAAAAATACAAGCACTACACGATAAAAATGCTAGAGATTTAAACGCTAACCATTCAACAAAGCCCACTAACTATAAGCATAGGATTTAGTCCCCTTCGTACACTTAAAATGCAGAATCATTTTTAATGTGAGCTGTTTGTTTTATAGTGGCGCATCATTTTGGGGATTTAGTGAAGATACAAGAGGCGGATGCCTTTAGAGCTGTTGTTAGAGTTAATTTGCTTTTGCACAAAAAAGTCTAGACAAAAGACTTACATTCTCTAATTAGAATCAACAGAAATAAATTTTATGACCCAACTACTCATAGGGAATTAATGTGCCTCTTAGAGACCTACTTGAGGAGAAAAGTGGACTATGTACTGCTGACCCGAGGGCTACATCGCCTGAGAGAGGTGGGGCAATGAAGTCCTAAGGAGTCTGTTACCAAAAACGAGGCTTGAAGAAACAACTGACGTTGTACGCCGCCTCTCTGCTCTTGAAGCATAGCCTTGGCACTGCTCTTGCTTAACTCTTTACGCGTGTCATCACAATGCAAACGGTGCTGGGGAAAAAACACTTCGAAACAATAGAGACAGCCATTGAGTGCGCCTATAACCAAAGAGATGCTTCAAAGCATCGTCACAATTCTTCTTGAAGTTCTTTTAGATCTAAAATCTTGTTCCATCCGGGGATTGTACTGGCCACCGCGTATGTTCATCCCTGATTTTGGATACTAGACCAAAATTGACCATTTGATAAGGGATAAATACTTTCATAATTTCCCAGGGGTAGGGTTTGTCTCTGTTTCAACTTTCCAATTTGCTTTTAACTTATTGCACTCTAGCCGTGCCTAATTGTGCTTTACGCAGCTCACTGAGTGGTAAAGAGGCCATCGCTTGTTCTCTCGTTTTCTATCTGGAAGCAGGTATTGCCAAAAGCTACTTGAAAAGTTTCTGAATGGCTCACTCCTGGAGCCGATTTAGCTGTTGATAGTATCTCTTCAGAACGCAAGACTGGAGTACGTGCTAGAAGTAAAATTCACTTTGAGGTATTCTGCTAGGAGTCACCGCGATTCCTATATCCGCAACGAACGCATTTGTCCCGTCACGCTGAAGTTTATCACTTAATTGTAAAGGTCAAGATATCTGATTTTGGGGTCTGGTTTGCTTTTATAAGTCACCAAAGGATCACCCTAACGTCCCTCTGAGAAAGAAAAGCGACACACTGCTTAGGCTACAGTTTCATCGTTGACCCACCGAAGAGTTTGAGTCCACTCGCCTGGCACAGGTGTCAGGCTGTCCGGCAGCGGCACACTAGTGGAACCCTAAGCTAAACAAACAGTCAAAGCGTTCAAATGAAGCCAGACTTAAAGTAGATGCTAGCATGCTTCTATGGCTTTCCATCTTTAACGTTTTTGTTTCTGTATAACTGGCTTTAAGAAATAATGAACAACTCCTTATGTCATAAGTAACTAAAAATATGCTCTTTAGTACTTAATCCGAAAATGTGGATCAGTTTATTCATTGAAGGGGTTGGAAGTGTATGCCATCAAATGTTTAATGTCCACCTTAACCGAGATGGGGTTCATAAAATATCGGACTCACTTTAAATTTAAATTGTCCAGATATAAGTATTATTTGGTCAATTTATCAGGACATCGTACTGGATTGTCTTTCAAAAAGGGCGTTGATGGGGATGATTGCACTTAGTTACCAAATTTAACCTTTGAATTATTTTTAGACTATGTCTTTTGCAATTTTCTCTTCAACGGTAAATAAGGTAGCGTTTTCTATGGCGAAAAATTCATTCTACTTCCTGCCCAAAAAACTTGAAGGTGGCTTAGGCGACAGAACCACTTCTTCATGCTGCGGACATAGAGGTGTTCGTAGGTGTTCTTTGATTTGCTATCATAGGCAAATACCGGATCGCAGTGATAACACACTGTCGAGATTCGAATCAGGAAGACTAACGCATCTTCAACTTTGGATATGGTAAGTGAATTCGTCTTGTGCAGTGCAGCTGGTAGCACATTGTACTCGACTCCGTCAAATTGCAATGTGCCACAAAGGGAGGCCTACGTCATTTCCATTTGTCAAGTAACTAGATTTGCTAGCATTACACACCTTTCGTATGTCTTATTTTAGATTGTGTCACAGCTACACCATTTGCTAGAAATCACTTACGTTGAATTGTGTGACTGTCTGTAGAGAATTGAAATCTCTGCATTAAAATAGGCCTGAACCACTATGCTATGATGCATCAAAGACGAATGCTTTAGCAAATCCAGCTGTCTTTGTTGAGAGGTGTACCACTTCTTCAATTTTTCAGTTTCCATTGTCGCGCACGATAGAGGAAGGCTTTATTTCTCTACTTGACCTTCCTCTTTTCAAAATTTATGCACCATCTTAGGCCCGATATAGTTCTGCGCAATCGTCAGCAAATTTAACTAGTTCTTGCTGCTGAAGTTAATGCTGCATAGCGTTTGGCGGGAAGTAATTCTTCGGGGATTTCTTTGTGAAACCAGTGGGACGTGTGGCTGTGGTTGACATCTTGCTTTTGTAATCAAGTTAATCTGTTTTGGTTTTGCGTTTTATTTGCCCTAAAGAAAAATATCGGATAAAGCGGGATACCCATGCCTATTCCGACTCTAAAGTGCTATGCTACAGTTTAAAGAAACAAAGTAACCAAAAGGCAGAGGCAGGATTGTGTATAAATGAATTGTGTAGAAGTTAATTATTCCATAACTCTGTTCATTCTTTCTTAAACTGTGGTATAGTACTCCACATCAACTTAACCCAAATTGTCCTTTTGGAAGATCTTTTTAGTCACCGCCTCCTCCTTCACTTTAATGGAGTAATCCCTTAGCATCCTCAGGTTTCTCTTTTGGTGAAATGAGCAAAATATCTCCTCTAAGATGTATTGG
The DNA here is from genome assembly GCA_001693075.2 of Taenia saginata. Classification (NCBI taxonomy): domain Eukaryota; kingdom Metazoa; phylum Platyhelminthes; class Cestoda; order Cyclophyllidea; family Taeniidae; genus Taenia; species Taenia saginata. Next base: position 46,258 of record LWMK02000120.1, read on the forward strand.
TACAAACTGAGTTTAAACTCAGGAGGATTCTTTGATATATTCTAGAGATGAGCTTAGGCTTAAATGGAAAAATTATCTTACGCGCACCCAGAACGAGGACATCTGCTGTGGAGAGCTGAGTTGACGAGGATTTGCAAAAAAGTGTCTACAGGAGCTGTACACAACCCGACAACGGTCTCAAATGTTGTGTTATTCAAGATGACATTTCTGCAATGGCGACTACACCGTACTCCGAGCACGCGAAAAGCTGTTCCAGAGTTATCTGTGGTATTTGTAGGTGTGCGAACGGAATTGAGAACAATGAGCACTTTCACTTTCTGATGGACGTTGGAACCCAGGTCAAAGGCTGGGAAAAGGGTCATGAGGGCAACGTGCTAAGAACAAATAGACACAGTCTATAAACTGAAGAAAACTGAATTAACTCCACATTTCGGGCAGCTTTTATAACTGTTTTAGACAAAATGGAAGCTGACGCATTCAGCGCAATGGAATTCGAGCAGCGCATTACTAGAATTACAACCTCTTATCGTCTCTCTTCTGAAGATCTCTGCTGACAATCGTGCCTGCCTCATCGGCAGTTTTAAAACACCATCGAATATATGGTAGTTGGAGGCGAGCGTTGGTGAGAACAACAATTGAAGGAAAAAGAATCGCATAGACGTGGGGTTATTTAGCCAGCTGCCATTCAGCGAGAGGTTTTCTACTTTAGTGCAAACTGCAAAAGTCAGCCTACTCATAATGTTCTTCAATTATCCGGTGATTTGTGAATTTTTAGCTTGAGACACAACGTTTGGTCCACACAGATAGCTTAGGCTGTTATTGAAGGCTGAATTCACATGAACTGACTGAATCTTCAGTAAAGGTCTGCTTAAATCCATTATAGCTCTCACAGATTGCTATTTAATACAGGGAAAATAAATACTGCCCTTTAAATTTTGTGTTTTAGATTTTCGGGTTCATTTGACTGTCGAGTGTTATGAGGCAGTCAATGCTGTGGCAGCTTGCAGAAAAACATCATACCGCTTAAAGACATTCCTTATCAGGCACTAACCATCAGTGTAAAAATTCCAAGATTCTATTTAAAAAATATTGCAGACTCGAATGATAGGTCCTGAAGTCCTCCATTCACATTTTACTGGAATTTCATGTGAGTTACTTGATTAGCTAACTCAATAATTTGCCTTCCAAGTAACCATGGATGTCAAGAGAATATTTCGAGGCCTAATTGCTTCCCTTTTTTGCATAGCAGTGGTTAAGATAGGCCAGTTGTTTTTGGAATGACCCGTGCTACTCGTTGATTTGGTGTTTCGTTAGGAAGGGAGCAAAGGCTCGGTGCTCGCTTTTCGCCCACCCTGTTGTCGTACGACCTAATCGTGCATGTGCAATAGGTTTGGGTGTTTGTGTGTGCTTGGTGTTTTTACTAAAAATATGACTGTGGCAAGTCGGTAGGGCACTTGTTTTAATTTGCACTGGGAGATTTTGTTGCCGCTTGAAGGTTAGCGCATGTCACTGGGCTGTAGTTTGCCAGTCTGTGTATCATGAATTGTGTGACTGTCTGTAAAGAATTGAAATTCCTGCATCAAAATAGGCCTCCTTCCTCCTCCTCTTAAGTCGTAATGGTGCCTGAATCACTATGCTCTGATGCATCAAAGACGCATGCTCTAGCAAATCCAGCTGTCTTTGTTGGGAGGTTTACCACTTCTTCAATGTTTCTGTTTCCATTGTCACGCACAATCGAGAAAAGCTTTACTTTTCTACTTGACCTTCCTCTTTTCAAAATTTATGCGCCATCTTAGGCCCGATGTAGTTTTGCGCAATCGTCAGAAAATTTCACTAGTTCTTGCTGCTGAAGTTAATGCTGCCCTGCATGAACTAGCACTCTGTTTGACACTCTTTGTCAAAGGCACCAAACAATGTGCATTTGCTGTCATCAAATAATGCTTCTTAAGGTGATCGTCGTCTCCAACTCATTCATGAAGGATTTAAGTGTTCAGTGGAAATGTAGTGCTGTGACGGCTAATTTGGAGGCAACATACGAACCATCTCAATGCTATCACCTCGTTTAATATATCACCATTCGGTATTGCGGTTGTACTGTTTATTGTGACTAGGAAGTAGTTCTGGCTTAAGAGGCTCAATTTTCGAAAACAGAAAATTACTACATAATTTGCCTTTGCCAGTATTATTGATGGTGCAATGCTCATACTAGACATGGATGTACCTGTTTTTGAAGCTACATTACATGACATTTGAGGGTTAACTTAAGAATACCAACTTTTATGTTGTGCTTGGTTGATGTTGCTTCATACTTTGTTTGGGCAGGATTGGGTTGTGGACTGCGAGTTATTTCGGTGCATTTCGCCTCTCAGTCGCTTAATTGAACACTTTTGTGTGCAAGTGCTTGGTACTTTTCCTCCTTTTAACGTCCTTTCGCGATTATTTGTCTAGCAACCGTCGCATTATCCAAGTTGATACACTATACATGTTGGTAGAATTCTTTAGACCTGTGTGGCTGGTGGCAGGATATATACCTCCAAACAGTTTATTGTAGGCGTTCCCTTCCACATTGACAAAGCAAACGCGTCTTCTGCTACTTTGGCAGGCATTGTTCAAAAAACAAGGTGAGGTAATTCAGATGCTACTCCAAATGAGACGTCAACATGCAGTCTACGTTACTTTTTAACTAAGTGTCAACTCGCCGATTTAATTATGAAGGCCATGGCATAGCTTCGCCATAGTTGCTATTGTCACCTTTCCTACATTTAGTAGTTATAGTATTTAGCTGGTTTGATTTGTTGTTACAGGTGGTGATGGGTGAATGGATAGAAGGAGGGGAACTGTGAATTATGCTACAAAGGAAAATGAAGATGTACACTATGCTAGCTTTTTAATCTTTGAGGGGTGTGCACGTCGCCTCAGTTGCACAGCATTGATGCTGAAATGCATTTTGATGACTGGTGATGCATCCTTACGGAGACTCTTGGAAGTCTGGAAAATGGAAAATGGTGCTGTGCGATGACTCCTGCCTGCCTCCTGTACGCAGTAAGCACACAATCGTCAGTGCGGCTACAGGCTTAAAAGAGGAGCTTGCTGTTGTTTTGAGTTTACACATGACTTGTTACGGATTTTTTTGAGAGCTAAATTTCGGAGTTGTTAACAACAAATTTGCTGTGACTACAAGTCGCTGCAAGTGCTTTGTACAAGACACTGTCTGTTGCGCTGAACAACCCTTACCTTCGCATTTGTGTAGTAAGGTATTTGCATAATCCACTGAGTTCTTTACAATTATTTTTGGTATTACGTACCGAGTACAAACCAGTTCCGAAGCTGCAAGATCTTGCCGTTGATGAGATAGGAGATAGCAGAATGCTACGGCTCGAATAAGATGATTTAAACAAGTGATCGGAAGTTGCTGGCAATAAAGAAGCCATGTGAGTCTACATCAGGCCAGAATCTTTATTGGTTAACATTGAGTGATTCGATCGTTGCGTGAACAGAGCGACCGTACATAATGATTAATACTGGTGGCGAAATGGATGGAAGGAATTGACAAGTGTATCCAAGCAAGTGGACACAGCTGAAATGCAGTAATCGAAGACCAGAGTGTTATACACTCTAAGTAAGTGTCTACCCTGCATTGTTCATTGGCCTTAGGCCAATAGCCAATCCTAGCTGGAATCTATTCGACACATCTCAGACGAACATGAGTTGATAAAAAAGGCCTTACCTATTCCATAGCAGTCTAATAAAGAACTCCTTTAACTCCTAAGTCATGCAGCGAATTCGACACACGGGATCACCTCACGCCAATAAAATGTGAGGATGGTAGGAAAGGAGGAAGGTAGTGCCTTTTAACTATTCTCCCTAAAAATAATCCACATCATTTACCCCAATTCATCTCTTCTTATCACTGACGATCTTATTAAAGTTTCCTTCCTCCCACTCATGATTGTCATGACCATTAACTTGCCCACAAACTGTCAGACAGCCCGGTCAATGATAACACAGGAAAAAGTTGATTTAAGCAGAGTTATCGTCAATTAGGGTGGAATGAAGAGCGATTGCAAAACCGAATTTTAATAACCTACAACTCCGTTACCACTCTGCACTGCGGAGAGCAGTCAAGTGGGGGATGAAGTGAAGAGTTACTAATGAAAGCCATTGGATACCTTTCATATGGAACCTGTTTTCTACTGTAAGCACCACTTTAATTGACATCCTCAATGGTCGAAATGACAGTTCTCCTCAGTCGATTAAATGATCGCGCGACATTATTTCTAATGAGGTACAGTACACTGACATGTTACATCCTGTTTTGTGGCCTCGGGACATGCAGGCAGTTGAGACTATGCATGATTCCTTAAATAAAGGGACATAAACCAAAATCCATCAATATGGTACACCTCCGTTACATTACACTAGAGTCTGTCCGACTCCCGCTAGATCGATTGCATGGTATTCACAGGAGATGTGGAAGTAAAGTATCGCTACCGAAAGAAAATACTTTGCACAGGCGTTTCCTTTTTGACAAAGAAACAAAGTTATGTGCTGCTATAGAATGCGGTGGTTTGCACCCACGTCAAATGCAAGTCACGTTCGTGGCAGTCATAATGAATGACTACTGCTTGTCAAGCATTATTAGATGGCAAAAAGCTTTAACAATCACCAGCTTTTCGTTATTTTTCCAGATTACTCTACAATCACCGCGGCTGTGGCAGAGCAGCCTAATAGCCTTTGCTTTTCTTGCGACTATGACCATTGGCGTGACAGATAAGCACGTTGTTAATTATAGAGGCACATGCCACTTACTTCCTGTCAACTTGTCATTCTGGTTGTGTGCGATTACAGCGGCTTTTCAGTTTGATGCTCTACCGGGAACCTTTTATGCGCTGTACAGTATGAGAGTGCTTATTTAAGTGCCTTCTAGAAAGGTAGTTAATTTCTTCGATCTCATTTATCAAAAGGATATTTGATAGATGTGTTTAGATGCTCTGCATTAATAAATTTTCTAAATTCCATTTGCAAGATTTGGCTCACACTGGGCCCCCCGTATGGAAACCATGCATACAAGGTGGAGATGATGCAGCGTCAAATAAAAACCGCATTCTCTCCCAATATTACAATTACAAATACTACTTAAAACTGTGTAAAATGGGGAGACTATTTGATAAAACTTGTTCCCACAAATCACAGCTCTGGCAAAGCCACTTCACAATAAAGGGACTTGCAGATTGCTGCGAAAAATTAAATGCATTGTGGAGAAAGAATATGATATGTTTAAATTGAGCATTGCTTTTAGACAGGCCCAAAGCTCGTTCACACTTACATCTCAGATTCTCAAATTTTTACCCAACAAAAGGCATGGATTTCTAACGACGTACAATAAGAACCCAGAGACTCGAGCGGTTAAAGGACTCATGGTTCTCTTTGAATCGCTTAGCTAAAATTGAGACACTGGAAGTTTAATCGAAAAGCACATTCAAGTGTCCGTTTGCCCAAAATGTACCGTTGACGAGCGAAATGTTTAGTAAATGCAAACATGCCGTTGGATCGGCCACAACAGTTTTCCAAAGAAAACAATCCGATTGTGCTTGACTGGAAAGTGAAGTAAGAAGCACTTACTAACATCCAGTATGGTCAATCGAAGGGGAAAGTAATGAAATACATGAGGTATTAATTAACTTTGGAGCTATATCACATAGCGAGGTAAAATTGCGCTTTCCCAAAATGACCAACGTCCATTTGTTGACTCAAGTGCGATTAGGCCAAGCCTTCACCGCGGTGATTTTAAGACCATTCACAGTTTGGGAGGCACCGCCATACCTGGACCAGTTGATTTAACTTTCGAAAATACAGCTCGTCTGGTCGACAGTTTCCCAGTGTCGCCTGATTCCGAAACGGCATTGTAGTGGTCCTCTAACATTATGTTACCTGTGATCAATTTTGTGCCACATCATGCTCATTGGAACGCCTGAATACAGTAGTCATATTTAACAGATCCGGGAGGATACTAAGCGTTTATTTTCCTCTGCCATCGTGTAGATGTTTCTGCACTGTTAAGTCCTTCATTTTGCTTTCCACTACATTTGAGTGAAATTGGAGACTATCATGTGCCGTATCATATTTACAAGTACCATAACGGACTATTAAAATAGATATTTTGAATACAAATTTTGTTATATTTGCAATATTAGTAAAGAGGCTTGTTATAACTCAAATTTGGCCTGGATTTTACAGTTTGTGCTGATGTGGCCCACTAAAGTAAACCTATTTGATGGTAGTTAGGTTTGATAAAACCTCCTCCGAATGGAGGTGTGGAACCGAAATTGCTGCAGAACCCTTTAGCACTGAATGCTATGCGCCTCGTTGTAAATTGTCTGACAGTTTTTAAATAGAGTTCATTTCTTCCCCTTCTGCCATCTTTGGAGCGAAGCTATTATCCTAGCCGAATGTTTGGGGTTGCAATGCACAATGAAATATCAAATTTCTGCTTTTCTGTCGGCACTAAGTTTGAGTAAATTAATAGCAGGAAGCAAGCGTTTTCTGTGATAACATGTGAATTGGGAAAACTAATTACAGGGCATTTTGCACTCTGTTCCACTTTAACCGCATTTGTGCCTTAGATATGTGCAGATCACAAACGAATAGGTAACGTGTTTCTCGCAAACTTAATGAAGATTCATTTGAATTAGAAATATCATAAAGGAGAGCATTAAAAATTAGTAGCAATATTCTTAACCTATAAGAAGTAATGAGAGATAGAGTATACGGCTCCGTCGAATGCTTTCAAGCTAAGATATTTACAAAACTAAAAGAGGGCCAAGGTGCCTGTGAGAACCCAGAACTGAAGTCTACTGGATATCTGGCGTTGATTGCATGCGAAAATCCTCCACTTTTTTCCCAGCTCAAGTTGAAACACTATCAACAAGGCATTTGTGTTTTAAACGCCCAAATTACCTTGCAAAAGACTAGCGCTTGACAGTTTAATGTCAACTTTTGATGTTTGCAACGTATGGACTTTGCAGGTGTCGTTATTCCAGGACTTCATTCTTATCATCGAAAGGGAAAAGAAAAGAAATAGCGTACTAGTTTGCTATTCCGAGGCAATTGGTATAGATAATCTGTTGGTGCCTATTTTTTCATCAAGTCGCCCTTAATTGTTACTTTCTTAATGCTTTAGCAGACTGTCTAGCATTTCATCTTGTTCCATTCATAACCAAACTACTCAATGTTAGGAAATTATGACTGCTCTATGTATGATTGAATTCAAGCTTAGTTGTTTAGTGCACTTGCGGGTGGCACCGCATTCTTTCATAAACCAGAGCTAGGAAGTGAGAAGCTGTGTTAACTATGGTGAGAAGGATTGCGATACCATCTCAATTTCATTTCCTGCAATTTACATGAAAACTGCGATTTTGGCCCGCAAAAATCGTGCATATACATTTGCAAAGCAGGAGTTTTGCTTTCATGATTATCCCATGCATAGCGCAGTGGTTCAGTGGGGGCATTTTGATCGTTTCATTATGCTAATCCTGGGTTCCTCAACAGTTCCTACTTGGACATAATAAACACACTCGCAATTTCAAAAAAACTCAGTAAAGTTATTTTCTCGATTGCCATTTTGAGCCTCATCTAATTCACTTAAAAGGCAAAAATGCCATAGAATTTTACAGATGCTGAGTTGAAGCAAAATTTGCTAACAAAGCCTGCATTTGGCCAGACTATGATGCAGCGATGCCAACTTGCCTCAAGGTAGAGGCAGTAAGGTGTTCCAAGACGTAGAGTTGCTCATTTAACAACCTTAAGGCAGCCTTTCGACAAAAGCAATCGCACATATGGAATTCATCCTTGCTCCCTTCCGTATTAATTTCGCCCTGGGCAATTAAGATTTCCAGTAATGCCATACTAATCTACGATATGGTATCATTTTCTTTTACATTTAGGTCGTATTTTTCTGATGGCAGGAGCTCGGAGAATCTCGAAGGTCTGATCAAGAAAGTTGAATCGGGGTGTTGTTCAGCGAATGATCATGTTATTAAATTGGCATCCAATCACGTGGACTTCCTGGTTTTCCCTGCAGCCTTCTGGCCATTCTCTATGCAGACTTTGCCCCATCTCTTGATCCAGCATGCTTTAATGTGTCTCATATAATGATTTACGGCAGACATAAGCGATTCCGCTACTGCTTGTGCAGCATTTAGGCAATGCCAGATTTTAATGAATAAAATATTTTGTAAAGATCCGTGCTTAATTCATTGCAGAAGAAACAATCATGGAATTGAGACAGACAGTCACATTTGGAGCATCCGTGGGGCAAATTGAGCACAAATCTGTCAGCAGATGCCATCCTTCTCCTTTAGTGTTTCAAACGCATGAACACACAATCAGTGATTATCCAGAGCAGTTTCATTTGTCCTAAAGAAATCATTCCTGAAATAGCAAACAGGTGCATGATTTTCTATTAAGTCACAACCACTCAAGATGTTTTCACCTAAATCCCATCGGAATTGCACCTCTGACTAATGAGCACTTTGACTAGAATAGTTATGACTGGACGAAATGGCACTCAGTGCAAAAGTAATTTATGAAGATAATTCCATAATCAAGCTGATTGACGTGTCTACTTCTGCTTAGTTTGGCTTTCGCTGTCTTAAAAATGCAAAATTTTATCAGATTTTAACTTTGGTAGAAAAAGGGGATTAGGAGAGACTGGGACATGGAACAGCAAGCAATCAAGTCTGGCAAATCAGTCAACTTTTTATGCAAAACATGCACACAACCAAATAAATCATGTGCTTTGGCATGCCTCTTAGAGCAATTTGTGCAGTCTTTATCCATCAGCTTAAGTTAAACAACAAAACCTGTTTCTTTTCATTAGTTCTGGTGCAGTCTAGCTCCAAGTTGGGTAGATCCCTTATTCCACCCAAACATTGAAAGTATTGCAGCGAATGAATCCTCAATCTACGAAAATTTCTTTCGATTTGCGACGAGGACGTAGTGGAATTCAGGTTAGCCAGAGTTTAATTTAGACCCTGGGGAATGCTGTTATTGTGCATGAAAAGTAAACCTTCACATGCATCCAAATGTGAATTAATTAGGGCAGTGCGGTGACTGAGTTCTTTTAACCCGAATAAAAAGCCCAAATCTTGTCGCCCATTCAAGACACAAACTGCAACATTATAAAAGTTTTCGAGGGAAGAATTAAAAACAAATGCTTTTATTGCAAAAAAATTACTTCTCCTAAGCCTAAAGGAGAGCTTAAGAAAGGCCTGACATCTTGACACCTGACAAAAGAAGAATTAATTTTAAGCAAAAAAGTGCTAGAGGAAAGGAAGTTATCTCTCGAAAAAAGCAACTTGACACGCTTTAGTTGAAGTGATCATCTGTTTGAAGCAGGCACTGCCTAGAAAAACTGCTTTAATAAAATATAAGCATTATAGCAGGATTCTGAATAGCGTACCTACCCATAGGCAAACATATTTCCATCCCTTCTCCACCCATAATTTCATGTGTAAAGGGTCATAAAGTTGCCTAGCAGATAAATATGAGAAACCGGTTAATATTTTTTCGGTGAAGGAAATAAATGTGCTGCCAAAGATCCACTTTACAGCTATCCAAAAGGTTTCCCTTTGGATGGATGTAGCTTCGTGATTGTCATTCAGTTAACACTGCCGCGACCTACTAGAAGCTTGTCAGCTCTCACCTCTGATATAGACGAGTTATCAAAGACGCCAATACGCATCGTTTCACTCATTTAATGCTCTCTGCTCCACTTGTTGTTCTATGATTTGCAACTCCAGCAACTATTAGCACACCATTTACTTGCTGTGGTACATAACACAGGTACTTTCCGATTGACTTGTTGACCGATCTTGTTAAGGGTGGCTCTTATTTTCTGATAATGGGTGAATGGGCAAACCACAGTTTGCCTACAAACAAGTCATTATACACTTCACCCTACGAAGTCATAAGCGACATTTTTCTAGGAAGACTATGTGCTCTTGAGGAATTATTTTACAAGCACTACTCACTGAGGTAGGAACCATTAGAATTAATACCGACGCAAATGACATTCTAGTACATTATTAAGGACGGCGCCAAACATTTACAGTTGGAACACGCAAAGGACTGATTAATGGGTCGAAAGTAAGTAAGGTACGTACGAGACAGGCCAAAAAATCGCAATAACCTTTAAAGTAGATGGGAAACACTGGCTTCGTCCACAGCTCCTTGGCCAATGAAGACTGCCTTCACCTGAGATAGCAAAGCCAAATTGTAAACAGTGTAAATGGTTGGAAAACAAAGCTGAAAAATAAGCAAAGGCTGCTACAGCCAAAAGGAAATGTTTGTTTATTTGGTACAAAAGTCTCCAGAATGCGGAAGAAGTCGTTAGGAAGCTAGCATCTCAACAGGATATAATAGCATATTGGTTAGGGAGATTAAAACGTTGTAGAAAACTTCTGCAATTACTTGATTTCATTGAAAACTGCTCAATTAAACCACGGTATATGTGTGGCATGCATTCCCTGCTAGTTTAAGATACCTGACCATTTAGCGTTAAGACAACCTGAAAATTGGGGTGCATTGTAGGTGGGAACAGGGCTGCACTATTTGAATCGCGGCGGTAGAGCTTTTGACAACTTCGGCAGCAGTGTTCCTTCCAACGCATGCATGGCAAACATCTGAGTGCAGGCGAGATGCTTCCCTCATCAGGCATTTGTGATGTTGATCGCTTTTATATTGCTGCCTTAACTGAACTCAATCTCAATGTGTAGAATAAAAATAGCAGCAATAATGGTCGCATAAACGTTAGTACAAATTCATAAAATCGCGTAGAGTATGTGGTGGTGGAAAGTTTGGCTGGTGAGCTGGGTGAGGAGCAGAATGACTGCCGCCTAAGAGGAATCAGATCATAACGAATTAGCTTCTACTGAGTAAAGTAAATGTTACTCATCAGAAAACCAAGTGCTTTAATAAATGAAACCCTTAAATAAATCATTCTTGTGGCAAAAATATGTGGAGGAAGAACTGTTATAAGCCACCGGCGGATTCGTGATTCATTCTCGGTCAGGCACCGACTGGACGTTATCATGCCGCGAGACAAAAGTAAATTACCGCTAAAGGTGATTCACCAATCATGATTATGTAACGCGATTTGTCCGAGGAGGAATAAACACATCTCGTTAAGCGAAAGTGGCTATGCAAAAATATGACTTGATCTTTAGGAAACGATGTTATTGCTCTCGCACTAAGTTGAGGCAAATAACACTTAATGCGTTGCTTAACATTGGCACTGCTGGAATTTGATGCTTTGTCTAGCTTTGTGAGTACATAGCGTAGTGTGGTAGGTAGCTCCATTTAAAGGCGTGTCTCCTTAGCAGCCAACAATCGTGCTAGTCATTGCCATTCACAGAAACTGTCTAAGGGTTAACTTGAAAAGTTATAGGTGGTATACTACTATTTATGCCTTAACACGCAAATTTCACATACACTTTTCTAGCTGAACTGTCAAAAAATGAATCGCACTTTCCGATTAACTGTGGCAAGGCCTTACGTAAATACCGCGAGGCATTGAGCAGTCATAAAAATAACTTCATTAGACGTCGCTCTTTACCAACCAATCCGCCTGCTTCGAATCTTCCGCAGTTTAAAGTACCAACAACAAAGAATAAGTGAATCACTATGAAAAAGCTACATAGTAAGTTAAAGCACAGATTGAAGGAGTGGCATTCCAAGTCGATTTTCGACTCTAAAATATGCTTAGTGGTAAACTTAATACCTCCTGGCCCCAACCTTTGGTTTAATTAAAGTCTATGTTGTTTCCCTTCTCACATCTGAACTCAAAGTAACGAAGTTGGGTATCCATGGCAGGAATAAATAAAAAGTAGGTTCTTTTTACACAAGAATTTGGTGCAATACCCTTTTATTAGCAGTCACATGCATCGATGCAAGCCCATCACTTCAAACATTTGACAGCTGAACTCAATGGTGTCCTGAAAATAGCTAATAATTAAATGCTCCAACGATCGCACACAATCCATTTTGAATTTTCAAAGGAAAGTGCTTTTAATTTTGCTACCGGAAAACCAAATAAAAGCCTTTACAATAAATGAAACATGTCGGATATTCCCTTGAGGCTGTGGTCAAGATGTAATGCTCCTTGTTTTGTTTGACCACCGATGCAAAGTGACACATCCAACGAGGTTAGAGACTAGCCAGTCATTTCCCCTTTAAATTGTTTGTTGTTTCTGATGGCATAGGATTCCAACATGGTTGTCTACGTTTATTTGCACTTTCACTTAATGGGTGCCTACATCCCAAGGCACCTCACAGTCGCCTACTGATAGTGGTAAGCAGAGTTGATGGCCACCAATTCGAAGACTGCGTGCAAACAGGGAGGATGAGAGAAGAAGTAGACAGCCTTGCTAGTTCGATATAATATCACCTCATGAGGCGATTATCCTTCAACCTCAACTCAGATCCGCGCGTATCTGGTTTACTGTTGTCAATTCATGCTTCGGCAAATTTCATTTTTACTGCTATTCTTCGTGTATGGTTCTAGCGTGAGGTAATGTATGCGTGCGTTAGCTTAGATCACCTCCAGTTCCTAATCGAACTGATCCCGATGATAGAAACAGCAGTCCAAATGTCCTCGTTGCCTTGGAGTACAGCGTGCGTGCACCCACCAATTGCTGAGATGTTGCAGTGGCAATTACTTGGGCGGTACAAATAACAACACTTCAAGCTATTTTCCTCTCTATTGAGCTGATCCTGTTGTAAGTTTTAGTACGATTAAAGTAGCTTCAAGTAGGAATAATTGATTTGAGGTGAGGGAAAGCACTAACTGCATTAGTCTGCAAGAACTTTTAACACATGGATGTATGGAAATATTTCAGAAGTTGAAAACACAATTCCCTTTTCTGGGTTCACAGGTGGCTTTAGATGAACCAAATCTTTCAACTACAGGCAGGGAGACGAAAGTAGGTTTATCGTTATGGCAGTAAACCACTAATCCTACTAAGGGTTGCTTTACATTTCCGATTTTGTGACTACTCTGTGAGTGGTTACAACCCCTAGTTTTTCAGCATAAATCGTATTTCTTGAACCATTCCATCATCCGACATTATGACGAGCTCTCGATCATTCTGATTTCGCATGCTTCCTAGCCATCCAGTGGCTTCCATTCACCCATTCGCCCTGACGACCTCTTCATTTTGTCACTCTAAAAATAGCGCTTTTTATGAGCTTGTGTACATGCTGAGTTCCTAACCAGAGTAATCTAAGCAGCGAAGGTTTTTAAGAAGAAATAAGTTATGCAATCAACCTATACTATACTGACTGCTGCCTTGTCTGACCAAATGGTGATTAGTCTGGCGATGCCATTGCCACCTAATTATGTTGTTTTGATGGATCTTTGCTTGATTCTGCTGCAAATATCGCTCCATTTTAAGTGTTTCTACATGGTAATCAGCAGTTGGTAAGAAAAAGGGGGCGAAGACTAAAGTTGAAGTGTCAAAACAATATGGTAAGCCGAGAGATCTGCTAAAACTTTTGGAAGCTAAAAAGTATAAATAATTCTTTCGAAGCGCAGACATTTACTATACCTGCAAAAATAGTCTATTCAGGGTCATGGAAGCTTCTCATATCAAGCTGCTCACCTAAGAAAACGGAGGTAAAATCAAGCGAATTATTGAGGTAGTAAAACATTTTCATAGTTAAGGATTGCTTTGCAGATCTGATTTGGAGACTGATCGGTAGAGTTTCTGCTGATCAAATGATACCAATGAATGTCAAGGTGAGGATATTACCTTTGCCTTTGCACCATAGTAATCATTCTTATCTATTCACAAGTAGAAAGAGGAAACTGTGCTTCTATCTGTTAAGATCCACCTGCATAAGACAGTAAAGAACCTTTTTATGATAGATTGTGATTGACACTTTCAAGTAGCTCGACGGCCCGATACGGACACTTTGAGTACTATCTGAATGCTTGCGGAAATCATCGTTGCGCTGTTTGCTAAGGCAGGGGCATATCTAACCCATCAATATAAAGTAACTTCAAAGGGAGATCATATGGTGCTACTGACATGAGGCATTACGATCAATTTGACAGAAACGCCTTTTATCGCCTTTTATCGTAGGCCATAGAACAATGGCGCAATTCAACACCAACTGAAGGGTGACGGAAGGCATAGATCCGAGGAACGGGGCGTGCACAAAAGGCGACTTTAGGCCTTAATGTGTATCATTTGGTTTCAGCATCATTCACCTCATAAAACGCACAGTTTATAAATGTTTGTTGACGCCCATGTGTGAAGTAAAATGACTTGCATATTCAAAGTGCATGGCCAATTGGTCCATTTATTATCCACCAAACACTCCATTAATCACAAACGGTTTTGGTCCTGAAAGATTGCACTTGTCTGCCCGATGTACGTTCGCATGCCTGCTAAGCTTCAGACGCTCCTGGGCTTAAGGTCAAACAACAACCGGGACCGAGACTCCTTCTGCACCATTCCATCAAGCTTAAGTTAAGCTGCTCGGACAGCTTACAAGAAGACAAAATATATTATGTTACAGCGCAGTGTAATGCGGGACCCTTAGAAGCATGCTGAAAACTAAGGCATGGATTTAGCTCACACCTCATCCGAGAACAGCAGTTAAAGTGGACAGTACTGCCTCCTTCACATTCCCATTCTTAAATTCTTTTCCATCGCACTGCTTCTCCTTCTCCTCTTAAGCACCACCACCACCCCCACCGTTGGAATCGTTTACATTCAAATCATCTTTCGCAACTCATGACTGTCACCTTTACTTACTAACACCCCTCCACGCCATCCCATGTAAAATAGAACAAAGTAGAATAGAGTAAAGTAGGCACATAAAAAACTTTGAAGTCACCAAGATTTAAAGAGGCAAAAGTTTACAGAATATGGTTCTGCACGGAAAAGGATTGGCAACCACAGAAATGTTAGAACATTGGTGCAATAAGGATAACTCGTTTTTGAAAGTAAATACTGTCGTTTAAAAAGTGCTTATTTCTTCAATTGGACGCCCACCATGCAACACATCTTCAAACCACTACACTGTATCTGCACAGTACATTCAGCCATGAAGTTAACTAAAATGACTTTATCCTCCATCGATGATCAAGCAGTCTTCTCCACCAAAAGTGACGAGTTTTGTGTCACCGTTTCGCCTACTGTGACCGAGTTGCCTCAACAGTGTGTCTCACTGGTGGCTGCTTATATGGCTAACAATAACACACGAAACAGCATTTTGCCTCCTACTCCTCTTCCTCCACTTCCTCTTCTCCATTTATTGTTTGTCAACTATTCCATAGCAATGACATACCTAACTGACACTGCTCAGTAGTTGTTGGAAGGTCGCAATTCAATTCGCTCGAGCCTCGCAACATTTCCATCGACAAATCAATCGGACAAACGATGGTAGGATGACATAAAGCAGCCAAATTCAAGTTATCATAAGATGCTTTTGGCCCACCAGTGATTAAGCGTCCGCAGGCCGACAGCCACAGAAAAGTTGCAAGCTTCTAAAGTTTGAGCGAGTGAGCAAGCAACAGGTAAGGTGTGGGTTTTTTGGATTTTGACCCATCAACGAAAGCCACCAGATGGTTTCCTAGTAGATCTCAATCGCTTGCATTCAAATTCCTTGAGGCTTGATACAATGACGATTTGCAACCTGTTGTAAGGGTACATAAAGCGCAGGCAGACATTGAATTGCTTGTAGCATCCACCAAAGGCGGGTAAGCGCAAATCTATTATTACGGTGTATTAAGTGTGGAATCCACTGGAAGTTATGGGTCACAGGGTCTGACGAAAGTCGTTTCGTTGTGCTACCTCTTCTTCGTTGAGGAGGCGTGGCATCAAGGCTCTTACCCCATGAAACTTGTAAACACTGGCAGTGGACAGTTATACGCCATCATAGTGGGTGAATTCAGCCGCAAGTCACCACCTCAGAGATCACTCAACGCACCCACTACCATTAAGTTCCATTTTATCGCACTTATTTACCTGCCCCAAAATAAGCCCTACTGTGCCCTATTACAACCTTTGTTGTTAAAATAATAGCAGTGTTGTAGTGGTACTGTAGTAGGCCCGGAAATAGATCATCCCACAGGATCATATTCCCACCTTAGCATTGGCAAATTCAGTTTCGAGTTAAAAAGATACATTGTCAACACAGATTTGGGTTATGAGTCTGTAAATAGGAATGCAAGATAAAAATGAAAGGAGAAAAACGAATGCATGCAAAGTGTAAGACTACAGTAAAAAATGCAAGTGTATGTGTTAGACGCGATGCTTGGATGAAATGCTAGCGATCCGTGGGTCACATAAATATGCTGGCACACCAATTCGTCCATCTTCATTCACAATCCTTAACACACTCTCACTTCATTCCTATGACACTTGTGAGATGCGGAGACAAAAAAGAAACTTTGCTGTTATGTACCTAAATACTTTTATTGCATCACAGTCTCCTGGCACAAAGGCCAAGTAGGCAAATAAAGGATATGCAATGGCAATTCGGTCCAATCTTTCTGTTCTGCATTAATCCATGTTAAGGTGGAAAGAAAACAGAGTTTAAATTCTGCATAGTTACTAAAAATTCAAGAAAGGCAACATTATTAGTGCCAAGATAGTAGCGTTGATCAAATATTTCAGGAGTGTGAGAAAGTGGAGGCAACGTTAATCTAACTTAAGCAAATTTCAATTCCATTCCGTGTTCAGGGTTAAAGGATGAATAATTCATGATCAGAACTGCATATAAATAGCCCCACTGCCTCCAACTAATCCATGTAAGCGAAGCGCAGGACTGTTACCTCCTCAAAGCTTGGGGCTAAATCAATGGGCAATTAAAACTTCGCTTGTTCTCAAAAGCCTGCTCAAAGCCCTCACGTGTATATGAGCATGTTCTGAAGCATCCTAAGCCGGTTCTCTTCGCCTGTGATGGTTCTTTTGTAAAATAAATAAATGATTTGCAAATGGATTTAATTGAGAAAAACCCCTTTCCAACACCTCAAAGGCTTCCATTTGCTTTAGTAAAAGTACTGAGAATTTTCCACGTCCCTTTTATCTCTTGAGCCCACTGCTAGCTACTGCAGGGCAATTGGTTTAACACGCATTAGGACGATACTTCTTTCCTTTTACAAGTATGCTTGGCTTGCCTTAATTAAATATGATTGGTTTTATGTAAATCATGAGAGCTGCTCTTGATTAGAAGAAAAATTATTTGCGGGAGCGTTAGAGTAAATTAGGGCACTAACAGACTACCCTAATTTGGCACTTACTTTGAGGTAATTTGAATCAATGGATATGGGAAGTGATTGTGGCCAAACTTGTCTCTCGATTACTTCCAGTCATAAACTCGGCTGCTGTTTTTTATTCTTCCTGACAAGATAAAAGTCCCAAAACTAAAGCATCTGCGAATTTCACGGCTAGGATTTGCCACAAAAGCCCTTGTGATTAGCTAAGGCCTTTGTCCTACTGTTCTTGTGATTCTGATTTTTCTCCTCGGGCTATTAACATCTTGCTCCTATCTACCATCTCCCATCATCTCTCTCCGTTAAGTTTAGATCTTTTTCCGAGAGAAATGTTTCCTTGTGTATAGGAATATTGCTCACCTTATTTTAAATCCTTCTCAAGCCAGAAGTAATGCTTACTCTTGGTTTAACCAAAGGAAATCCTTTTGAGTGTTCACAAATAATCCTTGCCGTGTGATTTGACTCTAGTGGTCCATTGTTACTTTGGTAAAAGATTTGTTGGATAAAAATCAGCTCATGATAATTCAACTCAGACCAACCACTTTTAGGACATATTGCAATGGGTTGCATGTCTTCCAATTTTACTTAGGTCTCTGTGTTCTTAGAACAAGGAAGCAAATTTGACGAGCACATGCTTTATTTGGCAGCGGTACGTGAAGGGACCCGAAGAATTCGTAGACCAACGCATACGAATTCTCTTCTTAGGAGATAGATGGCACCTAATTTATCACAAAGTTTGCACTTAACGATCATTCGTCGCATAAAGAGCACATTCAAACAAAGGCGGGCTGCAATATCTGCTGCAATGTGCGCCACGTCAATGTAATAAATCTTGGCACCGGAGGGCATGAAGCTAGCTGTGGTGTAAGGTCACTCTCAACTCCACTACTTCCAATTACAATCATAATTGTACCACTTTTTAAAAGACGAAATTGTTTTGGCCTTTCTAATACAAATTTTGCAGCGAGTGTCTCTACTGCTTAGTATTTACACATGACAACAAGCCAGTGAAGTGAGTTTTATTTCTCACCGTGACCGGCTATTTCATGCAGCTGTCACCAGTGAATCATTATCAGACGTCGTTATATCTGCAGCAAGGCATTGAAGCACAGACGATTGATTCATTAACAACTTAGAAACGGTCATGGCGGTGCCGCCAATGGCTGTAAGGTAGTGCCTCCATTGCCCATGATAATTCGTCTAAGTAAACTGTTGCAAGTAAACTGGTTACAAGCTAAAAGATTTGGCAAAAAGCATTAGTCTACTTGTTAAAATGAAACGAATATCCCGGAATTTATCTAAAAATACTACTAGAATTAAGAATGTCCTTACTTTGGGCAAACAAATAACCACCAGTCCCCATCAGCACAGTATTCTGCAAATAATCAAATGCCGTGTTTCACTAAGTGTTCGGGCAAATGTGGCCAAAATCGAAGCAGTGAACCCACGTTTAATAAGTGGTATCCCTTAAATGAAAGAGGAAGCCATGTCTACCCAAAGGCACTCGCCTAGGACCGTGAAAATTGATAGCGCTATAAAACGTTTCGAGATCCTAATACGTAGCTTTTGGTCAGAGTAGTTTGTTGATATTTTGGTCGACATACTTCGTTGAGTACTTCGCTTCTTTACCTTTTGCTGATTTTATTTCAGATGAAGCCATAGGTTAGATTGGGAATTTCAACCTATCTGTATGGTTAATCCGTAACAAAATACATTGCTACTGGGCAAAGAGTTCAAATAAAAAGGATCGGGAATGGTTTTCTGTTATAGTATAGAAGTAACAAACAGCTCCATACATGGCCGGAAGGCTATGCGGCAAGAAATGAATGCGAATCGCCACCAAGAATTTCATTTTCCGATTTTTTGGTAGTTGAGGCCATTTTAATCTTCCTTTATAAAGTTGGGCAAGTTATTTAAACAAGAGGTTAGATTTTGAATGCCTTTGGCTGGATTTGCTTAATGCCCTCTGGAATTTCAGATATTATAATGTAAGATGGTTATAAATAGAATCAAGAGCTGGAAAGCCATGAACTCGGTTTGGGAGCCGCGCCTTAATCAGACATGGAGAGAAGAAGAGGCCAAAGGCACATAAGACGGCTATGCAAGATTAGTCCCAACTTCCTCTTACAAAAGCAACCTTTGCAATTAAATGTTTCTTTCTCCAAGACTAGTTGGGGAATACTTTTGGCAGCCGTCGAACTGTTTATGTTATTTAAAAAGATTTGTGGGTGAAAGGCGATGGAACAATTTAAACCCGGTCGTGGACAAGCAGGGTGGTTCCCCGGACATCGAGCGATCTTCTTCTCAACTGCTACCGCTCTGCTACTACGTGACAGCTGAGCAATTTTGATAATGAATGCCCAAAGCATCCAGCCGTCTCTTATCAGGAGTGGTAAAAAGGAAAAGAAGGAAAGGAGAGAAACGCCTAGGATCGTAATATGGGTTTATGAGCTTGCACATTTCCAAAGACTGACAATGTACCATCAATTTTTAAGAAAAAACACAATTAAACTGAGCTTCAACTCTTTTACGAAACCTTAGTCCTTTGTAGCAATAACCGCCACGGTACTGGATATCCAAATTCAAGCACTCCGACCCACTGTTTTTAAAAGCAGCTTCAGAGCAGCCCTGTAAGTGACTTCTTCACTTTTGAGTTGCTGTGGCATTTGATCTTTTCGGCTATTTCCGTCTGCCCAGCCAATCCCATAATCAAACATTGTTTGAATTTCGTCCATAATACACACAGAGTCATCAAATTTTAAGCGTAATTCCAACCATAAACCACGACTTCCGTTTTGACTTAAAGTTGGAAAGAGAATCTAAGTAGTTGGTGTTAGGGAAACTTGATTAATTTTCCTGACTATTAGTGCCATCTTTAATGTGACGAATTAATAATGCGCGCGGAAGTCATAAAAGTCGCAGCATGTAATTCACCTGATAATGTATTTAAAAGGGTTCATGGGAATCCGGAACCGCCACATGCAGAATGGTTTGCATTTTACGGCACAATTATTTTTGGAAAAGATCATCCCAAACTATTGTGGATGTCACCACTCAGCTTCATAAATTTTTAATATCGAGGTCTCGCCCCAGTTTTACTAAAGGCCTAGGTCAATTCAAAATGTTCCCCGCAGAAAGCGCTCTCCACGGGACCGCATAATGCCAGGACTATTGTACCAGAGTATAACAGTAGCCTGACTGATTGGGATCCAGGTCCCCAAAATACAGCTTCTCATGGAATAACAGACTGTAGGCATCCGCGGGACAATGCGGCTTATCCATTTAACAGTGACGGGCACCTGAAAGATAGCTGGCAGACAGCAATTGAAAAAGCACTCATTTGGAAAGGACCATAATTGGTTTGTGCCTCAGTTAGCCTCGGTCAATTTCCGCGTTA
The DNA here is from genome assembly GCA_001693075.2 of Taenia saginata. Taxonomy (NCBI): domain Eukaryota; kingdom Metazoa; phylum Platyhelminthes; class Cestoda; order Cyclophyllidea; family Taeniidae; genus Taenia; species Taenia saginata. The sequence goes on from LWMK02000120.1 coordinate 66,939, forward strand.
AATCACTCAGCATTCAATGGGCTTTTATTATACCATGTTTATGGCAAATGTTGATTTAGATAAATCGCTTGGGCCCCAATCACACCGATGTTAGCAAGCTAGCCTGAAATCGACGGAGTATTCTGGTAATGCAAATTATTTTGCTGTTTCGTGAACACACTTTGGTTTTAAAAACCGGCTCAACTAGGTTAGCAGAGCAATTGAGGTTTAGCTAATGCTCACTGCTCATAGAGGCTAAAATAGGAAGTAAAATTGGGGACATAGTGAGGTGCACCGATAGGTTGACGCATTTCTGCGCATGTTTTACAACTCATAGAGTTAACTCTCACCAAAATGTCCTTGCGTTGCTTTTCTACATAAGCTATTAGTCCTCACGGATAAAGTGTGTGTCATGGTTTACTGACTTGTAAAGTTCTTCACATTAACCACTCGGTACCGATCACATAGCGGATGGGTGGATAGGAAACAGGTAAATGAATGATAAATTAGAATTGGTAAAATAAATCAACATTGCAATCAAACGAAGTGGTTGACCGGTGGGAGTCATTGGAATAATTAGTTATAAAATAGTAGTCGAGAGAAATGGAAAAATTGTGTGACGATTTGATGCAACCAGGCATAAAATATTTGCTATTGTCACCACCAATATCATACTTGCAGAAATGCACAAATATTGCAATTCTTGGAACATTCTTGCCAACATTTTTGCTGAAAACACTGAATGTTTCTGGCTCCTTTTTATTTGATCATAATAAGTACATGACCAGGCACTTCGGAGGTTCCACTTCTCGATTCTTTTACACTTGTTCCCACTCCTCGGCACTAACCATCATACGAATGCGGAGGATTTTGAGCCGTCTCGACAGATAACCAGACTCGGTGGAGATTGGCAATTTGCGTAGATTTCCTCATCATCATTCTCATCATCAATCGACGTACTGCCATTGTAGGCGTCAGAATTCTGCATCCGATTTGGCAGAGCATGGCTGTTTTCTAAGGAAAAGAAGGTATCTTATTGAAAAAACTTCCTTTCTCCTTCCCTCACTTCCAAAGTTAGTGGTGGGCTCGACTGGACTTGCTGTCAACATAGCCCTAACCACCAAGGAATCACATTGCTTTTATTTCAATTATTCATTCGTAATCCCACCAGTGTCGATTTGGGTTTGCATCGCATTCGACTCTAGGATTGCGAAACTACGTGTTTCTTATCCTACTTAAACCACACAACACAAGTATTTCATGTAGTAGCCGGTGTTAGATTATGATTTACACTCACGCACATAGGTGGCAGCCAATACTACTGACCGCTTCATAAGTATGAGCACAGTAAATCTACATTCAGACCAGCATTTCGAGGTAGCGAAGTTCGTGACAACTTCAAAAATTGCAGGTTTTGCAAGTGAGATCAAATAGGTTTTGATTCAATGGGTCAGACACACCTTTACATGGCTCAAAGTTGCCACGCTTATCGGCAATGGGTTCCGACAAGTCGATGATGGCTGTCCGTCGTGTGCGAAGAACTTGGGATGCTGACAAAGGTGCTTCAATGTCAGTGTCTTGGACTTCGAGGTTTCCGACCGTTTCAAGAAACGCGAGATTCGCTGGCTGAGAACCTGGAAGATTAGTAATTTTTTAGGGCAAATTCAGCTTGATAAATCAACAAGGCATTAAAAAATAGGGATGCCATATACTCTCTGCTAGATATTATGAGTTGTTCATGATTTGCAAGGTTCAAAAACGAAGCTGGTGATTTGCGCGTTGGAAGCCGTTCGAAAGAAATGCCTCCTTGTTTGACTGTAATTAAAGATTTTTACTGCTTTGTAGGAATGTACAATCGGTTCGCAACCGAAAATGAGCTTACTTGGAATGTTGCTTTTGCTATTTCCATTTCTAGGAATTGGTGAATAAACCACGGTTCGATACATTGGGCACATTTTTATTTTTCGCGTGAGCTTTTGTGATGACGCACAGGCAGGAAATTTTTCTGCTCATTGCTTTACTAGTGATCAGCAAGGGAATATGGCAGAGCGGATGAGATTGAGGCCGTATTCTCCTCTCTCACCTTCTCCTCCGTCAAAAAGTAAAATCCATTTAGGAGTGATTTTTGATTCCACAACACAAAGTTCTGTCGAGCAAAAAGGCATCTCTAATTTGATTTTTATTCATTTGAGTAGACTGAGCCTGACCATGATTATTCGGGTTTTAAAATAAATCAGGTCCGGAAGGAGATCCGTGGCTACTCTTTGCCAAAACCTCACTTACGTCCCTCAGGATTTGAAGTGGCTCCTACCCTAAACTGCAAACAGAAGCAAGATTATCGCTCGGTGTTAATGAATTATGCAGCCTTCCATCTAAAGGAGGCTAGGAAGGAAAATTTTTTTATCCAAAGTCTTGATCAGCGAGCAACATAAATGCGACACATGTACATATGGCGCATGTAAATAGGGGACACATTTGTAGGCATGTAAGGATGCTTCCTACCCTATGCTGTGGACCAGAACCAGTCATGCCATCACGTAATGTAAACACTGCTAAATGCTGGTCTTGGCCTTTTTCTTAAACAAGCATATCAGGAACGCGTTGCGACATTTTCTTCAAAATGCTTTGGTCACCCGATACACTTTTACGCGACAGTACCAGCAACAGCCACGGATCGGTGCAGAGGAAAGCAAAGCAGTGCAAAGAAGGCTACCGTCTCCATTAATTCTGCTGATTACTAAACGCTAGCGCTGCAAATAAATTACAACTGACAAAAATATCAAAAACCCTTGAGGACCCTTATTAGCATCCAAATCTATGCCTTTTTACAACAACTTGTAACGTGCTTTCTGATGCTGTCTACAGAATCCTCTCACGTCTATGGTGGCCGAATAAACAGTACAGATGGTGGGCAGTAACTGATTTGAGAAGTGCTTGGAAAAACAGAGGTACAGTGTTGGTCCATGGTGAAGCCTTAGGGCATTTTTGTCGCCAACGACTCGACTTTTGGATCAATTCCTCCCAAGTTCCTGTGACGAATGAAAATGCCCTTCTTGTAAAGGAACACGGAGTCTCGTGGAACACACTGACAAGAGAGACTAAACATAGACACTTAAACCAAAGTGGCCCTCTTTTATACAAAACAACGCCTAACTATCAATTTGGCTCGTGGATTACATTTAATAAGTAACTTTTTGCAAGTGTTAGCAAATAAATTAGTCCCGGAGAGCCCATCGAATCAAGCCAAAGGGAAGAGAAAGGCGATGCAACAAAGCGATTTTAATTTTATTTGCGCATTTAAAACGTGGATGGAGAAAATTTTGCTATTTGAAGACTCATTTTGTCAAAGCGACTTTTAAGCATGGACACTACTACTTAACTACCATTCTAGCTTTGGAATTTGGCAATAAGTCAATATGCTAAAGGACTCCTACATGCTTTGAATGACTACAGACACAAATGCACAATTCGAGGGGCTTAGTGAAGGCTACTTGGCACAAAGTGACAAGGACTTCAACTAGAATTATTAGAATGACAACTGTCAAGCAGGAATGCTCACTCTCTAATCGACGATTCATTAGCACCGCATTGGGAAGGCTAGCGACCAAAGTCGGTGACAGACGGCGACAACATGTACGGCCATTTCGAATGGATCCTGGAGGTGATTTGTGCTTCGTGCGAATCGGCTCCGCGGGCAGTACGCGACGTCGCTTTTTGGGCAGTTTGGAACGCGCCTGAGTGTGTGAGTAGAACATGGAGAAGTTGGAAACAATGACGGGAACAGGAAGGGCGATAGTCAGCACTCCCGTTATTGCACACAATGCGCCTACCATCATTCCTGCCAAGCAGAAAACAGGAGCTGACCTCAACTTTAAGAAGGTCAAGCACCATGGCAAAATTAATAGAATTTGGGAGAAAGTCGACAGGCTGAGTTTCCAGTCGTGACTAGGATTGTAATGAGCCTAAGAACGAGGGAACCATGTCCTCCCAACTGTCATGTTTCGCCCACTAGAATATTTGAACAAACAATATGACGATGGTAAAACAGTTTGTTTGGTTGTGCAATCAGCCGCGCGGATAACACCTCTACACTGGGTCCTGCTTACTGACTCTAAACTATATCGACGCTGAATTTTTGTCCATGTCAAATTTCGCATATCCATACTGCTTCAGTATAGGTTAAAATAATTTTTAATGCCACTGCCGACAAAAAAATGTAACGATAACTGTCTCGTTTATCATACTTTAAGTTAATTCAAAATAAAACTAATAGTAAAACTTGCGAAATGTTTGAACTTGAACGGCATTATTGTGGACATGAAGAGATGCTGATACCGAGGAAATGAAGTAAACTCTTTGTCACTTCTTTGGCATTGCCGCTGTTTAATACCAAGAGGGTGTCTGACCAGCATAGGGCACAGAAATTATGCTGCCTGGGGAGTTTGACCTCAGGTCATGACCGTCTGGTGTCTGCTTTGTCACCGTAAGCCTCTCGCCACATGAGTCAGTGAAACTGATTATTACCATGGAACAAGAAGTCTCAAGTCAAACGAAGGCGAAAACTTGTAAAGAGTTATTTGAAAGTTTTGGAAATGCGTAATCTAAGCCAACCAAAATTAATAAGTAAGATGTCGAACAATTGCATTATAAGGGCATAAAATTCATGAACAATTTTAGGTGATTTGCAACAATAGTGCACGCTCTAGCAGGGAGAGTGGGCAGTATTTTGTATTCTTTGAGCTATTTCTCAGTGGGCCTGCCATAATTTCCATGTGCTCATAAAAAGTCAAATTAAAAGACGATAGGCAAAATAAACTCCTCTGAGTTGGAATGATTTCTCCCGTGATATTTGATTTTATATCATTAACAACCCAATCTAATAAAGCAGTCACCTAGTCAAACCGGTAACCGTTGTATCAGTTTACCACCTTAGACTGTAGTCTGACTATGGACTTTAAGTATTTCCATAAAGCATCATCCCTTTTCCCCTAGAAAACCACACAATTGACAGGAAATCCAGTAGGAGCGAGAATGGGATATCCACCAGCAAGCATTCGTATCACACCACTAGTAGTATTATAAGCCTCTTAGAACAAAAAATACAAAGCCTCCAATTGTCTTTGCTAAACTTAGGAAATACTAAGTGGCCTAAATGAGAACAGTTGGAATGTCTCTATACGAAAGCATCTTAAGGGTAGTTCGGCTCTAAAACATAACGATTTGGGGCACAGTTTAATTCATTTTGCAGAACAAACAATGTGCTAAGTCGTTTCGGCATAAAGTTGCACAGAATCCCTTTAAAGAGACTGCATAAGGAGTGGTCCATCTCAAGGAAAATAATGATGTGCTTGTGGCAAGAATAGCAGGACCTCTTAGGTACATGTCAAGTTGCTTGGTACTTCAAGGATATAGTTAATAAGAAGAGCATTCAATGATCTCAAGAAAGTCAAGTAGAGCCTTGCCAAGAGCCCTTTCAAGGAAATAACCAAGTAGGAATCCAATTCTCATTAACCAGGAATGGCCAATAAATGTAAAGACGGGTCTATGTGTATCAGCATTGTGGAAGGAAAAATAACACTCAGCATTATCCGTCAGACCGCAGCTTTCATAAGTAACTAATTTTTCTGCCTATAGTTTGTTTGTTTAATTCAAAAATTAGTTATCTTGAGTACGCTCTTTTATATGAGTTTCCCGGCAAAACGTTTTCAGTCATTTCCGCCAATGCTTCTCCTGTATTTTTTTCGGAAACTTGAAAGTTTTGCGAAAGTGCCGATCGGATTTATGACTTCTGTTAATCATGTCATAGCATCATAACTATTCCAACTCTTCAATTTTTGTATCGTGAGCAAATCAGCTCTCTCTTCTAGGCCCTCTCAGTACATATCTACATCGGCAATGCATAATTTGTAGTGGTGTTATGTCTCTCTTCATCATCACGAAGGCCTCGGAGCGCCACAGAGTTGATATTGAAACATCTATCGTAGCACGAATAATGTGAACAAAACGACCTCCGATCTTCCTAGTTTAAGTCGGAGAGATTACTTTCAAATTGAACACACCTATCCAGATTCATTGGTCACAATATTTAAAGAATTACTTGCCCCTGCTTTTGCCCCTCTTGTGGCTCTAGCCGCCGACGATTGGTTGCTCTGTTCCTGGATTTCTAATCAGCCCAAAGCTAGCATTAGGTTGGAATAACCTTATATTCTTACAAAACTACATTAAAAGTTAAGTTTGTCTTCATGGCACTCGCCAGCGCAAGTGCATACCAAATCGTTGTCGTTTTGTGTTTGGTACATTATGGACAAGTTTTGGCATATTTACTAGAAGAAGTGGCTATTTGCCGGATGGGTGTGGATAGGGGTTTAGGTGACTTTCCCTCACTTGTTTGTTTTTCTGTAGCTAGCCAAGCATCCGTTTCCGGTTACTACATTCCCTCGTACGAGAGTGGCTAAATTTCATTCCTATGGATAGCATAAATTAATCCACCCATACAAGCATAAACTCACACAAACTAAATAGAATAGGATTTAAATCGCACTCCTCTCACCTCAACACAACTGGCGTGGGTGCTCATGGTGATCTTAGCGAACTGAGGAGAATACTTTAATCGCTGTCAACTTAGTTATGCTCCCAAATTCCTTCTTCCTCTTCTCTATCAGTAACTCAGTACTGCGGTAGTCTCCTCACCATCCTCCATAAATGGTGGCTGTTGGGGAATTTCGCATATCCCGCAATTTAACCCATAAAAGTTGTGTAATTTTCTAAAGACATGAGAATATCTTCCATGAGGTTAATTCAAAATTTATTGACCAATAGCGTTTTTTATGGGCTGGCTGAGTAAATTGTCGCCTTTTTCCTTAGGTGGCACGAATGGCAATTCAAGTTTTGGAGAGTCAAGAGGACTCCGATTTGGCACCAGTATACGTGCTCATCACCACCCAATAGAGAATGTTTGAAGAAGTTCTCAAATAAGGGGCCTAACCGACCTTTCAACAAAGGTCTAATTTAGTCCTGAACACATCGCATTTCCACACATTTATAGTTGGCTTACCGTCCCCATATTTACCTCAGCCAGCTACTTCGCTCCACAAGAACTATACCATTTGATAGTTCCTACGCAAGCACTTCTGTGAGTTGGAATACGCAATTCCAGCTTTAGTCAGTAGACTCTATATTGCTTCAAAATTCGCCTTCATTGCGATAATGGATGGGGACCGATCATCGATAGCTAACATTTAAAGGACTCCTCTCATTGAGCGTCTGTATCGCCAATTGCTGGGAGACAATTGACCTAAGTCCTCACTCGTTCTCCTTGCAAATATCTGCCAAGATAGTGTGATACCTCTTTTAATTTCTTGCACTTGTTCTAAAGAGCTAATCTAGGCTAAATCAAGGTGGCTACAAAAAGTATTTAAGTTGGAATAACCTTGTGTGCATTCCGGCTTTCGAAATGTGAGCCTTAGGGAGAAAACCGACAATAGCAGTCTTTTAAGTTGCGCTGCTGTCGATTAAGCAATGAAATCACTTTATCACCCCGAGTATTTGTCCCTCTGTTTTACTGTTGCCTTTACGAGCTATCTGCTTCCAAGCACAGGTTACTTCATCCAGGTACCGTAGAGTGATATAAAACGCATGTGACCGATTTATGTGACGGCGGTTGGGAGCGCAATTAAAATGAGAAACTCAAGAATATCAGCTCAACTGTAGTACCTTGTTCTGGTGAGCCACGCATATTTTGCATCATCAAAGTTTTCCGACTTTTAAATAGTGGGTTAAATGCATGTTATTCTTCCTTGAAAATAAATTTAAGTGATTTTTATGAAAGAAAACGATCGGTTATAATTGGTAGTAGAGGAAGTGGATTGTTTGGCCTACGGTATTAAAGGCGGGTGAAGGGACTAATAGGGGATCGGGGAAAAACTAGACTTAATATATCTCGCAGTCTAAATCGCAGTGAATCTTCACAACATTTACAATGGGCAATTACACAAGGATGATGATAGGATTTAGCAAAATTCCTCAAATGAACAGTGTACCTAAAAAGACGATGCTAGTATCTTGACAGCACTACAGGCGTGGTGGTTGCGCCTTGTCTGACTAACTCCGCACTCAGAAATTCGTTTCAGCGAGAAGAAAATGTCATCTGAAATGCCCTTATTTTAGAAGGTGCTCCACAATGGACCGATGTTTGGCAAATGACCTTGTGCAGTGCGACTCGTGGGGAGACCTTTGTGGATGGCCCATCCATGGGCAGCTTTTCGTTTGGAGTGAAGAAATAAACAACATTTTGCTGCCGGTCGTGGGTTGGTTGCTAAGAGCGCTTAAGCTCTAATAGTATTATACATTGCGTGGACATTCATGCTCTCCCTAAATTTTTACTTCACTGCTTACACCTTTTAAATCTCTTGAAGGGAATTCAAATGCTGCATTGGCGGGAACTCTAGAAAGGCCTCCTCTAAAACAACAACACAGTGATTGTTGGAGTCTAGATGCTAAGCCAAAGCTCTCGTGATGAAAGGCCTGTATTTTAGACGATCTTTGTCTAGACATTTAACAGAAACAGCAATCACTTCTAGACAATCTAGTCGTAGCTATTCTCGATATTTTCCAAAAAGGAGATTAAACAACGTTTTAAACAATTTTTGGAGTAGCTAATTCTTCAGAAGTCCGCAAAAAGACTGTTAACCCATTGAAACATCGTTAAAACAGCAGCTGAGCAGGAAGACGGATTACACCCGAAACACAGGAGAAAAGCTGCTTTCCATTGTACCTATTCGCCCTTACAAAATGTGACTAGTGTAAGAATAAGCGAGTTGGGAGGTATATTTATAAAAACCTGTAGATGTGTACCTTTTAATGACTAGTGGTAACTAATTTTCATTTTATTAACTTTGAACTCGTCTTATAAGAAGCCTCAAGTCGTGTGGTGTGTATGATGATGGACCAGTGGGAAAGGTTAATTAATGGGAAATGCTTGTGCTGCCATTAAGTTTTCAACTCGGACTGAATCCTTAAATTTTACGGTAATATATTGCATACAGTGGTCTCACTATTGCTTAAGGTAGACACCATATCTATGATTCAGTTCAGACTACAAACCAGTGGGCAATAACGGTATCGCATACATGAAGGAAATCGCTTGCAGTGATTGAAGTTTTATAAACTAAGGTGTGAAATCCACAGCGAGAGCGGTGCACCTGTAATGTAGACCGCCGAACGTACGTAAGTAAAGGAAACACAATCCTGGATAACTTGCTGCAAAGGGGCATAGGAGATTGGTTCCTACTCCTGGAAGCTGTGGACACAACTACTTACAAACGCGAACGATTGCATATTGGAAGCGTCATATACCAAACAATAAGAAGGTTTTCTGTCCCTATTCGGTGATAGAACTAACTCGAGTCTTCCAGAATAGTTCAGAAATCGACTACTCATTTTGTGTTGAAGATGATATTAGCAAAAATAGAAATGTAGGGATGAGTACATGGATTATTGCAACTTCTTTTTAAGGCTCTCGCTCGCAAGCCAAAGGTGTTAAGAGTGTAACAGTGCACACATCCTTACCAGCGTATGACTTGGGCGCCATATCTCCATATCCTACCGTGGTCATTGTAACAATCGCCCACCACAGACCAATGGGAATCGAAGTAAAGTCGTTAGCAGGCGACAGCGATAATCTCTCGGCATAGAAAACTAGCGCGGCGAATAGCACAATGAAGACCATCAGAAAGAATACCAGAAGCGATAACTCCTTTGCGCTGGCTTTGAACGTGAGGATAAGAATCTTCAATCCCGAGATGTATCGAGTGAGCTTAAACAGCCGCATCACCCGCACAATACTGAGAAGCTCGACAGCGCATTTGGCTATGAGAGGAGGTGGTGAAGAGTGCTGATTTTCAAGACCGAGAGTTACGAACACTTCGACGTAGAAACTGATCACTGCCGCGATTTCAATGAGATTGAGGGGAGAGCGCAGGAAGCCTATTAGACTATCAGTGACAGTGAGACGAATGATGAACTCAAAGAGGAACCAGATGTTGCATACGAACTCGATGTAGAGAAAAGCAGGATGTGGCGTTACAGCGAGTGGGTCGGAGGAGACGAGGATGAAAGATTGAGACGCAGTGGCCAAGGAGGAGTAGGAAAGAGCCGTGGTATTGAGACTGATATTGAAGAAGGGTCCAGTTGTAAGTTGAAGTGAGGGAGTTGTGAGGGACGGAGCTGTCTTAAAACAGTACGCGACGATGGACAGGATCACGCAAATGATGGAAATCAAGGCCACGCACTGTAAAGGTGGAAATAATTGAAGTCACTCTGAATGCAAATGGCAACTATTTAGTATCTGGGAGTAGAAGGGCAATTCGCTTTGAGAGTTCACAAAATAGTTGGTTAGTAGGTAGTAATTGCACCTTTTTGCCGTAAATTAGCTAAAATTTCCGGCTCTTTACTATTTGTATTTTACAGCATTGCTATGGGCTTAAACTACTTTCCTCTGGGCTATTCTATGTGTGATTTTTACTAGCTTGTACAGTTTAAAATGTCCTCCCGCATTCGAGGAAATGCAGGAAGGAAGGTACTTATTGCAGGAAGGTGATGAAGGCGGCAATACACTATGAGTTGTTTAGAAACCGCATAGACACGTGACAATTAGTTTTTTCATAAGTTTCAGCGCAGCACCTTAATGGTTCAAGGCGTTCCCTGTTTTCCAAACTATTCAGATTTTATTGCCATACATTACTATTTCCGCGCAGCTTACCGCAGCAAATTTGCAGGAAGACCAAACTCGGTCGAATAAATCCTTTCTGCTCTTATACCACAAAACTCCCACCGGCGTCTGCACGATAATATCAGTTTTCATTGGCCATCCTTCTGCCTTTCCTGTATTTTTAAAAATTATATCATGGGACTTGTGTGATTTGGGTTTTACTTTTATGTCAAATGAGATGGCTATGGCATCGAACTCGCGAATGATCTCCGCAACATTCAATGCACATCAATTTGTGGGTGCACAATAGTACAATGCCGTAAACAACTAATCTAACAAATTTGATTTCGATAAAGGAAGACTTAAAACTTTGACAATGAAGGACTAAGAGTCGCTTTTGACGAAACACATTGAGAGGATGAGAATGAGGTGAGTTTAGGTTGTGCAGGATGCAGGAAGTCAGTTATTTCTAGCCAAAGTTCCAGTAAATTGGCATCGGATGCTGGTGAGCGATTCATTTGTTTAAACTCCACGCTTTAAGGAATCGAAAATTGCTTTTAAATTCAACTGGGAGCTATGCATTTTAAACAAGCCGCAAACCCTTTCCAGCAACACACTCATCACCTGCTAGCCCTACATTTTTGGTAGTATTTGCATGAGTTTTATCTGTAAACTACTACTTTTAACCATGACCACGAGACTAGCCGGTTCCAAAGTTGGACGACAACTTTCATGCATTTAGTGGGGCGCGGAGGGCAACAGTAAAAGCGCTTCCTACTTTTTCCCTCTCTTCCCCTCCTGCTTTTTATATGCAGTCATATTCCTTGGATATAACTCCATTTCTATTTTTGCAATTTTGTTTTACCACCCGTAGCAATTATTCTGCAGCGGGTGAGTGGTTTTCATTAGCCAAAGATTTGTAGGCTAGTACTGCAGAAGCGCCACACAACTAATTACCACTGACACATCTACTCAATTAACTAAACTCGAAGCAAAATTTGCCATTCCTAGGTCAGTTTTTATAGGCTAAAAATTGTTCATCACTTTTTGCCTCCAGCTGATAAAGATGTAGCCGGTTTACTTTAACTCCTGCGTTACACATACCGACGAGCAACTTTCGACAAGCTAAGCAAAATTTGCTCTGAGGCAGTCCTTAACCACCATCAAATCTACTAGATCGTCACGCTAGACCTTTTTAAGTGTGGCACAACGAGTACCAAATAGATCTAGAAATAAAAGTAAGAATGCTTTTAATTGCCAGCAAACTCGGCTCACATCGCTTTCAGCGAGGAAGGAATTCAGGATGTGATGGTTCAGAAATAAGATAAAGGCAGCGGAACAATCAACCAAAAGCATAAAACGGCTAAACGAATGCAAAATTCAATCCAAAAGTGGTTTCACTGACAAAATAATTAAACTTCATTGAAAAGCACTGGCGTCTAATGGCAATTCATTTTAATAGACATTGTGACAATGCGATTGAGCTTTAAGGTCACTCGACAAATTCAAATCATTAAAGTTAATTGATTTAGCAACATTATATTGGGATCATTTAAAAGCTAAAGCGTTCTAGTGAAAACTAACTTTTACGTGGGTAGCAAGCGAGTTCGGTCTTTCACTTTGCGTGACGTTGGGTGTCGCAGCTTCAGCGCAGCCTAGCAGCTCGTTGTGATATAAGATAAGCGTATTTACGTATTAGGTTCATTTGATGGTGGAGGTAGTCTGCCTTAGATTTCGTAGTCGCATCATCCTAAACACGTCCCAAGTTTTTTATCTATTAATTCAATGGCCTTATAAAGCTAAATCGCATTGAATCTAAGTTTTAATGTTTTGCTGCTGAAAAGGAATGAAACATCATTTTTCAAAATGCAAACTCCTAATGCTCTTTAATAAAATCCCCTAACCAATTTATTTAACAAGAAAATAGTACACTTAAATCCACGAGATGGTATTTTTCTGAAAGCAATTTGCCCACTTTAAGCCGATTCACACGAGGGTCGTAAGGTGGGATTGTGCTACCTTTCGAAGGTGTACGCCTGAAGCCTAACATGAAGTAGGAAACTCTTTGTTACTGTTTTCGTTATCTAGAGTTAACTTAAGCAAATAGGTATTTCAATCACATTGTGTTTCAAAGAAGGGCAAACAGTTGTTGCTGCAGTACTTGGTTATTTTATCAAAACTTAAATGTGAACTGGATTTCCTTTACGTGTTCCCACATTAGAATGAGCAGACGCAAAGAGGAGTTGTTAAAAATGGCCTACAACCTACTTTTGAAAACTCAAAATTCTACAGTCCTTCTTTTAAAGAGAGTTAAAATGATACTAATGTGGCCAGTATGGCAAAACTGCAAAATCTAGAGGTTCAGGGCACACTAATCGCCTATAAAAGACATATAATTGCCATTCGTGGATTCGTAGCTGCCTTACTTTAGCAATCAAGCATTAGGATACCACAGGTGTACGCCTAGACTTGGGGCTTTTATAGTTGGATTTTGATCCCTTATTTAAAGCCCAAACAATCCCAAATATATGTGAAAAATATTTTACAAGAATGTCACAACCTCGTGGCATTGCGAAGTCCAAAGACTTGATGTCACGATTGCCAAATACAGATGGTAAAGAATGACTTAATCTCATTCGTAAATGACAAGACTGGCTCCTTCATTGCGCTTTATTTGCAGGCACTAAATGAGCCATTAAATGACGTTGAGACTTAAATCATTTCCCTGAACTGTTGGCAAATGGTGTAGCCAGGTGGCTTAGTCATTCCTCTACAGCATGCCTGAATGATCGGTTGGGCTTCGGTTGCAGCCAAAAGAGACATAATTCTCCTAAAATCGTGTGATGTAAGAGAAAAGTCACTTTTGGAGAATGGAAATTTGTGCCATGGACAGTAGTGCAGCCCTCCAGGTAGGCAGAGGATAATTTTGCACCCTGAATGGCCATATTATTTGAGAAATGCACAATCATCCTTCCCACTTTTACCGCCGATTAAATTTGTACTCGTTAATAAATCCATGTCTTAGGAAAGCAGGCTTTTCAACAAGATGCAACTTTACGCAGAGCCAAAATAAAAATAGCCGAATTCTCAGAATAAACCAATTTTTGTGGAGCATGCAGAAACATGCAAAACGCGTAAAACCCCAAAGTTTTCATCGTTAAAACAAGCTCAAACTGTAGCATACGCCTTTTAGTAAAATGTGGGGGGTCTTTAGCCTTCTTGGGCTTTATAACTATCATGATATTATGGGTAAGCAACCTCATTAAAAGACCAATATCCCTTACCTTTTTTGCTTTGATGACGATTTTCTCTTTTTTGTCATGGAATGCCATAGTACAAATTTATGTTTGCCCTGTGTGGGCTTCAAAGAGGAGGTCTTCATCTTAAACAAGGCAATGCCAGCAGAGTCGTTTGTACGCTAAACACATAGTTTAAGAGCAAGTAACAAAAAGGCTCCAACAATTTTGAGAATGTTTCGCGTTTTTGTGGAGTCTAGATAGTAAAATTTGGATTGTAGGCGTAACCCTCACCCATCAAATGATGGCAATAGAAATGACAGCCATTTTAATGGCTGTCACTGTGAGCAATTTGAATGCCCTAACAATGGCTCACTGAACTTGAAATTGCTCCCAACTTAAATGTTTTTTTCCAATGGGATGTGTAGGCCAAATTTGGAAGCAAAATAATGGGCCAAGTAAGTCGTCCACTCAGAAACACAATTTGCATCTTAATCTTCTTGCAAATGTAAGGCATGTCCCATTAAACGCAAACATACTTTGCAACTCAAATATTTTTTTTCAAGCTAACGAAAAGATTTATAAATTCAAGCACTATTTTCCAATCAACCACCCGACGTTTGACTAAAATATTTGACCTAGTTTTTTGTGTGGACAATAAATAAATATCTTTTTCAGGCAGTATTCTTAGGCTAAGGGAACAACTCTGTGGAAAATTCTTTCCTCTGAGTAATTGATGGCACGCATTATACGCAGAGCATTGTCAAAGAAATCAAGGCTTAGGTTGTTACAAAGGTAATAAAGTTATTATGAAAATGCATAATTTTTACCGGACAAAATTTAGCTGACGTGAGTAAAATCAGTCTATATTTGAAGACAATTTGAGTGACCATATTATGATGAGTATAGTTAGATCACTAACTGAAAAATCACTTTGTTTATTACCTCTCGGTTAAAATAAAGACAATCATTTAGTTTCAATTAGTTAGGACGACCAGGCAACAAAACTTTGAAGCATCAGTCGAGGTACAAACACTCTTAAATCCCGCTTAAACAGGGAGACTAAGACCTTTCCGAACCCTCCTGTTTCGGTTTAGATGTTGTAATTAGGATTCAAAATATTTCGGGGACCAAATTTGATAAATTGCCATGGGTACGCAACAATGATGCAGCAGTTACACACCTACTTGACACGTGGACATAGACATTATCTAATATCTATGGTAACATCGAAGCAGCTGTAGTGAAGTCTCTGTCCACTAATTACTTATGCAAGCAAACATAAGTGACATCCCGTTGCTGTCCATAGTTTTATGTTTTGTACATTTCTTGATTTTACTCTAGTTTGAAATTTTAAGCGTGAGGAAAAGTGTTTGCTCGACTCATACTACTTAATTCTGCTTTAAGCAGCCCACCTTTTATAAACACCCATACACACGACTTTTATTATTCAATTATGTGTCCTGTAGTTGCAATGAGGCCTTAGAGTCTGGTTTCTTTTAAAAACAATCTATATTACTTTACTGTTAGTAACATAAAGCTCTTTTGACTTCATTTACAAGACAACGGAATTGGTCTTTATCTAATAAAAAGGGCAATTACGTTTGAAAAGTACTTTTGCCAAGCAAATGTCCTAGAGGCTCATTTAAATTACTTCTGAGGGAACAGTTAAGTACCAAAGGTTGAGTTTGCATTCCGTAATGAATTCTGTTTTATGGGATAGATCGAAGTTTTGTTCTTTGCTCCGGTGGCTAGTATGTTTCCAAATTTTTTGTTATAAAGAGCTTTTCTTTGCACAAGTCTATTAACAATGAAAGACTGTCAACTTGCAACAAAATGTTCCTCAACAAAGTTTTCGTACTTCGCGAGTCGCATTACAGTGAAGTAGAACGTTTGGGTGCTGTGGCCTTATAAGTGCAGACTGAGGAGGAATTTTTGTTTTCCCTTAAACAAACTGATTTGTGATTTCCAAAGTCAAAAACCTGGCCTAGAATTTTTATTTTTTTTTCAACGAACCAGTCATTGCTAGATCTAGATGTCATTTATTGTATGGTTGAAGAAAGGGATAAAAGCTGTGTGCCAATGTCGATTTATTGAAGTGGCATTGTAGCTAGCAAATTTAACTGATCAAAATGGAAGCACAAAACCTAACGTTTTCTTACAGGTCCGTTTTTTTTGCAAGTCTCCAATCATTTGCAATTTTAGCATTGTTTCAATCACGACACACATTAAAGTGCCTGCTTGACTAAAACTGCACCTTTTTCCCTGATTATGAATTGCATTCAAAAATACAGGCGAGAACTGACAAAACTTCCCTACTTCCTCCAAAAGCAAGTGATTTCATAATAGTTCCCAAGGCATAATGGAAGGCATAGAATACCGAATAATCGGTATGGAAGATTTAGTCCTGACAGTCTAAGCTTTTGGAAGTGAGGATAATGTGTAGCTCAGTATCCTAAGCCACAAAAGTTTTAACATATTTTGTTTGTCGCAGTGGTATCGGTGATTTTGTGCGGAAATCAGGCGTAAATAAGAAGCGTTTTAAGGAAGCCTGAATTCAAAAGACTTAAAATTTCTTTCTCTTGACACCACCACGATGCACATGTAATGCTAACCTCCCTGTGTTTGAGAGGTTTGGTAATGGTAAAAGCGAACAGTTGATTTAGTATTCTTGCTTTTGATATTTAAGCAACGAAAAGAACACCAAATTAGCTTGCTTAACCGCCAGTAATAGCCACTCAAAGTTCCTCTATTATGAATAGATTTACATAAAAGACAAGGAATTTGGAGTAATTAAAACGAAATCATTTAGTAATCATCCCGGACTTAATGGCACAATCATTATTAACAAACAAAATTATTAGTAATAATAAATTATCTTGCAGGTGAAAATGTAAGATAAGTTACATACATATTTACCTTTGCAGCAACCGAAGATCGTGGCATCTCAAAAACGGCCCAAATTTTCGGCTTTAATCTTTGCCATGTGGTCAATTGGTCCACTTCATACTCCTCCTCCAAACCGAATCGTTTGTAGAGGTCAATGTCGGTGCATTCCGCAACGTCCATGTCTGCCTCGTCGAGAATATGGAGGGTAGCCTGGGTGTCACGATGCGTTGTGTATGTCATCCAACAGCAAGGCTCAACCTGACGTAAATAAAGTCAGAATGAAATCTGGGTTGCAAATTACATCAAATCCTTTCAATTCCACATTCTTGGTAACGCATTTATGCAATAGGGCCTTCAACCATGAAATTTTTATCTTTTACCCATCGCCGGGCCCATGTGCTGCCATTTTATCCATTATTTTATCCACACCCGCTTATCATCCATCAGTAACTCAAGCAATTATTTTTGTGAGTTTAAAAACCAGGTAGAGCAAGAAATCGAAATCTGGTTTTAAATCTGGCTATGCTAAGTTCTTTTAGAACATTTATGAGCATAAAAGTCGCGTTTTGCTAAAAAGTATTATTCACTACACATGCATGCAGTTTCGTGATCTCTGTGCATGGCTCTTAAGAGACCTCAAACAGCTACTAAACTCATTTGCTTTGTTGATACGTAAGGTGATATTGAAGTGCGAGGCAATGTCCTTTTAGGATTCCTTGCAATTTTTCATTTGTTCCAATCTAAACTACCTTAATTGCAGCCTTTAGAGCGTATGTTTTAATAATATCTGTGAACTTAAAGTCACTGTACTTGGTAATGTATTCAATGAGTTGGTAACTTTAGGTGGCAAATCTGTTCGTCAAAAGTAACTAACAACAGGTAAGAATTTAGTACTCCAAGTGACCTCTTATGAAGCTGCTTTAACTGATTCCGAATAGAATGAGCTCATTAAGGAATAAACTCCAAGTGAGTAATTACTACTAAAGTAGAGACGTAGTACTGTTGGGCAAGTTTGTTAAATTATCTTCAAAAGATGTAAATTGCTTGAAGGCATCTACCGAGGCGTGCATGTGACCGCGGACAGCTGCGACCGCACTGTGAACGTGTCACTGACCATTACCTTTTACGACTTCCACGTTCTTCGTACTTTTACGCTGGATGTATGTATATGACAAGGTGCTCATCGACCTGTCAATTATCGGCCCTCCTAATCTTTTAGCGCCTATGCACTTCCAAAGCATAAGTACCAAAAAGATTTTAGTGGCTTTAGTCAATTTTCAAAGTAAAAAAACACAACTTTTAGTGAAGTAGGTGCAGGAACTCTTGGCGGTCTGGCTTCTTAAAATACAAACCCAAAACACCACTGTTTTCCTTGTCAGTTCAAAACTAATAATCATTCAAAGAGCACAAAAATATTTGATGTATGTTAAGGTTTAACAAATAGTACAAAAGTTTGGTTTGTTATTCTTGGGTGATAAGTTTTCTTTCATGTTGACAATAACTAAAAAAACATTTTATTTACATTATATGAACCCCCAAACACTTCCAGTAATAGATCGTTGATTAATAAGAGGCTCGTCAGAAACACTAGACTTGGGATTTCCTGAAAAATCGGACTCATTTGTAGTGCTTTTGTTGATGTAATTTTAAAAATGCAAAACCATTCTTTTTCTACGGAAATTCGGGTAGTAGTATCAAAAGAGCTAGAGGTCTGTTCAACTTAATTGCGCGAAAAACAACACAAAATGATTTTCCTTTGTTATAACTACAATGTACATCCCTTTGATTTTGCAAATCATTTAGTCATTTAGTCCATTGATAAAGCATTTTAGGAAATATGACCTATGCTTAGCTAACCTAGACTGCTTACCAATGGTGCGATAAGTACTGTGTGCTGGAGTAATGGCTGTCATCAACGGGTTCAAACACTAGTAAAGGCGTTGGAATGTAGTTATCTTTGCTTAACACTAAGGATCTCAGCTGGTTCAATCTAATATTATGTGTAATGTTGCAATAAAGCATTTAAAAATTGCAATTTTGATTATTAAAGGCAGATAAAGTGGAAACAAATATTAGGTGTCGGACACTTGTCGAACTCTTATTCTTTGCAATGGACCTAGCTGGCATCTGGACCGTGCTAGTAGCACTCAGCCAAACAGGAAGTCGTACGGGTATAAATTACAGCCAAGCAGGAAGCTACATAGACATCTCGTTTTGAAAAGGGCAAGTCAAAGAGTTGGCCATCTGAAAGTGAATGAATTACATAAGTGTACCCTCCAACAGAGCGTGTGCTTGGTAAAACCTTTCACTCACAAGTAATAAATAAAACACTTAACAAAGTTTTAGCATTCGCAAAAAGTAGTAAAAGTCCTTACGTACCACATACTCTAAGTCATTAATTCTCAAGTTTGGCTATAAAAACCAAAATATGGTCAAAAGTGGGCAAACACGACTAGGTAGAGGAAGGACCATACCACTTCAACAAAAGACTATAATGCGCCGAATCTTTGCATAATGATATAGGGAAACACAGGCAAAAGCCATTTATTTAAATAAATTGATTAGACTAAACTTAGGAGTTTTTGCGTAGTAACGCTAAAGGAAAAGTATAACAAAATGCATTGTTTGCATTGCAGCCCCCATTTCTGAGTGCTTTAACTTTGACGTGAACTCGAATTAGACGCCTAAAGACATGGGAAATGACACGATAATTCTAGCTGTGTTTTTGCGCTCAACAAAAGTGTAGTAGTCTTAAAGAATTGTAGACTCCTTTAAAAAATGCATTAAATACATTGATTGCTTTATTGGTTAAAAGCTTTGATGCTGAACACAAGCAGTAAGCTTTTGAAAACGAGAGCAGTTCATGTTCTGTTGTTAAAGCGGCACTTTTGATAAAAGCAAATTACGTTATCCATCAAAATGTACTTTTTCTTGGAACAAGCCTAGAATGATTTCATTGTTAGTCAGATGCACTCTTTGTTGAAGAGTGAACATTTCTACCTCCTACCGTTTAAACTTCATTACCATGGACGCTGCTAATCACCCTTCTGTGGTGGATAAAACTGTTAAATTGCATGGTGATCTCAAGGTAGTAAAAACACTCTGCCTGAATAATATGGTTCCGTTTCAGTTGGGTTGATTAAAGTTTTGGGGCTAAAATGTAAGAAAAATCCGCCAGTTGTAATAAAAGCATTAATTATTTCTCATATAGTGTACAGTTTTGCCACCTTTATTTAAGTGCCCATTTTCGAGGACTGGGCTCATGATTGGCGAAGTGCTAACAAAAGCACCCTCATGAATACAGCTCAAGAAATCTTATTTACTCACCAAAGGATGGCTTAACGGCGTGTACCTAAATTCATGATCTGTGCGTCGTAAAAGGAAAAGTCACGTTTTCGCTCACCCAATAGGCTGCATCCTCGTACATCCTTTATACGACCGCGAAATTGTATAAATGCATTTCCTTGGCAGCTAATACAAACCTTTCAGGACGACTAATTTTTTGACGTAAAGTTTCATCAGTTTAATCAAAATATGCACTTAGAGGGAACAAATGTGTTTTAGGTATTTCTAGCGGCAATTTTGACTTGCCCTGAGGTGCGACTTCGACTTTTAGGGTGAAGTTAAATCAAGGATAAGGTACTGGCCAATCTTTTACACTCGACACATTTAGAAAAGAGAGGTATTTTGGTAAGGAGCGAATCATTTCTAAGGAAAATAATTGAGTTTGACTGTTTTAGCTAAATCTGAAAAATATTCCGAGGAGTTTTTAAGGGCAACCATAAATGGAATGAAAATTGAAATCTGTGCCTTAAACTGCATAATTGGAATGGATATAGTAAGCCTTCTGAACATAAGAATACAACTACTCGAGTTTATACATGAAGTATCAATGTAAACGAATAGCGCAGACATTTTAGGTGCAACTTTTGGCCCCAATCTGCTAAAAACCCTCGATGCCCACTAAAAATTGCTTGAGTTTTTCCATTCACATCGCTGTCAACTGAGACTTTGCAAACCATGTGGCAAATGCATGTATCTGGTCGGCTTTGTGTGCCTTCCTCTTTTTGTTCTTTCAAAGAGGGTAATAGAGTGGGCTTTTGCTAGCCAGTAAACTCGAAGAATTCCGTTTTCAAACTAAAGAGGTCAAGAAAATTAGAAAAAACCTTTCAAAACATACTATTTTTGGCGTTTGGCATTGCTAAAGCCTACATTTCCCTACCATCGGGATGCACCTCTGTGATTTATTCCTTCCAGTGGGAATTTTGCATCTAGAGGCCGTAAAAAATCTAGACCTTGCCTCCTCTATTCCCGTCCTACATTCGCTCCTCAAGGTTTCGATTGCATGTCACTCCACAGAATAAACAACACATTCCTCCCAATTGACTTACTTGGAAGTAGACTGTTATACATCCCTTCTTTCCACGGTGGTTAAAGCCCTCTCCTTATGCGGCACTTTTAGCTAGCAAAAAATGCAGCGACAATTTTTCATGGCAGGAAGATTCCATACAAGTTGGTAGTGGTAATTACGACCGATTATCATCTGTTAATGCCTCCAAGTGTGACATATTTGTCTAGATTTTACGACCCTATTATCTTAGCTCAGATAAGGGAATCCCTTTATTACTTCTACTAAGCATCATCGTAGACTCTTCCTTACACTATAACCAGTGTTTCAGTGTACTTCGTTGCAAGCATATAGAATCCCAGGCCAGCATTCTGGGAAGCCATGCATTTTACTTCAATTACACAACTTTCTCTAGATGTTTGCAATTTTGATAACACATTGTTCTACTTTAAACATCACAGCAATTGCAAGTTGTGGAGGAGTTGAGCTGGATTTTGCGATTTTAAACAAGTGGAGGCGCTAAAAGGCACAATGTGGAGCAGCCAGCTGGCATGCTACCGCATTCATATGTCCATAAATATGTATCCACACTTGACAATAAAATGCACTTTTCTGTCTTACGAGTTACAAGTTATTAATAAACCAGTCTATGTTTTCCTCTGTTGGGTTAACATTTGTTAACTACCTTATTAATTGTGCCCCATGGAGCATTTCTCACATTTGGATACCGCCCCACCACACATGTTTAAGGGGACTATGGAAGGAATCGTGAGAATATAGAAAATACGTCTAACTTCCATGAATAACCTACCCATGACATTGTCGCGGACCTGCCTACCCTGTCTGTATGGAGGTGTCAAGCTAAGTGAACACGCCATGACAGCTAGGATGAAATTCAGGTAAACATGGTTAGGCAGCAGTAAAGGGAGAACAAAGCAGCAAGGTGAAATGACAGGTAAACATTATCTTTGTAGTAGCATTTTGAAATTCACCTTTTTTTCGAGGACCAAAATTTTAGGCCTGTTTTTACTGCAGACGATGGACACACGTAATGGCCTGCACAATTTGCATCCCCATAAAAGAACTTTTAAAAAGAATGATTGGTCAGATATAAGTTAGATTCTAAAGAGGAGCTTGTAGCTTTGCGATCAAAGAATCTTTCGGTTGCATGCAGAGTTGATGGCTGGTGTAGTAGGTTCAGGGGCATTTTTATACAGCACTAGGCTGTAAGGTAGGAGCGTCATAAAAGCTGCTTAAGACAAGGCAGAGCTATGCAATCCTCTTTATTTAACTCTTCGTTTCAGTTTTTTGGGCGTTCACCGCCATGGACTTCGAGTCATGTTCGTAGCCTCAAGCCCTTTTACACGTCTGCAATACATTTTCAGTTCCACTATTTTACCTTCACTTATCATCATAAAAGACTATCGGTGTTGCATAAACATTAATAATTGGTGAGATCCACCTTAATTTGCTACTGGTTTTGGCGATGTTACTTAGCATTTGAGGTACAACTCAATAAAGCAGGAAGAATGTTTATGGGTGGCAAGTAAAAATTAGCAATGCGGTCTTTATTAATTTGGTGAGCGCACTCAAAAGCCCAGGGTACTTTGCTAGCTGCCAGTTATCAAAAACAATATAATTTAAGAGACGACAGATCATGGGCCCAACTTGGTCGAGGCTTGCTCACCGATGGCACCGCGTTCTTTATGTGATTGTTTGGTACTTTGCATTCACTTCGGACAGGCATGTGCCTTGTGGAGCAAAATTGTACACATTTTGTTCCAAACTGAGTATGCTATACTTTGCAGGCTTAAGTTAACTAGTTTCTTCGGCTACTGCACTAACTAAGCGGCTGCATTTTAGGCGCTTTGTTGAAAATCTTTAACCAGGGCAAGGTTTGCCAAGTTCCTAAGTTAAACCTGTGAGCATTCGTAAATATAATGTGGCAATGACGTGCAATGAAGGTGGAATTTACCATGGCGTTAGAAACTGCTTGTGACTCTTTACAATCTCATTAGAATTTCGAAAAAAAATTCCGACTGCTTCTCAAGGTGCTTCAAAAGCATGTTAATGTTCGGCATCCAAGCGTGTGATTGGGTCAAAGAAACTCATTTTATGGGGAAGCAAACTATGACTTTTAAATTGCTTTCCAAGTCAAAAGCAGAACACTCTGCATTTTACTTAGGCTTATCTTATAAAGCCGCATTTTTCCAAAACATTTCTTCTTCTCCATTTACTCGATTTAGCAAGAAAATGTGGCAGTGCAAAACAAGATTTTTAGGTCATGCATTGAAAATTGCCTCTGTTCAAGGAAATAGTTCTGTCAAAACGCTTAATAAATTGTAGATGGCTGAAGGTTTTTTCTATTGTGCTAGAC
The DNA here is from genome assembly GCA_001693075.2 of Taenia saginata. NCBI lineage: Eukaryota > Metazoa > Platyhelminthes > Cestoda > Cyclophyllidea > Taeniidae > Taenia > Taenia saginata. The sequence goes on from LWMK02000120.1 coordinate 90,476, forward strand.
ATTCAAAGGGTGAAAGATCATGAACTTATGCAGTTTTGATGGCAGTGACGAATAAAATATTAGGCTCTTGATGAATTCCGAAGGGCGTTATTTCCAAATCAGAGACATTGTTTCTTGGTAGCAAAATCTCGGGTCTTCTAGAGCTCTTTGGTTAAGGTATTTTACAAGGAGGAAGAGATCACTTAGAAGCCTTGGCGAACTCCAACCTAAGTGGTTAGGATGGATTTCCAAAATCACCCCATGTTGACTTTCTGTTCTTATAATTAATCCTCAACTCTCGAAACGTCTTAGACCAAATCCTGCATTTTATGTAAACCATTCCAATCTGAGCAGTCACTGAGGATACTTTGGAAGCAGCTCATTTGCAAAACACCTTTTTATGTATTTTAAACGGAAACCTTTAGCCAGTCGAGCCCAATTTTTGGTTCAAATTTAAACTTGTCCATTAGGACCAAAGCGTAGAATGTTAAAATGCATTAAGTTATGAACGCACAAATTTTAGTCAACTAAACGAATATTCTCACAGCCACTTCCTTAGCACAAATGCAGAGCAAAGAGCGCAACCCTTTTTGAATAAAAATGGCTTAATTCCAGTGCTTTAGTAGTGGAGCAAGCAACTGGAGGAAATGACTTGGACATGAAAAATTTACTTCGCTGCTGTTTGAAAAAGGCATTCTCAGTAATTTGAAAAGCCTTTTAAAATATTTTGCTCTTTTGCAACGCGAAGATTTAAACGCAGAGAAAATGTTGCAATCTTGTCTTATGCAGTGTGACACCCGATGCGGGGATCATCTTCGTCTTTGGAGCATCGGAATGCACAAGTTGTCGTATTTAGTGTCGTCTGTCGGCAAACAGCCTTCAATGACAATTCGGTGGAATAAAAATGGCAGGGCTTTAGATAAACAAGCCTTGAATTTAGTTCTTACCTGTTACTGGGTTCAAGTAGGACTCTGTTATCAAATATCTATCTTCAGGACTTGCCTTCCAATTTAGTTTAGGTATGAGTGAAGTGATGGAACCTCGACGCTCTTTCAACCAGTCTAGGTTGTGCTTCCTCACCAAAGGCATATCGCCCAACTCCACCACTTCTAAGCGGTAAAATATTCTGTTACTAATGCCTTTATCAGGCAACATGCAGCGAAATTCTTATTGAGATTCTACAACTTTGACGCGCATGGGCCGGAATAAAGTATCTGACAATCAGATGCATTTCTGTATTTTTTGGTGCATCTGCCAAGTCCCAACAGATTGCTTGCAGCCAACACAGAATGTCAGGCAAAGTTTTATGGTTGTCCGAAATAGCAGACAATGACCTCTAATCGTGCACAATATTAGTCAAAATTAGTGGTAAGTAAAAGCTAAAATACGGTGCCTGCACATTCGATGTTTGGTTATAAAGTTGTCGCGCTTGTAATTTATGATTTTGCGGCTTCCAGAGAGTTCGTTATTTACTCGCTTTAACCTTTGCGACTTGGATGCATCTTATGTGAAAATGGCCGTAATGGGCAATGAAGTAGGTGAAACGCAGCTGAAACTGAGGGACGTTATTTTCACAAAATATGCAAAGAATTGTTCAAAATTGCATTACTTCAAACTGGCAACTTAATGGACTTCAAAACTTCTCCTTATTCATTTAATGTTGCAAAGTAGTTGCACAATAACAAATTTTGCGTTAAGTGCACTGTCTGGGTGTTATTAATTCGCAGAGGTCTAACTGCTTCATTGGTGGTCTGCAGGATCCGTTTGAAATTCTTCCCCCAAATAAGGGAATGCTTTGGCTGCCTTGGTTATCCGCACTCATTCGATTCTCCACTTTGCCATGCTTGAACACGGAAGCTCGCCAATAGCCATAGGTTGGGCGTACTTTCGAGGTATGGTGGTATGAGTTCTGTGCAAACATTTCGCCATAGTGACATGGCTTACTGCGACTTCGAGAAGTCATGGCATGTGAGGTGCACAACTGGCTGTTGGACAAATCCAGATGAATCCAGACCAACTATTGGGTCACATGGAGAAGGATGCAGAGCATAGATCGCTCTAGCTCAAAAAATGTTTGAACTCCTCATTTATTATTTACAGTTCTCTGGCCAACTGAAACACAGGACAATAGCTTTACTGCTGAAATTTTAGCGCCAGCTCTAAAACACTGCGTTAAATTTGCTCAATGCAAAAACTTTTTTGAATGCTCCTTTTCCCTCTCCTTTCTTGAGCAGAGTCTATTCGCACTATGTTACATTTCGGTTACGCATCAACTCTCTTCCCGTCCGACTTCCCTGCTTGTAGAACTAATGATCCAATGCAGTGAAGCACCAAGACCAAACGTGGGCAAATCTTTGATTCACGTTTCGGCTGAACATAAATGTGCGTAGCTCTATTTATTTAGGCACAATGGCTTCAGAGGTAGAGGGAGAGAATTTATGGGACTACGTGACCCCAAATATCTGAATTGAAGAACAGCTTATTACAAATCCTTGAGGAGGTTACAGACACAGCTCTTTGGAATAGAGGAGTGGTGTCTTAGATAAATAAACAAACTTGATTAGCACTGCCTCCAGTTTGTACAGAACTATCACTCAATTACTGTGTTGCCTTGATAAGCGGAGATAAAATCATGCCTGAAAGTCGCGAGTCAGATGCTGGAAAGCAGGCAGACAAATCCACCTTCATGAAGACAAGGTCAAAATCCCATTTTTCATAAGGTTCTTCGTATATACATGGTCAACAAATATTCAGCTTTGGGTTGGAGGGAGGCGAGTGCCTAATGAACATCTATTACAGAGCATTTAATTTATTGTAATTCCTTCTACCACTTTCCTTCCAATATTTGCAGGCAGCATATTCTAAAGCTAGTTTAGTGTGGGAACAGTAGGACAAACACTGCTTACCAGTGAGTGGAGTTGGACAAATTTTACCGAAAACGCAGCCACCACGTTAAGCTTTGAACAATGCAACCACATTTCGCACTTCATGATTATTTTCCAAAGCCTATAGCTTTTTGAGACGACCCGACACTACCAACTTATCTCCATCACATAAAAAGTTGCCATTCAACTAGAAACCAAACAATGGATAGGCATCAAAAGGCCAAACGAAAACCTCGTTCATTGCTATCTGCCGCTGGAGGAGTTTTTATAGGACTAGGTAAATACATTTGGTTACTTATTCGAGGCAGGCAAGTTAGCATCATTTAGCGCACCGAAAGTAAATAAGATAAGAATCGTGGCTTGCTAGGTGTGGTGGCTTTTTTTGGCTATGAAGGTCCAATTCTCAAAAGACCTCGGAAGTATTGCAGTTTTAACAAGAAGAGCATAATCCCTGGTGCTTCTTAGGTGTTAGTAATGAGGATCGTACAAGCACCTATTATGATAAGTTGAATAAAGCTACTTCACCTTCATTGTGTATTGTGGCGACTGCAACTGCACTTCGGTTCACATTGAAGGATTGTTTTTAAGAACCGTCCGTCCTAAAATTGGCTAAATTGCCGCTGAACCTAAAATGGTTGGCAATGACCCCCAAAACTACAGCCACATATCCGCATTCTGTGGTGGGTAGTTTGTTAGTTAACTGCGTCTCTGGAACTCTGTAGAAATTTAATTTAAATCTCGAATCAAATCAGTGATGATTCGCAAATATTTTGCTGTCAATTGGTTTCGCAGACACATTTCTGAAGATCAACAAATTCAGAATAATCGAATTTGCAACTGCAAATTTGTTGAGGTTTAAAAAGGCAGCAATCAAAACTTCAATGCCATAGTTAAGTGCGGTTTGATACGTGTCTATTCCTATCGTCCAAGTCGTCAAGGAGAAGAAATGTTTGAATAAGTCTTCTAGACGCAGGATGGTGCTGTGTGGCTCAAAGTACTACCCATCTCTACCTCCAACATCACTGGCGCATCCACGAACAGGAGGTTACGTGCCAAGCTACTTACGGCGCTGAGGTGAGATGTAACATGGGGAACTATAATATCATGGGTTCTTTTACCACGCACTAAACCCTGCTTTCTATTTGGCTCCCATTGCTCTCCTCTTTCTCTCCTTCACCATATTCTTTACTCCATTTCACAGTTATTTAATTAACCTTAAGCGATGGATTGGGATTGAGATTTTTCCGGTTGCATGGGAGAGGCTTAGTAGGAAAAGGGTCTGTTTTATGCGAACGGATTGAATTAACCATTGAATACTGACGCTGCGCTTAACGAGGCCAAAACTACCCAAACGCTGGGATTCACAACACTGAAACCGTCGAATTCGGCTGATGCTGGAGGTCGCCAAATCTATTTGTGACATAGTTGCTTAAAGTGCAGTCAATCAAAACAATTTTGTACCCACACATACGTAATTTTCTAAATCAAACGCCTTCCACAAGCTATTCAGACTATTTCACATAGCTCAATTGAATTATATCTATGTCTGAGTGATGTGTCAGCCACAAATTGTTTTCGCTGAAAGACCTTTCTGTGGGATCATAAACGGTGGAAAATTTGCTCCAGAACACAGAAGTGACACACCTGATTGGAGTCCAATCCCCAAAACTGCAACTCCTCCTCGAACAGTGGACCGCAGACATCCACTGGGTAGTGCAGCTTTCCTGTTCGATAGTAATTGAGCACTTGGGCGAACACAGCCGGATGCCTGTCGAAGAAGTATTCATTGAGAAGGGGATCGTAGTTGGCCAGTGCCTCGGTTAGCCGTGATAACCGAGTGGCGGGGATCTTCTTCAGCGTCGATTTGTACGTTTCGTGACGAACTCCACCGACGTTCAGGATGACGCGATTACTGCTATTGGCACCACTAACGCTGTTGCCACCGGCGTTGTTGGCTGCGATGCCGGTGCTGTAGTTGTATGCCGTGCTCTCCATAAATCAATCCACTTATTTCCAAGAGCTATAAGTCATTTGATTTAAAAGTTAACAGTTGCATCCAATCCGTTATATACCACAAATAATGCACCTTTTTATCAAAATTAGCTTAAATGTGGGTTTGGGCGGCGGTCAGATGCTTGTCAAGTCTCCTTGGTAAGATTTCATGTCACTGAAATGCGGTGAAATTGTGAGAAAGTGATTGGATGGTGACCCAACCATGTTGATGCATATTGTCACCCAAACACAGGAGAGCGAATGCGACAGTACTCTTAAGATGCTTCAGGAAATAAGGAATTTGAATCAATTCACTGGATAAAGGTTTCTTTCGATTCCAGCTAAGCTTGTCGTTGTGGCAAACTGTGGCTTACAATGCATAGTTAACACCTGGGGTTACTGTAAGTTCTGCTGCTATCGCATCCCACGATCCTGACCATGTTGAAACTCAGTATTTGCTGTTAGGATAATTAAAAGCTGGTGTGCATTCTGGGCGGGAGATTAGTTATTGTATTTAATTTGGAGCAATAGCATTCTTGAGAATTGTGTTAACGTTTTGGCCCCAGGACTCACATGACAGACGTCCGAATGCGCACGAGTCACCTTCTCATCATCATCATCAGGCGACTCTACCGTCAATAACTTTTTGTGCTCGCCTTAGTTGGGTTCACTTTCGGTAGTTGGAGAAAAGAAGAGACAGCGGCGCGATTAATCGCAGAGACGTGGAAGATGCGCCGTAAAGCTACGTCGTGTAAGCATGACTAAGTAGGTGTAGGAAGGAAAGCACTTGGACAGAGGCTATCGGCCGACAAAAACCCTCGTATTCAATAGACAAGCATGACAGTGAGAGAATCCTGCAGGGTCTTCGTTGTGGCAAAACTCATGCAAGAAATTGGGTGGGTGGAGAGGGTGTGTCAAGTGATGGTGAAATTGTAGCATAGCCAGTGATGATAAAGTGGTGCAAACTGCTGACTTGGCAATTCAATTAAGTATTCTCAGTCAGGTGCTGACTGATCCTCATTCAATCGCTGCATCATAGTATTTTGCGGCCGAAAATAATCAGAATTGAATTATTTAGAAGAATTTGCTGTATGATAAATGAGAAAATGGCATTTTGCAAGTGATCGTTCTCCTTCATCCTCTCATTCGCACTAAACAAACAACTTAAACATTGACCAGTTCTTTCTGAAAAGTATCAAATTTGAGGTAACCTTATCACTTGGACAGTGCACTTCCTACACAAATAGGACACCGATTTGGCCCCAAATTAATTTGCATTCAATTCACAAGCCCAGCCTAGCCTGACACGTTATGGAAGCAGGATAAATTTTGCAATCAAGCCGCAACTGCTTGTCAGGGCTACAATTGAATCTGCCTCAAATTATTACAAAAAATGCCACCGCTTTAAGTGCTACTTAACACTTTGGCTAAGTATGGCAATCACCTCTTATAAATTGAGCAAAATTGTACCAGGCACCAAAAACCACTTCAAATTAATGATCGCGACTCACGTGCGCTTAGCAATTTTGTAGAGCAAATAATTCCATGATGAAAGAGTCTTTGGTGGCTTGTAAATGCGTGGCCTTTTGGGCAGAAATCGCTTTTGCTGAAAGAGAAAAATTTGCCTCCACCTCGTGAGTGGACGAAAGCACTAACCAATGAGCGTGCACGTCCTCTTGCAAATCACGTTGCCGCATCTCTGTGAGAGGTGGTGTGATTCTTCACAACGAATGCAGAGGTAGCGCAGTAGCTAAAAGTCATGTTGAATTGAATGGCTGACTTTCGACTTGGTCTTTTTAATTGCCAAATCACTACTGGGAATATCGTGGCGATGGATGGGTTTAAAAATAGTACCGTGTTACAGCAAAACCTGCAATGGACAGACTGTGTTCTTCTACTTTACCGCTTTGACCCTACAAAGGCCGTCATTGCATGAAAACGGAGTTGCTGAGTTGCACTTTGCTCCACCCGAAATTGGAGCATCCTTCGACTCGATTGCAGTGTTTCTCTTCAATCCCTCGATTTTATAAGTAAGCAAGTGATTGTCACAAATGCACTTATAAGACGACAATTTTAAGACACAATGGTAGTTTGTTGGAGGATGTTCGCACAATCCGAATGCTAGAGCTATCAGTTGAGGAGGAGGAGGAGGAGGAGAAATGCGCATAAACAGTGCATGGCAGAAGGTAAATGAATGAATGAATGAATGAATGAATGAATGAATGAATGAATGAATGTATGAATGTATGAATGAATGAATGAGAGCTCAAATATCTTAGTCAAGTAAGCGGTGCAAATAGCACATCACAGTATCATTAGAAATTCGCTTAGGGGCGCAAACGACGAAAACCGAAGATTATTAGGGTGACAAACGCATTTCAGAGACCGCACTGCGAGTTGGCGCATGAACCGCAGCACCTAGTTGTTTGAGTGATTTATCGTGGGAGCTCCCTCACAGGATTCGTGGTTGTCAAGTTGTCTGAGAGACCAAAACGAGGATGGCGTAATGGCCTCCCTTCACTTTAAGAGGTGACCACTTCAGACAGCATCACTTGTCCTGCAACTTTCTGCTAAAACTACTCATTTTGGTTACTTTAAACACCATGTCTTAGTTTTGACTTAGTTCTATATCCACACGACTAGCCGTGCTAGACTAGTTGATACAATTTGCGAAACCTTAATGTACAAATTAAATAAATAGAGATTAGAAGTGCCAAAATTTTGGCAAAATCAGGTGCTCTGATGTGGGTTTCTTTAAAGCACTTTCAGCATGCATTTCCACTACGATGTACCCTATGCACGCCACCGATCACTGCTGGCGACGTCTAAACAAATCTGAAAGTTTCAATTGGCGAAGGCAAGTTTGAAGCCAATCTTAGAGGCTATGAAAACGACCAGAACATTGGAGCAGTGTGGAACCTAATAAATACATTGTTCACTTGAGATGAACTTCTATAGTTGTCAACTGTATTTAGCGCCTGTTTCTCGAGGAATTAATACAGTCCTCTTGTTTGTCACTTTTCATTTCCTTACCTTCCAGAGATACATTTTTATAGCGTTAATGGTGTGGGAGAATGACGTGGTCAGAAGCTCACTTGCAATGAATATGCCAACTTCCGTCTAGTTTCAAATGTCCAGTCGATTTGGGGCCATGCTAAATAGAATTCCTTGGTGAGTAACTACACCTAAGACAAACTGCATGAGAAGCGGGCTAGACAACTGTGATAAATGTGTGTGTGACTTGGACTTGTATAGCATTTAGCTAGAGAAGAACATTAAGTGGCCAAGGATGGATTCGCCTGTGTGATACTTTTACACAAGATCATGTCTCAACAAAAGTGCTACAATAAACGTAAACGGAAGGGATGAAGAAGCAAATGCTAATGGGTATGTAACAGAGTGGATGGAGACAAGAGCAATGTCAATTGGGCCAGTAGACGTGTGTGGTCTTCGAATCGCTCAGCAGTGTGGTTGGACAGCCCGACTGTCACACTGAGATTAATGCTACCATCACTCCAAACTGATTTGCGTTGCCACCTTGGGGTACTCCATGCAAAAATTTGCGGAAATAAAGTTTGAACGCTTCAACTACCCCACACCGAGTTATGAGGAAGATCATCACTCCTACTCCGCAGGAAAAGACAATTGCCTCAAAAGCGCCCCATCAGTGTCGCACACTCTTTTACAAATGCTCCTGTGAAATTGACATTCATGCTATAATTTGTGTTGCTTCTCTTAAATTTTTGATTAGACGGAGAGTAAAGTGGAAATAAGCACCGAGCCGGTTGTCTAATTGCCTAACAATTGGACTTTATTGTTTCTGTTTCATTGAGTTAACTTAATTCTTGGTAGAAAATCCGCAAATGTGCATTAGAAGTGGTTGTATTATTCTTTTACGCTTTCCAATGGAAGAGAATACACGATTCTGTAAAGCTGCACAGGCAGTGTCTATGGGGAATTCGCTCCAACTGGCAACGGCCATCAGCAGCTCACTGCGCCTCCGCTTTGGCAAGAGGATCGCGCACGTAAATGGACATGACTTCGTGCCTGGAAGACAGTCGCAGCGTCCGAGATTATGGTTTTAGATACTGGCTTTACATTACCTATCCATAAACTGTCCGCCGACAGTGCCAACATCGTCGGTATTCTCACCAATGCATCTCGTGGCTGAGTTCAGTGAACTGTGAGCAAATTTGCATTGGAAACAATTCATCCGGAAGGAGTCGACTGGTGCAATGTAGCCTTTTAAGGCATGCAAATAAATGCTTGATTATTGCATAACTAATGCAGAGGAGATTTCACTTCGCCCTTTTTAAAACATATAACTTTTACAAGAAGAAGTGAATAACTTTGAGCAAACTCTGCAACTTCTTTTTTTTTCTTTTTGTGGGCGATAGAGTGTCTGTGTTGAAATTTTGCCAACGCAATGGCCTCCTAGCAGCCCTCAGTCTCGCAGCACTTCTGCAACTTGGTAACGCATATTCTGAGCTCGTATTCCCCCCTAACCTTGGGAGCATGATTAAAGTGCCTGAATTAGAACAGGCAGTGATTAAGTAATTACCACTTCTAAACAATTTAAGGCAACATGCCTTTATAAGTAGCAACCGATTTCAAAATAATCGCAATCATTCATTAGGAAGAAGTTGATACACACAATGGCAAGAGCTGATTTTGTTTGTTGGGGGTTCCAATAAATTAAGGCACATGTCTCCAAGGTAGCAAACGCAACAAGGTTGGGAAGTTAGCTAGTTGTGAGTCTGGTAAACTGGGGCTGGCTGGAGCCTCTACGTCTCGTGCTTTCCTTATAAAATTGGAGACGGTGCTGGAAACCTCTGTGTTGGAGCCTCTTGTCTCAAGGTAGCAATAGGTTTGCTTTGCAGAGCTCCAACAAACCCAAGGAAAATCGCTTTATTGTCAGCAAAAGTGAAAATATTGGTAGCATTACCGATCCTCCCCTGCAGCAAAGGAGTTACATAGAAAGAAAGCAGTTTAGAAATCCGCTCTTTGGTCATGTTAGTTGTATGTTCCAAAGATTTCACAAGAGTCGATATAAAAGTTTCCTGACCTGAAGGAAAATGGGTTCGTTTTCTTGCCCGGTCAAGGTGGGACGTTTCATGAGATGAGGTCAAGACCTGATTCCGAATGGTGCAAAGGCATTTCAAGGAGACCAGACTATCTTTAAGATAACTGCAAAACATGGATGGACATGGTGCAGTAGATTTTACTATTCGCGATACTTTAGCTTCAGTCTCCTGAGCAAATACGTCTTCTTACTTGACGGAGAAAGCAAGTTCTCTCTGGCAATTTCACCACTTTCTATGAGATGACGAACCATAAACGGATGCTGCGCCTCCCCACAATTCCTAGCACCAATAAGTATAGGCAAATCTAGAGCTGTCTCCAATGGTTTCACCTCTATTAACACATAGTGATCTATCAAACACAATGTAGCTTTAAAATGGAAAGGCAAGTACTTAATCGAAGTATTTACCCGTGAGTTTCTTCCATCTAAGACATGTGCAGAATATATAACTAACAAGAATCTGGACCCAGAAGGCCTCACAAGCCAATTCTGCTGTTCGACATCTCCAAATGCCATTAATTCTTTGTGATTGCGACAAATGATGAGGTTATTTCTTCCGCTTCTGTTGACTTGGCAGTTCCATTCTCGCCTATCTCTGATAATTTGACTGGTCGCAAAGTCATAAAGATTATCACTGCGCTGGCATCTTCGTATGAAACCAAGCATTCAGAGGAAACGAAAATGAGTAGTGATGTTGAAGGAACCTATTTGAATTCAGGATTGCACGAGGAGCTTCCACAGCCTGTAAAGTGAATTTGCCTTGGAAGAGAAAGCGTTAGGCGAGCTAAAGACACGTGTATCCGCCTCCGCCCATACCTCCCATGATTCCGTATGCAGAATGAGGTTACACTGCAGCAGTAACGACATCGGTTTATAAATACTGTCTCTCGTAGTGTGGAAACGTGTGGCCGCCTTGCAAACAATGCATTCACAAAAGAAAATTGTGTTCCTATGCCTGGAGAAGACGAACCTAGCAAAATAGGCAAACTCATATACGCCCACCTGCACATTAATAAATAGAGGGTATGATCAGACTTGTCTTTCCTCCTTGGAGCAAGTGTCGTGCCAGCTCCCAACTTCAGCCTTACTTTAACCATGCAAATAATTACTATGAGCGCATCTACTTGTTGTACTGAAAGTGAGGAATAGGCGGTAGAGAAAGGAGCGTATGCATCTGCCCGTGGGTGAAATGTACATTAAAGTGAAGTTGCTTTCTGTAGCATTTCCTGGCGGTGCAGTTATGTATATGAGGTAGCTTTCCAATTAATCCTCATCTGCATATTGAGGGCGTGATGAACAGATGCCTTTAGTAGATAGATAAATTGCTCCGCTTCTGCCACAAGTGCAGCAAGCGAAGCTGCTTTGATATGAAAGGCAAAGAACATCGAAGTAGCGTGACAATCTATCAGCACAAATGTTATCAGAAGCTTGATTCTTTTTATAATTTCGTGCATTATATTTCATGGTTTGGAAGGGAATCTCAAAAAGCTGGTTGGACATTTGTGCTGACGTAAAATAACGCATGTGTTTGGAGAAAAACTGCAGATGTTTATTACTCAGCAACATCATTGTTGTCAAATATTAGCTACTTGCATATGGACTTGAGGGATGGATGAAAGCAAAGAGAAATACGCTAGGTGCGTTGAGGGAGGAGGACCGAATGCGCTAGAAGGTAGAGGAGGAGGAGGAGGAGGAGGAGGAGAAACACAAGCATTGAGGGAAGGAAGGAAGGAAGGAGGGAGGGAGGAAGGGAAGGGGAGCACATAGCACGAGTATGTCTACTGACAAGCTGTAAGTAGGTGGGAGAGGCTATGGCGATTGGGTGGTGGGTGAGTGGGTGAGTGAGTAATGAGTGCAAACAGCGGTAGTGGTAAGTGCGTAAGTGGGATATGGGAGAGGGCGAGAAAAAAAATGGGGAGGAATTGGAGGCGAGAGGGTAGATAATACTGGAAGGGAAATGAGTAAAGAAAGGGGAGAAAAGGGGTGGAAAGAGGGGCAATGAGAGGGAAAANCAGAAGGGCGTGGTGCGGCCAGCCAAATAAAAGGAGCGGGTGCGGTTCTACAAAGAAAGCTCCAACGTGGCTGATNAAGTGGGATATGGGAGAGGGCGAGAAAAAAAATGGGGAGGAATTGGAGGCGAGAGGGTAGATAATACTGGAAGGGAAATGAGTAAAGAAAAGGGAGAAAAGGGGTAGAAAGAGAGGCAATGAGACGGAAATAACGAGGCAGTGTGGGGAAGATGAGGGAAAAGGCGTGGGTGAGGTCAGAGGAGGCAAAAGAGGGGGTGGTGGTAGGCGTGCGAGTGTGGGGGGAGAGGGCAAAGGGGACAAAAGGATAAAGAAAATCGGCGCNCGTCAGTCAACCCCTCCCTCCCTCCCTCCCTCCCTCCTATGGAGGTGTACTATTACGTAATCCAATGTTGCTCGGCAAATCACCCACTCTTGTGATGAGGTCACGTGACCGAGACCGCGACCTCGGCTTGCCTAGTGCCCCTGATGAGGTCACGTGACCTTTACCCCTACGTCGATCGATATCCAGGGGTGCCTGGTGGCCTACGGTGGCCTTGGAGTCGGCGTTAACCCCTAGTTGGCACCCCCTTGGGGTCACGTGACCCATACATCGGCGTGGATCGATATCCAGGGGTGCCTGGTGGCCTACGGTGGCCTTAGAGCCGACGTTGACCTCCGCCTTGTGCTCTTGGTGGCGTCACGTGACCTTGCCCTCGGTGTGAATCGATATCCAGGGGTGACGTTGACCCCGTCTGGCGCCCCTGGTGATGTCATCTGACCTTCAACTCGCCGTGGATCGATATCCAGGCCTGCCAATTGGCCTTGGANGTGACGTCATCTGACCTTCAAATCGCCGTAAGTCGATATCCAGGACTTCCAATTGTCCTTGGAGTCGACGTTGACCCCAGTCTGGCGCCCCTCGTGACGTCATCTGACATTCAACTCGCCGTAAATCNAGCGTCGACCCCAGTCTGGCGCGCCTCGCGACGTCATCTGACCTTCAACTCGGCGTGGATCGATATCCAGGACTGCTATTTGGCCTTGGAGTCGACGTTTACCCCGTCTGGNCTTTACCCCTACGTCGATCGATATCCAGGGGTGCCTGGTGGCCTACGGTGGCCTTGGAGTCGGCGTTAACCCCTAGTTGGCACCCCCTTGGGGTCACGTGACCCATACATCGGCGTGGATCGATATCCAGGGGTGCCTGGTGGCCTACGGTGGCCTTAGAGCCGACGTTGACCTCCGCCTTGTGCTCTTGGTGGCGTCACGTGACCTTGCCCTCGGTGTGAATCGATATCCAGGGGTGACGTTGACCCCGTCTGGCGCCCCTGGTGATGTCATCTGACCTTCAACTCGCCGTGGATCGATATCCAGGCCCGACAATTGGCCTTGGAGTCAGCGTCGACCCCAGTCTGGCGCGCCTCGCGACGTCATCTGACCTTCAACTCGGCGTGGATCGATATCCAGGACTGCTATTTGGCCTTGGAGTCGACGTTTACCCCGTCTGGCGCCACTGTGACGTCATCTGACATTCAACTCGCCGTGGATCCATATCCAGGACCGCTAATTGGCCTTGGAGTCGACATTGACCCCAGTCTGGCGCGCCTCGTGACGTCATCTGACCTTCAACTCGCCATCGATCGATATCCAGGCCCTCCAATTGGCCTTGGAGTCGACGTTGACCCCGTCTGGCGCCACTGTGACGTCATCTGACATTCAACTCGCCGTGGATCCATATCCAGGACCGCTAATTGGCCTTGGAGTCGACATTGACCCCAGTCTGGCGCGCCTCGTGACGTCATCTGACATTCAACTCGCCGTAAGTCGATATCCAGGACTTCCAATTGTCTTTGGAGTCGACGTTGGCCCCAGTCTGGCGCCCCTGTGACGTCATCTGACCTTCAACTCGACGTGGGACGATATCCAGGCCCGCTAATTGGCCTTGGAGTCGACGTTGACCCCGTCTGGCGCCACTGTGACGTCATCTGGCCTTCAACTCGGCGTGGATCGATACCCAGGCCCGCTAATTGGCCCTAAAGTCGACGTTGACCCCAGTCTGGCGCCCCTGTGACGTCATCTGACCTTCAACTCGCCATCGATCGATATCCAGGCCCTCCAATTGGCCTTGGAGTCGACCTTGACCCAGTCTGGCGCCCCTGGTGACGTCATCTGGCCTTCAACTCGCCATCGATCGATATCCAGGCACTCCAATTGGCCTTGGAGTCGACGATGACCCCGTCTGGCGCTCCTGGTGACGTCATCTGACCTTCAACTCGCCATCGATCGATGTCCAGGCCCTCCAATTGGCCTTGGAGTCGACCTTGACCCAGTCTGGCGCCCCTGGTGACGTCATCTGGCCTTCAACTCGCCATCGATCGATATCCAGGCACTCCAATTGGCCTTGGAGTCGACGATGACCCCGTCTGGCGCTCCTGGTGACGTCATCTGACCTTCAACTCGCCATCGATCGATATCCAGGCCCTCCAATTGGCCTTGGAGTCGACCTTGACCCAGTCTGGCGCCCCTGGTGACGTCATCTGGCCTTCAACTCGCCATCGATCGATATCCAGGCACTCCAATTGGCCTTGGAGTCGACGATGACCCCGTCTGGCGCTCCTGGTGACGTCATCTGACCTTCAACTCGCCATCGATCGATGTCCAGGCCCTCCAATTGGCCTTGGAGTCGACCTTGACCCAGTCTGGCGCCCCTGGTGACGTCATCTGGCCTTCAACTCGCCATCGATCGATATCCAGGCACTCCAATTGGCCTTGGAGTCGACGATGACCCCGTCTGGCGCTCCTGGTGACGTCATCTGACCTTCAACTCGCCATCGATCGATATCCAGGCCCTCCAATTGGCCTTGGAGTCGACCTTGACCCAGTCTGGCGCCCCTGGTGACGTCATCTGGCCTTCAACTCGCCATCGATCGATATCCAGGCACTCCAATTGGCCTTGGAGTCGACGATGACCCCGTCTGGCGCTCCTGGTGACGTCATCTGACCTTCAACTCGCCATCGATCGATATCCAGGCCCTCCAATTGGCCTTGGAGTCGACCTTGACCCAGTCTGGCGCCCCTGGTGACGTCATCTGGCCTTCAACTCGCCATCGATCGATATCCAGGCCCGCTAATTGGCCTTGGAGTTGACGTTGACCCCAGTCTGGCACCCCTGTGACGTCATCTGACCTTCAACTCGCCGTGGATCGATATCCAGGCCCGCCAATTGGCCTTGGAGTCGACGATGACCCCGTCTGGCGCACCTGGTGACGTCATCTGGCCTTCAACT
>LWMK02000120.1:107963-167044 GCA_001693075.2 Taenia saginata
GTTGATAATGATGCCTAGCAATCTATCCCTACTAGCAGTAACATTATTATTACTATGATTTCATGAGGAGGAGGAGGAGGCGAGAAAGGGTAGACGAGAGGGTTAGCTATTGGGATTTGTGCTGGGTTCTCAAATCACCCTCTTCTTTACTCTCTTTCATTTTTCCTTCAGCCAAGTGTAGGAAGAGGGCACATTTGGCGTTGTGATTGTGTGTGTGTGTGAGATTGCTTCTTTTCTCGGTCAGTAAGTAGGTAGGTAGGTAGGTAGGTAGGTAGGTAGGTAGGTAGGTAGGTAGGTAGGTAGGTAGGTAGGTAGGTAGGCAGAGATGACTAATACACACAACGCAGGCACAACAGCAATCGGTGGTATCATCGATCCGTTGAGACTCATCGATCCATTGGCTCATCGACCGACCGACTGACCTATTAACCAAACGAGTGCTCAGTGTGGATGAGTCAGTAAGGAGGCCCGAATCTAGGCCATTCACACACTCACCCGCTCACTCACTCACTCACTCACTCACTCACTCACTCACTCACTCACTCACTCAATAACCCAACCGGTGGTAGGTTTTATTAACGTTGATCTGTGTGTGTGTGTGTGCGTGAGTGAATGAGTGGATGGAATGGAATGGAATGGAATGAGATGGTCGGGAAAAGGGAGAAGTGGCAGCAACACCATCAGTAGCAGCGCGGTTGCTAAGACTAAGACAGATAGCAGGTACCAAGATGAGCAGACTGTGGGCATTACCGAACCACCTGAGCAAGAACTGCTTTGAGTGCGAGGTGACACACTGGTAGACACATGGAGGAAGAAACATTGCTTAGGGCCTAAGCCTCTGCTGTATCTTTTCGGCTACTTCTTCTTCTTCATCGTCGTCGTCTTCTACTCTTTTTCTTTTTCTTTTCCTTAGCAGGAATGGACGGACCCCTCTCTGCACTACCTCCTCCGACGGCATTTGGTGGCAATTCGCGGTTTGTGAACAATCTCTCTCCCTCTCCCTCTCCCTCTCCCTCTCCCTCTCTGCCCCTCCTCACCATCCTCGCCGTTGACTTGGGAAAGTAAAATGCTCCTCTATTTGAACACTAATGCCCCCTCTCAGCCATTCTCTTTACCAATTGTCTTTGTGATAAAGAAGAAATAAAAGAATCTCATCTCATCTCATCTCATCTCATCTCATCTGATCAGCTAGCTCTGCATTACACCAGGGGAACACACAGCCACGCCTTGTTGTGTGTCAATTTGCACATGACAGCGCTAGGCTGGTGGGAGGAGTGAGAGTTGAGGCGGTAGGCTACGTGATTTGAGGTGTGAAGGTAGAGCGTCGAAACATAAGCAAAGAAGTGCTGAAATAATGGTAGGGAGAATAATAAGATAATGTTAGTGAAGCACGCGATTAATCGATTGGAGTAGTTGTAGTTGGGTGTTCTAATGCTGCAACGACGCGACAACCAGGCAGAGTGGAGACACGCAGCGCAGTTGTTGTTGTTGTTGTTGTTGTTGTTGTGAGGCCTCCGAATCGCATTCCCTTCCCATTACTCTCTACATGTTGTGAAGTGATGGGTGTGCCCTCCTGCCTTATCAATTTACCACCACCGTTAGATAGGCGCTCCGACTACTCCTCCTCTACTTGACCTACTTCTTCGCTGCCGCCAACGCCACCTGGTGGTGGCCCTACCACCACCACTACTACTGCTGCACCCGCCCAGTCGACAAAACACCCGCTACCGAACACCATTTCAGTAGTCTCGACATTCCACCTTAAAGTTCAAACGTAAAAATTGGCAGGGTGGTGCGTGAAATGAAGTCCTGCCCCGCCCCACACCGCCCCAGCCTGTCTACTTCTTTCTCCTCCTCACAGGCAACCGACAATTTGACACAAGACAGGGCTGCACTCAACAACTTCCCTTCAAATCCACTCCCAGCCCATTTGTTTGTTTGTGCACACTCCATCAAGTACTTATGACCACCAGGCCTCATCGCTAGTAGCCCAGCAAACAGGACCCAAATAACACCAAATTCCTACTGCAGTCAGCGCTTACCTGAGCTAACTAGACAGTGTCATTCCAACGAAAAAGATCATCATCACCACACCATTGCAGGTTGTTCCGCCTAAATAATCACGCTGACTGCAGTTACTTGATGTGACGAGTCAATCTCCTGTCAGAAACCAGAACACACAACTACCTCTCAATACTTTTATTGCATTGAATACAAACAACAGGCCTGTCAACAATGATATGGTCATGTGGAACACACGCCACGCATACACGTGCCGCCAGGTGACGAAGAGAGACGGAAGAAGTCCAACTAACGCGTGGAAACCGTATCTTCAGCAGGCTCAATCAAATCCCACAAATTCCAACGCGTCCACCACCACCACATACCACCTAAAGGAGAACGCATCAATTCATTCTTCCACCACATGAAAGCACCACGCCTACATCTATATCGAAAATGTATGCATAAAATACCAAGAACATATACGTGCTCCCAACTTGCCTTATAATTTGAGTCCTTTTCAACTTCCACTGCAGTAGCCTCCAATCGACCGTCCTTCCCACGCATTCATGCATACACACATTTGTGGGCTGCAAGTCAACTCCTATTAACTTCCACCGACACTGTAACCATTCATTTTCCTCACCATCCCACNATCGGCTGCAACTCAACTCCTATTAACTTCCACCGACACCGTAACCATTCATTTTCCTCACTATCCCACGCAGCAAAGTGAGAAGACACTCACTCTTCACAATCACTGGCCCTCCATTTGAATAAGAGGAAACGCATTGAAAAGCACCTACTCCTGAAAGAGAAGGAATATTTATACGCCTCCAGTGCAGGAAAGCACCACACAACTATCAAAAATGGGCTCACAAGGTTACAACTATATACATACAATGCCAACTCACCTCTCAGTTGACAGTTTTCTTCCACATTCATTCATCCACCCACTAGACTACGAAAGTGCGTAGACGTCGGAACCACCAGCCTTCATTACTATCTTGAGTGGGGAAAGAAAGAAAAGGCACNACAGAGGTAGGTGATATACGCTAGGATTGGAACATGACCTGACGAAGGCTGGCAGTCATTCAGCCTCGAATCTCAATGTTGAAAATGCCCACTGTCTGGTTTGCACTTCATAGAGTCTAGACCAGAACCTACTTTGAGAAAGATCGGTGATCGGGAGGTTAATATAGGCTTTTCTTTTTCTTATGGTAAGAATCTCGACATATATGGAGGCGTTTGAGTTAGTTAAGTGCTTTCATAGGTGACTGAGTAGCGATTGCAAAAATCAGGTGGCATGAACTTGGTAGATGCGAATTGTTGTGAGTAGTACTGCAGAGAAATGCAGGTACTGGTGAGTCTTTCTCTGCGAGGTGGACGTGAAGTATTCAAACCATGCTCTGAAGCCAAGCTATCGAATGTCAACTGATGTCAGCCCTCATAAAGTTAGTGTCTGCCATCTCATTTTATGGGCCTCCACAAACGCAGCGGGCGTCACTCATGGCCAACGTTTGACATTTGACTGTTTGACAGTTTATCTGGCTTGAGTGCTTGGCAGATATCTTTCACCGTCTCAACTGATTTGGTTGATACAAAATCAAATTAGTCGTCCCATCACTCCTTTTATTGTACCTTACCAAAAGAACTAGCGGTGTTTTATCATGGAAAGCTACCTGGTACTTAAATGGAATTAAGTAGATCGTTAACAGGAAAAAAGCAATTACAATGAATGCAAGAATGAGTGAAATGAACGAATGAAAGTGATGACACAACCACTGCAGCAAGTAAGCAGTGTGTGCGGAAAATCGCTAATGAAAGACACAGACAGCAGAGGCTGCGTTGTGTGATGGTGATGAAGACTCAGTTGCCCATTGTGTCGTTGCAAAGGCCACTGAGCGCCTCCCTTTCCGCCATCAGCCAGAGCACATAGCCCCTTCACCCGATTATTGTGGTGACAAAGCAGTAGGGCTAGAGTAGGATCCATCTGAGTTCTGCCGAAACAAGCAGATCGACGATTGTTTATACAATGAAAAAAGACAACTCGAGGAAGCTACTATGCTTGCGACTGAGCAACTTTGATTGCACTGCTATCCAACATCTCGTCCGTTGTTTAAGGTCGTTTAAATAGGCCTCCAAGTCAGGTCTGTCATCAGAATGTCTGGAGATCATGCTGGTGCTGTTGATGCTAATCGTTGTGCTAATGGATGTCATGGAATACTAGGTGATGACGTTGAAAAGGCAAAAAGAAAACGAGAATGAGACTTGTCAACTCTTTTGCAGCTAAGTAGTCAATCGAATTCTCTTGCATTAAAATTTACCATCCATATGTTTGGACGGGTGTGTAGTAACTAGGTAGATGAATGAATGGATGGATGCGAGTTTGATGGTGGCACGGAGGTTCGGCATGCAGATTGGTGATCTGAACACGATCGCATTGATAGGTGACAGGTGAATCTGGACTTGATGCGACCACTTCCCTGCCACATAGATGAAATTGCATTTATTGACTCAAATAACAGTAGTTGCTTAGGCTCTCCTATGGGACGTAAGGTGAGCAAACAGATCAGTGAAGATTTCGTGGATGATGAGTAAGATGATCTCATAATGGAATGCAAGCGGTGACGTAGTCCAACCGCTATGCGGATTCACAACACGCCCAAACACCTGACCAAGGTCATTGTCTGTTCCTGCGTAGCCTAGATTAATGTATTCAAGGCCATCCGGAGCGCTCATTTTAGCACCTTAATCAAAAGCTTGCCAAGAGAGTGTGTTGTGGACCTATCAGATGTCCCTGGCACCGAAAGATCGGAGAAGTGACTGCTGCAGAGCTCATTTCTCTCTGTATTCACCCTCGTCGATTGGGCAGCAACGCCAACATCCGTTCATGAATGGAGGCAGCTCGTATCCCAGACGGAAAGACGAGAATACTTTAGTGGAAGTCCTCGTCGTTGGGGCACTGCTGTAGTCAATTGCTTGCTTCCAAACGAACCAGGCATATGCAAGTCAGGAGGTGAGCAGACTTGGAGAGATCTCAAGGGGGGATCGCACTTGAGATGGACTGAGAATCACAACAGCGTTATTAGTCGGTGCTTCAATTGCAGTAGAAACAGGAGGTGGTGAACCGCCAAGCACCACCCCTTAACAATTCTCACCAACTTCGATTGCACCACTTGAACTGAATCAGGACCACCAAAATCTTGCTGTGCAGAAGCGACCACCTTGAGCAACGAAGCAGGGATTGCGCAGCAGTCACCATCTATGATGTTTAAATCGGTAGAAGGATATCAGTGTCACCATTTGATCGAATGTCGGCATAGTTTGCTGATTCGTGACCGGGTTCAACAACCGCCACTGATTAAGTGGTCATGGATTGAATACCAAGTCACTGGCAGCGACGCAGTAAATTCGCCCAACGTCCGACTTTCGGACAAGATTTATTAACACTAACTCAAGCCTGCTGATTGCTTATCTTCAGAACTCCTTTGCTTTCGCATCCCTTCACTCTCGTTCAGTCAACTCTTATGCATAGTCAATCCAAACTATGCTGAAGCACATCCCACTCACGCACATTCGTGCTTTGAGTTAATGATACCTTAGCCAATCACAATTCGGCAGACATAAATCACCTTGTCGCTCACGGTGACCTCCAGTTGACCCTCTATCCATCCACTCAGCAGTCAATGGTGGCCCAATCACGACTCAGCCGAACTCTTCATTTGTCTACTTCCAGCGACACTTCTTTGATCACAATTGTCAGCACCGCATCCGCATAAGAGCGCACTACCAGAGCCCCTTTTCGAATGTACCGATGCCTGTCCACTCAAATGGAGGGCTGAAGGCCAGTGTTATCCTAATGCAGTGAAGGCATTCAGGGCTTAGTGTTACGAAGACAACACATAAAGCTTACTCTTCTCTGCTCTTTACTTCATGAAAGCCGTCTTATGCTCTTAAATGTGGAGTGAAGTGGAAGGCGCTCTACCACCCAGGGTTGCAGTAAAATGCTTCCATACTGGACGGACTGTTTGCTGGTGGTGTTGACTCACCTCTGTGACTGTGTTCGTTATGGCCACGAGACCGAGTTGTTCAGGCTAAATTGCTTGCAGGATGGGAAAAAGGGCACCATTACTATGTAATTTTGCTGTCAGCGCATATTAGGCACATCGCAGTGAAGTAAAGTAGACTTTGACCTTCTCTAGGCAATGTACTTGCATTCTGAAGTTAGAATTTCGATCAGCCGATGAATTCACAAAAGAGGAAAGAGCAATCGACATCACTTGGAACACAAATCGCAAGTGGGCGGTCAAAAGCTCAGGCACTAAATGGCTTGCGTTCTGTTGAATCCACGGGGTGATGAAGGGATTTCAGGATTGATGAAGTCGAAATTGGCGAAGAGTCCACAAATCCTCTTGGCCATCAGTTTAGCCTGCGCCTGATCTTTGTAGTTTGGTGACCCTGTGGTCAATCGACGCACATTGTGCATATCNGGTGAAGTAAAATAGACTTTTACCTTCTCTAGGCAATGTACTTGCATTCTGAAGTTAGAATTTCGATCAGCCGATGAATTCACAAAAGAGGAAAGAGCAATCGACATCACTTGGAACACAAATCGCAAGTGGGCGGTCAAAAGCTCAGGCACTAAATGGCTTGCGTTCTGTTGAATCCACGGGGTGATGAAGGGATTTCAGGATTGATGAAGTCGAAATTGGCGAAGAGTCCACAAATCCTCTTGGCCATCAGTTTAGCCTGCGCCTGATCTTTGTAGTTTGGTGACCCTGTGGTCAATCGACGCACATTGTGCATATCACAAATATTCCAAAGACGCACGTCTATCGGTGGCATGTGCGCATTGTAAGCAGTAGCAGAAGCAGAGGGTCGAGAGGGTCATCGCCAAGTTTTGCCTCGTCTGCGGTGACATCTAACTCGGTGGTTTCGTTTTTCACGCCAACGCTTCTTTTTAATTGACGTCTTCATGGAACTCAAGACGCCTTACACCGTCAGTGATCAAACGCTGTTCTGATTGGATGTGGGCGAGGTGTGAAGTATTTGCGTGGAGACGTGCGCATACTCGGCAAACAGCCTTTCATTCAATGAAATGTGTGCTGCCAGTAGAGCGGAGTGCCTCAACCATGTGTGATGTCTGGAGGCCATGCGAATGCTCATGTGTGATGTCTGGAGGCCATGCGAATGCTCAGGCGCCAGACATCCACCCTCGTCCCCCACCTCAGGTTCCACGTAGAAGGGTGTTTTGATGAAGTCTGCCCTCTTGGGGGGTCCCGCCTCGCCAGATATGTCGTAGGACTTGTCGGAATCTATGATGAAAACGTGACCCAAATTGGCAATGGGCTTAATGATATCAAGATGGGCAGTGCGCAGAAAATTTCGCAGTTGCAAAATCATGCATTATTTTCTCAGAGGAAGCCAACATTCGAGACGAGGTGTCGCAGGTCGAATCCACTTTCGTTTCGCAGCCCCGTGATCCCGACAGCTTTCAATCAGAGTAGCTATAGACGGTGGTTGCCTCTCCTGGCTGGCGAGTCGCAGGAGATCGTGTTGCTCTTGAAGAAATCAGTGATGAGCAAAGCTGTTTCGCAAGTAGGAGCGCTTCAATGCACAAGTCATACGCTTCAATGCACAAGTCATTGTTGTCGTGGCCTTGCCACATCCTACTGTGTAGACCACTTCATCGGCACAGGAGTACAACGCACGAAAAACAAACCTCACCACGTCTACCTTCCAGTCTCTGTGTCACTAACTCAATTTATCGACTCACCTCAGTGGCTGGCACAACTTCTAAAAGTACTTTTGTGTGAGCCAATCAAATCAGACCTCGCTTTCCATTGTCTCGTCGCGTTTCAAACTCATTCACAGGTGTGTGCCAACGCTGATGAAGTCGAAGCGTTAAGGATGAGTTGTTTAGCATCACGCATGCCTGACTACTAAATGGATGTGAAATATCAGTTCTAGTCGGCAATAATTTGGCCATGGCTTTGAGAGCCTTAAGGAGGCACTTAGACTGGCATTGATAATAAGAGCGTTTTATTGTGATGAGGTCATCTTGGAGTCCTAGGAGAGAGTGAACCAGAATTTCCTTTATTCACCTCAGGGAAAGCTGTCCCATCTCCTCACTTAGTCGCTTTCACGCCGTGTGTGGATACCACTAACTGATGGAAACGCGTCAAATGTGCTTCCATCCCTTAGGTCTGGACAACGGTACAGGTGCTCTGCCTCACCACTTCTAGCGTACAATTTGCGGAGAGCGTGAATCTCTGACACCTACCAATAGTCAGCTCACTTGACATCTACCAGCATACTGAGAGAAAGCATTAGAAAGGGCGGTCGTGTCATGAGTACCACAGCGGTCAAGCATTTGGCAGAGCATGTAGTTTGTTTTGGTCCTCACATACTTCAACCAGCTCACTGAGTCATACTGTCACTGTTTCGTAAGCTCACTGAGTCATACTGTCACTGTTTCGTTCCCCTTTCCCATTGCCCGCATTGGGTTTCTTTTCAAATGCCACGATGTGATGTGATTAAATAGCCGAGATGGTCGAATTCGTACACGTCACAAGGGATGGAACGAAACAAATGAATTGGCGTCCTTGTAAGCCTAAATCAACCGGTTGTGACGTGTTGCTTGCTAAAAAACCTCGAGTTAGGCAGTGACAATGACCTGACGAAAGCTGGAAGTCATTCAGCCTCAAATCTTGCTGTAGAAAACACACCACTTTTCTGGTCTCCACTGCGAAATGTCTAGACCGGAGCCTGCTTTAAGACACCCCCATGATTAGGGAGCCAACAAAAAGTTTTACTCTGCTTTGGACTGGAAAGCTACTCTACATCACAGTAAGAATCTCAAAAATGCAAGGAGGCGGCTAAGTCAGTCAAGTGGGCTCTCAGGTGAGTGCACACCACTTGCAAAATATGGGTGACATGGAATTGACATGTGTGAAATGTTGCAGTTGTACTAAAGATAAATGATTGTGCTAGTGAGTCTTTCTCGGGCGTGTTGAAAGCAAATGCCGGCTTGAGAAGTCAAAGTCATGCTTTAAAACCAAGCAGTTAGTTGTCAACTCATGTCATGTCATGTCATGCATGCCTGCAATCCAGCCAGTTTAACCGATGGCTCTGCACAGGCCTAGTAAGTACAATTTATAGCCTGATCATGTACCTCTCAAATGACCTTCTCTCCATCACTTTTTGCAGATAAATATTTTAGATGTCAAGCGTATGAAGAGGACTATTTTGAGATGACAAGTGGCACGGCTGTTTGAAAGTCCATCTAATTTATGTGCTCAATGGATGCCTCCTACCGTCACAACTGCCTTAGCTAATGCAGAATCTTATCAATTGCCCCATCACTCCATTTGCCATGTCCTACCAACGGTGCTGGTGTTGTAGACGTAAATCAGAAAGTTGTTGCCGCAGAAGTAGGGTGGATCCTAATCGTCTCTCACTTCCACCAACGGTTTCTACACCTGCTGTTCCTTGCCTCTCACCGACTACTTTGTGTACTACCGTGATGTCGACATCACTTTCATCTGTTCACTCCAGTCGTATCAGCATGTCTCAATCACTTTTTACCATTGAACAATAATCCTGACAACCGTATTCATAATTCTACTACGGTAGTAGATGACTTTTATGCAAATAATTAACTTGCGATCCCTTTCTGCAAAGAAATAATTAACTTGCGATCCCTTTCTGCAATGTCAATTCGGTGGCACTACTTTAAAGCAAAATAAGTAGCATTTTGAGGAGGTACTGTTTTGCAAATCTTCGGTGCTTGGAAGTCATTCGAACAGGCCTCCACGTTGAATCTGTCGTCAGAATATCTGATAAATGAGCTGCTGTTGTTGATGTTCATGGAGGTTGTGGAAGAGAAAGAATGAGGGGAAGCCTGTCGACCGCTTTATAGTTAAGTGATCAAGCATATCCGTTAGCATCTAAGTCTGCCGTCTAGATGGTAGCATGGAGGTTTGGAATGTGGAAGGGTGATCTGGAAACGATTGCCTTGATAAGTGACAAGCGGATTCGGAATTTTGTGGGACCAGATCCCTAGCGGGCAGATAGATTCAAATTTGATCGTTTGAGTACCAGTAGCTACTTTGGCTTCCTTAGAGATCGTGAAGAGCGGTGAACAGATCGGTGGAGGATTTGTGGATGATAAGTATAATGTTTT
Source organism: Taenia saginata (assembly GCA_001693075.2). Lineage (NCBI taxonomy): Eukaryota > Metazoa > Platyhelminthes > Cestoda > Cyclophyllidea > Taeniidae > Taenia > Taenia saginata. Next base: position 118,153 of record LWMK02000120.1, read on the forward strand.
CTTAATAGAATACAAGCGGTGAACGAGTCTGCCCGCTACGCAGACTAACAGAACGCCTGCACACCAGGAGAATGATATTGTCTGTTCAAGTGAGATCTAAACCAAGCTATCCAAGGGTATCTGGTGAGCTCATTTCGCTAGTTTATTCAAAGACTTGCCGAAGCAACAGGTTGTAGACCTACCACGTGTTTTCGGCGCCGTAAGACCGGAGAAGTGACTGCTGCAGAGTCTGGTTCTCATGTTATAAGCCCCGCAGATTGTGCAGACACGGTAGAGTTGGTGCCTGAATTGAGGTCACTCACTCTTAAGACGAGAGCGCAAGGATGCATCTGTGGAAGGCTTCATCGCTAGAACAATGCTGAGGCTAAAATTGTTCCGAGCAGACCATTGCGTGATTCAAAATGAATCTACTTCATGCAGATCAGGAGATGAGCAAACAGAGATTCGGAACAGCACTTTCGATCGGTGTTTCAACTGCAGTAGCAGTAGGAGGAGGTGGAACGTTGAACTCCACCAACAGCAATTTCAAGTCAGCTGTTCCTCCGTGACAATGTACATTGAAATTGCGGTTGCTAATCAAGTCGCCTATAGCTTGTCATTGCTTTTAACCTCCCGACGCATTGGATGGAAGTGAGAGCCTGAGGATTGGAGTCTTTCTTTCTCAAGCGGGCTCACATCTAATGATCCTTATTGTCTGCTAATTCTTCTGCCGCTTTTGTGTGATAAACCGTGGGTGTCATGTGCTGCATCGTGATGGGTGTGCCGCAATAAATTCTGCCGCTCTGAAGCAAAGATGACAGGCGAGTGGATGCTTGGAATTTGTGGAGGTGGAATAGAAGCCTTCGTAGTTAACGCAACAATAACGCCGAATCTATGGATGTCTATGGTGATGGAGTATTCAACAGCACTACACCTCCCCGTCTGTCCCTCTATCCATCCACTCACTTAATCATAATTAATCAATTTGGGATATTTAAGTTGCCATCTTACCCGTTCAGAGGTCTCACATTCCCCGTCTTCCAATCCATCACGGACTGACCTGAACGCTCATCCCTAATTTATCTGTCAAGTTTTCCTTTGTTGTCTTGTTCCTCACATTTCACACCGAACGAAGACGTGCATTGAATCCTGGACTTCATTGGAAAGAGAGCAAGTAGAGGCAAACAATCATTTTCCTTCCACCTGCAGCAGCGATGGATGTAGTCTGGAAGGGATACGTTCCATTTAGGAAGTTAACTCACTACTGAGTACAGTGTCAGTGGAATGGAGTCGACGATTGAACCTTCCATGGCATAGCTGCTCTTTGGAGTGTCAAGTGAATGGTGGAAATGACACGAGATGATCGTCGATGCAATGAGAATTTGGCCTCAGCTCAACCCGCAAACGAGTCCCGCATCGATCACGCACTGAACGGTGGAGGACGTAACCGCTGCATTGGCTAAATCGGAAAGTACCACGGCCAACATCATTGCTGAAGGCCAGGTTCGTTACGTCACCTTCACGTCCAACAGGAACCACAACACTGCATGCTGTTCCACATACGCACTCGACTCGTTGCCTCTCGTCTCGAGCAGTGATGGTGCCCGGGCTGAGGCACATTGCATGTTTCGTCCAGTAGTGACCGGACGCACCTTCCACACCAGTCTGGTTCGTCTATCATCCACTGCTGACGGTGACAGTATGACCTAGGTTTCCTTGAAGTGAAGCTCAGGAGGTTTGGCAATTTGGCTGGAATTCACAGTATGAGGATTGAATTGAATCACGGTACATCTCAACGAAAAATAAACAAACTGCCGAAGATCCACTGCTGATAAGCAAATGACAGGACCTGAAGCGTGTGTGAGACGATTGCGTTGAAAATGGCATCGAAGAAAAGCAAAAGAATTTTCAGAGCCAACCTCAAGCCTTTGTAGTCTCACATGACGTTGTTGAAGTGGCATTTAAAGGTGCTCCAATCTTGGATAGGCACAAACCACCTTGAACAGGCAGCCACCAAATAACACACTGGTAGGCATTGAAGTAGCCAGCGCTGCATACTCTCACTCATTACTGCGTACTCTGCAATGAGGGACAGGGGAATTATGCCAAGTTGCTTGAGTTACGGGGTCGTGTCAAGCCGGCGTAGTGGGTTGAAGGACTAAATGCAGCAAAGAGGGTGTAGTGGGGCAGAGGGCTGAGGTTCACACTTCGTGTGACAGTTCAACTTCATCAAGGCCTAAAACCTCGAGTTTGGCAGAAGGATTGCTGGGTCAGTGTATGCTAGGGGCACTGGTGCACCAAAATATCACATTGGGATTATTTTAATCTTACTCAGTGATGAATTGTGAATAGATTCCCAAAAAAAGTAATGCACCATCCCGAAAAGCAGATGTTATATGGAGCAACGCAGAACCCCTGGCTTTGTCACTATCGGCCTCATTGTCGTGTCTCTCCTTACGGGAGGGGCACTTCCCCAATCGTGTGTAAAATTCTTGCCTCTGATTTTCATCGGTAGGAGGGCAAGAAAAAAGCATTGCCTAGTCATAACTGACGACAACTCTTCAACATTATACACGTTGCCACCTGTTTACTCCATTTTGGTTTTCTGCCTCAAAGCATTGGCAATGGAATGCTGTGACTGAGGCAGGATGAAGTCAAGTGTCATGTCCTGCTAAGCCGATCAACATGCAGCTGGTCTGGTGCCTTTGCCCAGGCCTTGAGTGGCTACGCCATGAGACTAGCCAGACACAGGACGTGGTGGCAAGTGCTCGAGGCAACTAACAGGCAAGATCACATGTGCAGGGGAACAATTCCGGCACTAGATGTTGAGGCCCTTTTAAACCTCATGACCTATGTCTTCCACTTCTCCATGAACACATGTACCATTTACCATTTCAATGGTTGAGGAATCTGGACTTCGTGGGCAATCCTCCTCAATGAGCAATGTGCCACAAAGGTAAAACATATTGTGATGAGGAGTTATGGTTGCTGTTTGGGGAGAAGCTGCTTAAAACAAGCCGCAATATTTACCCCCTATTGACCAGTACCTGATCATAATCGTAAGATATACTGCCGACGCATTCCTCTTGAATTCTATCCACATGCTTGCTTGGAAGCAATTACCCTCAATGAGCCACTAGTACTCAACTTACTCTCCACAACCAAGATCATACGCACAAGAGAAGAAGAAACTTATGGCCGCAATATTTAACACATCCGCGCAGCACATTGTATGGTCCCCAGTCCCACGGTGCAACGACTTCCCCACTTTACCGAGGAAGGCAGGAGACATGAGAGAGCAGAATGCTTTTAGTTAATGGTCATTAAACCGCCGCATTTATGTTACGCGTAGGTCAGCATAGAGCCGTCGACACTGGCCGCGTCGGTACTCACTCACATGCGTGTCCTCCATGTCCCACCTAGCTGACCAGGTGGCGGCTGAGACTAAAACTAGTTGACAGAGTAGAATTGTGTGCCTAAAAATTGCTGCAACTACACTGGTCCCATCAGCTAGACAAAAAGTAACTTCTTCTTTGCTACCTCCAACTATTGACACTAGCTTTGTTACACTAAATGCACTTGATTATACGTTGCAATCACCGAGAAATCCACTACCAGACAAACTGGAACCGACCGGTGAAATGCGATACAGCGTCTCTGATTAAAATCTGACGACCCAAGTAACCGCTTTCGTCCTCTTAAAATTGCCTTCCTAGTTTATCCCGACGGTGGGGTATGCATTTCCATCCTTCACACTGCCGCCAACGATCCTCTCGGCTGCGAAAGCCCCGCGGAAAGATGGAGTGCAGTGCAGTGCAGTGCAAAGGGCATAAGACTTGCAGCCGTTGGAATGACAATCCTTCAATGTGAAATACGCCTTCCATCCACGTGAAGGTACACGGCCCAGAGGGATGTGCGCACCTCGGCTATGTGACTGGCCAGTTGAACTGGACCAAGGAGCAAATGCCTTGCCACCCCATTTACCCCTTGTAGTCAGCACAGCAGGTACTGCAGGCACTGCAGGTGGTAAGGCGGGTAAAGAAAGAAAGAAAGAAAGAAAGAAAGAAAGNGAGCAAATGCAGAAACAGCTTGAGAGCGAGTATGGTCTTGTTATGGGACTGACGAATCTCGGTTTGTGAGCATGGATTCAAAGAGCAAAATGGACGTCTGCGAAAAATATACGATCCTCCCTCACTTCCACCCTGCAAAGCACGAAGAAAGAGAAATCTGAACACCTGATTATGTAGATGTGATTACTCAGTCGTAAGCCACTGTAAATTGTAATTGCTGGATAGTCAGTAAGAATTAATAAAAGCCTTTTTTTTTACCCAATTCACCTGTTTTCCACTCTTCCACAACCACATAAACGCACGACCTCATTACTTCATTTATAGCTTAGCACACGCTTACGAAATTGTAAAGAACACATTGGCATTAATTTTATTTTATGCTTTATTGGTTTAGGACTGGCATATAATTCAGTAATGGATCGCGTCATTAGCTTAGGACGGCCAATGGAGCTGATGCTTCTGAATACAAAGAATTGACTTGATGCCACAAACCAACTTTCTGAGGGCTGCCACCTACTTTGTTGGTGGGCATTAAATTTAGAGATAATTTGGACGATGATCGTATTGAGGTTGACCTATTGAAAGCCCACACTAAATTGACCGACCTAAGTGATGTCAGCACCATCATTTAATGTCCACATGAATGCACTTGGCCTTTTGTCTGTCACCATACATACCAGTAATTGTAAGTGTGCCATCCAACTTGGTGGGACTAAGGACTGCAAACAAACGCACCGAATGTTTGAGTGTGCGTGTAGACTTATTACGAGAAGGAAGAATTACGGTTTGTTAGCAAGAGGGTATGAGTCGTGGATTGAGGTGAGCAATAACGTAGACTCGAACATCATCCAATGGTGAGTTAGCGTGCTTCCCAGTTATTGTCCTCTTCAGCCCACCATCAACACATTCCTGTGTATTTTACATGCCGTGTACGGTGCACTTTTGTTGTTTCTACTTGTACATTGCAGAGTTCGCATTCACTTCGGTCCACCTCATTCATTCCATTAGTCTTAAAGACGGGAAAGGGAGCACGGATTTTATAGACGTTTGAAAAGACATTTCTAAAGATGCTTCGGTTATACAAGTTTTATGATACTTGCAAGCGTAGGCGGCTGAATGAAGCGGACCATATAGGCCCATGGAAAACGGGGCAGTTGTCAATCAACTGAAGGGATGTATAGGTAGATGACGGGACCCTACTTCTATACTCTGAATTCATAGTTTTTTAGCCAGCACTTAATCAACCTGACATAAGTGGTTTCTGACAGTCATTGAGGGGCAGTTACAATCTGTGGGGTTATAAGTGCGATTTTACTTACCACTCATCCAAAGAGGCGTGCTGAGGGTGTGGACTCACTGCAATTCCTTCAGTGAATGGGTAGAATCCTGTAATAGTGAACCCAAGTGATGACGAAGTCGTTGTACAAAATAATAATTATGACGTGTTGATTCTTAGCAAAAGTTGTCCAGGATTTTTTTAAGTCTTTATGATCAAATTGAAGGAGCAGCCTCGAAAGTTACTTGGAATCATACGTTAGGCAGAATACACCGTCACGGCGCAAGCTTGTTGGAAAGACGTCATTTTGGTGTGGAAGAGGTGGTTAGCGTCGGTGCCATGGCTAATGTAAACGCATGATCTTAGAGATAGGCAGGAATTAAGGCGACATCCAATCGCCACCACTGACACCTTCAAGCACGTTTAAACAGTGAAAAAGTGAAGTGCTCTATAAACAATTCGCTAAAGCTAAGGCTCCTCACTACCGGACTCTTTGGATCGTCACTGCTTTATATATGGATAGGTCACGGCGTGAGGCATTTGCGCAGCTGCGATAGTGCGCGAGCTGGTGACGGAGGTAATCTGGGTGCAAATAAACAACCACAATCTCGTCCTCGAGTAAATACATTTTCGCGTTTTCTGACTGCGGGCTTTGTGGAGCGTACTGAAGGTGAGGCGGGCTAGTTCTATGTTGCGAAACGCAGTGAAAATAGGTCGCAATGGCTATAATCGGTTGGAGGTGGTGCTTCAAACAGGATGTCTAGCTCCTGGTTTGAGGCGTCGCATTTAACATCCCAATAGAATAACTTCGCTGCCGTCTTGCATCCATCCTTCAAATCATTCTGCATTTGCTTATTTGCATCCTTCAGCTTCCACTTTGTCTTCTTTCTGAGTTAACAACTCCCGTACCTGGGAATAGTAAGGTAAATCTCTTTTCTCGTCAAAGTCTCCACTGCTGGCACATGGAAGATGATCATCTGTCAATTTCGAAGGTCAACTCAACCCCAAGCACACGTAGTGACGTTGGTGAGATACAGTACAGACCGACCTCACTTAAAACGCAGTCATCACAAATCATCGCACGCTTCCTCTTATAAATACATACCAGTCCGCATCCGTTTGATTGTCTTCATCGCTACACATGCCAAATATATCCTTCGTCGGAATCCACATTTTACGCATTGTCATCGTCGCCATCTCATCTTCCTCCAACTTTGCATGCAGCAAATGTGGCTCAATTTCAGCAACTTCAAATCGTCCACAGCTACTCATCTATGAATGGTCAGACTGTCCACCCATAACCCCACTGCCTTATCTGCGCTTATAATCTCCCCAATTCTTTGTCCTCAAGGAGGTCTAGAGACGACTTCTCCACCCCCGGAACAAGCACCAATCCACCCACTAACACTGCTTCTCAAACGTCAGCTCTGTTTATCTTCGCATCGTTCACTGCCGTCTTTACAGCATTCGTTGTTCGGCTGAAGAGGTCTGAGCACTTGCGCTCAGACCAGGTTTGTGTGAGGGTCACAATGAAAAGAATGTTCCCGGAACGAAAGAACTAGGTCATCTTCCAGTTATGCAACGTTTCTGCCAATGACTCAATTCCTTCAGGTGCTGCCAACTATATCAAAATGGAGTTCTGCAGACGCGTGAAAAAGTGGAAACTCGAGTAAAATGCAATGAAAGCATACATAAAAGTAGTCACTGAGTGTATTCATGACCAAAATAATTAAGAAGCATCATCCGAAACTTTAAAAGAAAATGCAAACATTTGATGTGGTCCTTAATGCCGACCGCTTAACATGGTCCTTATGCTAAACCAAGCAAATATTAATGCTTTGACACCTTCATTCCAAATAAGTCCCAGACTTCTGCCCTCATTAGACCAGGTGTCTCTTCTGCAGCAAGATGTATTCAGCCTACTTGGTGTTACCCTAGTAAACTCACACATCTAATGGAATTGCTAATTCAGACCCCAAGGTGTAGCACAGTTACATAGCATAATGTTTGGCTTTGAATCTAGTGGTGAAATGACGCTTCGTTATCGCTTCCTTACTCAAGCGATTCATACTAGAACAGAAAAGGCAATGAAAAGGGCGATACCTAGAGGACAGGGCATTTCCAATTCATTACTTGGAGCACACAGGCACCAGAGCAAAAGCATGTTCATGCCGGAGTCAGAGTGGTGCGTCATTTTATCGCGTGTGCAGTCGCCAGCGGGTGTAAAGAAGTACAAAGCAGTGGCAAATGGTGATTGCATAAAAGCCTTCCAATAAGCACGCGCTATGTGATTGGCACAGCTCAGAGCTCACTCACCATCGTCATAGCAAAGCAGGTACAGATGTCAAAGAAGCTGTGATTTGGAGGCCTGCGGTACTGGATTGCATTCTCACACTACAGTTACCGCACTTTGACCACAAAGGCGCCGCCATCACACCCAAATCGGGTGGTACCACCCAAGGGTCGATGAAATGTAGAAGTGCGCACCAGACGAGTTGCGTGTCGATTGGCTGAACAGAGCCACGCCCTTAAAGTCCTTGCGTCAGCAGTCACCACATTCAACTGCACATACAATTGAGCAGATTACAGGAAATATTTCATGTATAATTTACGTATGTATGCAATATTTCAACAGATTTGTGTTTTTATTCGATATCCTGTCAGTAGCACTATTCGTTCCGCCAAGACGGAGATGAAGTGGCTGATCTGGTGAAGGCGAGTGGGATGGGCGCTGGCGTTCTTGTCTCCAGCATCAGCAATCGCCTGACCACTGCTACGTGCCTCATGTTTGTGACTATCATTCCAACCTTGCACTACTGGTGGTGAGTTCCTTCCACATTCCTACCCTCTTTATTCATAACTCCATGCAGATGTATGGGAATCTAGGTCTTAATCTTTTCTAATGTCGCATTTCTTTGTTTCTTTTCATGTTTACGCATTCGTGCATGCCTGCATGCGTAGATACGTGGTATTCATTGACCACTATATCGCTTCTTCGCATTAGTTCTGCTAAAGCAATCGTTGGTGATGCTATCAAATCTTCGTGATTCCCACCCTTTTGTTGGGTCTACGCCGCAAAAAAACTACATGTAGACGCTACTTCGGAAACATGCCTAGCTGCCTTAATTGGACAGGTTAAGTGTCAAGGAAGGTCCGGGGACGCGATCGCCACATGGGAAACTTAGCAAACTTTTATTTGGATTTCGAAGAGCCAAGCACTTTTTCAAGCTGACCTATTTAGTAAAATGCTGATCACACTACCCGAAATCGAGAAGGGAGGTGGCTCAAGGAGAAACTTTATCGAGGCATTTGGGGTCTACTGATTTTGATCAAACCATTTCTATGCTTACCTCATCTCCATGTAGGGCAAAGATCCGTTAGATTTTCTGCAGCACTTGAAGGTGAATGCTTTGCTCTCGCAGTCATCCTTTTGCTGCTCCACATAAACTTCAGGGCAAATATGCTGGCGTGTTGGGGTCTAGATTGGCTGGATTTCTTCACAATGCTTGATGTGTTTTTTAAAAGTGGTCCAGAACTCTCAGCTGCTAATAACTGATCCTAACCAAGGCCTTGAAAAGGCTATTTAAGAAGTAACTGGAAGGCATTGCAAATGCTTGCATTTTTACATTGGATGCGCATGGAAAGGGTTTCGGCCATGCAGCAGGGTAGAGCGTGATGAGGCGGAGCTAATATTGCTGTGCCAAGAATTTTGTTGAAATACGATTGCACATTGCTGCATAATGCCCTGCAAGCAGTTTACAGAAGGCGCTAGGACATTTTCTTTGCGGCTTTGTTGACACTTTGGTTGATGTGCCCGTGCAGCTATGCAGGCTCAATTCTAGTTGTACTACCTACTCTCAGCAATCCAACGCCATGTTGGCTGAAATTGGATTGTTGAGTAAAGATGAAGTCGAGGTGGAAGTTGACATACACTTGCAAAAGCGGTGACCAGCTTCCGGTTTGGTAGTTGGTCACTCCTACAGATAGCGAATGTGGCTGTCTGTCAGCGTATCTGCCAATTTCGCTTCTCCGAATGAGTACCTTTGCATTTTAATACATACTTGCCTCCTTATTTTCCAATCCTCCAGCCAAAAGTATTTCCCCACTAATTATTACAACAAGAGGGTATCATTGATAATTTCTGGCATATCCCCCAATGCGATCATGGAAGCATTCTAAATTCCTCCTCCAGGGTGTCGAAGCGAAAGGGAAAGCACAGACACCACCCACTCGGACATGGCATCGCTGCTGCTCCTTTGGTGGCTTCTGTTGAAGTTGACTCGAACCAAGGCCATAGATTTGGAGTTTTACAATCTAATATATGATGACACACTTGTGATTTTTACCGAAATACAAATTTATCATCAGTTTCTTTTTGGTGTGGAAACAATCCTACTCTTATGGCAGCATACGGGCCTTTTAGGAAAAAAATGCCTGAAAATTCCATTTGCACTTTGCCTTAGCAGCCATCCTTTTGCTACTTTTACACAGATGTCGCATATTCCTTTCCCTTTTGCTAGATGGATAGTAGGCTAGAAAGGCACGTCGCTGAAACCTCACCTTGGCTAGAGTCTTGATTAGGCCTTTTGTGGGTCGGCGTCGCTTACACAACTACTTTGCCAAACGGAGCACAGCAATGGGCGTATCTGGAAGATATTTTGAACACTTGAGTTGGTACATTAGGGGCATTCAGAACGGGCTTAATCCATGCAGCAAGGTTTAGCGGATGTGGGAGGAGAATTTGCCATTGTCTGTGGTAAAACCTTCTGACGTGATCAAGTAAAGCCACCGATTTCGTGCTAGGGACTTTGTCAACAAACGGTCGAATGGCCGCCGACAAGCCCACCGGCAACACTAAAACCATTGTGATTCTAAGGGTGAATGATGCCAATGTCGTAAAACGCTGAACGGGATTGCTCGTGACCAGCACGCAAAGCAGTTACATATAATGTGAGTTAAACAATTGAAAAATGAGGTTGAGATATCGTTGCTATCCACAAATCGTAAGGGTGGGTAGTTAAGTGGGGATGAGAAATACAGCATGCCTAGCATGTTTGAAATAAATCATTTTAAATTTAGGTCGAGTCAGAAATGCGTAGCTGGTGATGGAACCAACACTCCTGAACATGGAACCACACTCGGCTTACTGTTCTTCATGCACTAATCTATTTCACAACAGTTGGAGAGCTGTCGGTGTTTGGAGCAGCGTGGGACCTATAATTGCCAGGGTACCTTTGCTGCTTAGCTGGCCTGCAGGCATTAACTGGAATGCATGTGCATCCATATGGGACGCGTAACCGCCTATTCACTGTGGGTTCCTCAAGGCAAGCAAATAATGAGGTACTGCATCAACTGCCATTACTATTTGGTATTGGCTTAGCATGCTTAGGGGTCTAGGTCTCAAAACAGGTGGATCCAAAGTGCAAACCCAAGGAAAAGCATTTGCTATTAGGGCTGTGGCTGCACAGAATGATCGTAGCGAGGAATGTCACCCATAAGCGTAGGGTTATGGCCACTGCCATAATTCTTTCCGGAGTACAGTACCGGATAGTCAAAAAGATTACAGTCTTATGTAACGCTTATGAGCATAGCAACACCATTGCCGGTCATCAAATTCTGATAAATCCCGCATGTCACACATGTGTGACGCATGAAATCAAGTGGGCTGACACCAATCGCAAAATTTTGCTTTGGGTGAATTTGTGTAAATTTGAAATAAAATGCGAGAATTAAGGTTTCTTCTTCCTTGCTAAAAAACCACTTCAAAACGGGGTGCTGCTGGCTTCTTAGATGCCTATCATATCCCAATGGAGTGGTCGGCTTCCTCCACTCACCGCCTCTTTATTGAATTAGCGCTTTGTTCCAACCGACTTAAATGGGAGACTAAGAGGCTGTCAGGGATCGTTAGATCGGCAGATCAATGGACGCTTGGTAGGTCGGCTGTGATAGGAGCTTTAGGATAATGTACTTAGGATGTCTTGTTTGTGTGTGGCCTTTGAAAGTTTTAAGCCTTAATGGTTTGAAAGATTTCTACAGCACATATGGTGTGCTTTACCTTTAGGGCTAGGATTTTACCCATCTGTCTTAATTACAGCACATTATTCCCATGCCACCACACTCACGCGTCCATTTGGTAACTACTCCTTCAAACTTGAACCCATAGAGACGCAAGTAGAGCATTTAAAACTTCTTACGACATGCATTAAGTTAAATTAATTTTATTTAATCATAGCTGTGCTGATGGGGAAAGTAGACGGCAGTGCGACCTTTCGCCCAGCGCCGCTCGTTTTACCCACTCCTTCTGCAGAGACGCTGCAAAGTTCACGACTTGTTCCTTTGAGACATTGAGAAGGTGAATAGTACTGGCCTCGTCTTTCAGTTGTCCCAAAGACAAGTATGCAATCTGAAGTAAATTAGATGATCTCGCATTCGAATACGAAATTGTGACTCCTAGTGACCACTCCACGTCTGACAAACCGTATAATATGTTCAGGTTGCTGCCATCAGTCCAAAAAATCATCACGTTTTCATTCGTCTACAATGGTTGAAATAATTACGTCTGCAGCACGAATAGTGAATAGTGCCCCTTCATCGTGCATGTGCCGGCCGTGGGGACGTTGACATGAACAAGGAGAGCAACGTCACCATCATCGAATACAGGGGTCGTTAGTTGAAGAGGAAAGTAGAGCGAACGCTGAAGGGTACGAAACAGTACACGTAGGAGGATGAGGAGGATAGATTCAAGAAGGCAGCTTAGGTCTGTACACTTTTCCATTTATATTATACAAGTAGGGTTGAATTCTGGTGGTCGGCAGCACCGCAACCTAGAGCATGCAATTGCTTGTTCTTGATGAGGGCACAAAAGGAAGAGCAGCGTGTTTGTGTCATAAAACTAGATCATTTTGTCGGTTCTAAGTCAAAACAGGAGTTAAGAATGCATTAAAATTTAGCCTCCCATGCGTAGCTGTGGTATTACACCCTCGGAGAAGAGCTTCTGCTAATTGATACGCGTACGATATAGAGCGACTTAAAATCTAGGCGTTAAAATAAAGAACAGAAGACTTCATGGCACTGACGCAAACAGAAGTGCCGATTGCTACCCAACGATCCAAAGTTTGATAAATAGCCAAACCTTGCATGGTTTATCCTCCTATGATAGAATCGCTCACATAAGGACCCAAAGGAACCAGACATCGGCTATAACCGGTCTGCTGTCAATGCAAGGCGGAATGTAGGCTACCGAGTGCTGCTGCTAGCGAATTACAGCAGTTGGATGCTATAATCTTAACCACAAACACTTTTAGCAATTCTTTTATGGTTATAGCAGTGGCGAAACTTCATCCTGCCCCGATCAAATTAATTAAAACTAAATATGTCAATTTTGAATTTCAAGGAGAAGATATCTGGTTGGTAAAGTGACTGAAGAGGTAACCATCTAACGAGATGGAGTCACCACTCGACCACTCCGAAATCGCATATTGTGGAATAGACCTGCATCAGGGACGCATTGTTGGATTAGTGGGTTCGATAAATGTTGGTAGCCACCTTGGACCCATTGAAGAGGAAACGGCTCCAAAGTGGATTAAAATTTTATAATCAGCCATAATGTGCTCACAAGGCGATTTCCTTTAAAAGCTCACAAAATTATGGAAGAGAGCAGGTGATCAGTCTAATAATGCTTGAATGGTATGGAGAATGGATGGTAGAGTTAATAACAGGATCCTGATTACATAAACGGCTATAAATACGTAATAAATCGTAGGGCGAGGAGACAGATAGCAATGCATTAACACGGAGCACAATGGAGAAAATCAACATTACGATGGATAGGGATATGGGTTCGCGAATTAATGCGTGAGGTGGTGGAGAGGAAAGTAGGGGATGGGAAAGGGTGTCACAATCAGCAGTGCAAGGACTGCATCCACAAGCGCTTTGACAGTCAAAAGATGGCCATAAACATGCGATATGAGGCAGTAGCCAGGCGATTGCTGATGCCAGAGATAGGAACTCTGCCGCTCATCTCATTTGCCACCACCAAACCATCCAATTCTTCACTAGTTAGGCAAGAGGAGTGGTGCTACTAACATGGCACTGAGTAACAGCACAATTCTGCTAGAACATGAAATACTATTGTAAAAATTTTGTATGATTCATTTCAGGTGCTCCTCCAAAACGCATTTGCTAACGCGTGGACTCTACTTAGTTGGCACTGTTTAGCCAATCGACACGCATCTCGTCTGCTGCGTTTCCCCACCTTTCATCGAACCTTGGGTGGTACCACCCAACTCGGGTGTGACAGAGGCGACTTAGATTTTACCTGTTTGGTGGTTCTTATCCAACCAGGATTTGCCACAGCTACCTGCTTCTTCTCATACGTTGGCGACTGCACACTCGAGGCAATGACGCACACCGCGGACTCTGGTGTGAACAGGCTTGTAGATGAGTCCTGGCGTGAGCAGAGGTGATAGCTCCATATTGATGGGAGGGTGACATAAATGACGCGCTGAAGAATCGTCAGTGTAGTGCCTTTTGACTGACAATGCTCTAGTGCCTGTGTGACCTAAGTGATGAGTTGGGAATGTTCTGTTCAGTATTTATTACCTCTTCATTACCTTGGCTGTCAAGAAATTAAATTTGAATAGCTACACAAGACTCTACAAGTGTTCCTCTTTGACATGGAGCACCGGTTCACATATGGGTGGGACAAGGCCTAGTGGAATTGGGGTTTCGTGCTTCGATGTGCCATCCGTAGTCTTGTGGTCGTTGGTTAATTGGCGACGTTTAGTAGACAAGATCACTTTAGCAGAAGTGTCAATCCTTCTAACTGTCATATTTATGAATGCAAAAAGCCTAAATTCAGTGCTTGAATGACTGAAGAAGTTATTTTTTATGAGAATTCACCACTCATGGCAAACTGGCAAAAGGGGCACTAGGATATTTTATATGCTTTTGTGGCGCCTCCACGGACAGTTGGAAGTTCGGTTGAGATAGCAACGTTTGGGGCCATATTAGGAATGTCTCCTTTCTCTCACTTTCCGCAGGATCTGTGTGGTTTTTGAATGGTTTAGGCCAATATGCTGGAGGAGAACTATGCAACTCGGAATGTGAGAAGTCAAACAGTCTTTTGTGAAAAAAATTGACGCTAAAGGAATAGTGATATGCCTTGTTTTATAACTATTGTCCAATCGAGAGCATTTCGAAGGCATCTGCTTGTCCACGCAAACCTGCTGGTTTCGTGGCCCTACTGAAAAGTAATAAGTAGCGGCAGTCGACGGGTAGGAAATGATCGCAAAATTGAGTGAATCGAAAACAGATTTCGAAGACAGTGAGCCATCGCGTTCGCTTGCCACAAAATTTATTAAAAGTACGACATTTAGACAGCAACAACGAGAACTGAGTGTCAGTAAATTATTCCCACGTAAAATAAGGTGAAACCTCTGTGTCAGGGATGAACTGCCGTTTCGGTCGTACGTCACATTAGGATTTCATGATGCAATGAGCTTTAGCCTCACATGCACAGCTGTGGTACTGCGGCTAGAGAAGCCATCTGCCCCTAGAAAGAAACTCTTTAATTCAGTGGAATAAATTAAATAGGAAAACAATTCCATGTTATAGTAGAAAACTTAAACAACCCTTTTACAAGGTGCACCCGCGCGTTTAACACTCGTGTACACGGACTGTGAATATCAAGACATTGGCTTTGGCATTCGGCTGGTAGCCATCCACCAATACTTCCGGAGCTGACTAACAGAAAATGAAGCAGCTGAAAGGCGACGAAGAGGGCAGGAAGAATGCATTTCATCAACCGCTGCTTATTTTCTGCAGAGAGGCTGTTTATCTGATGGGCGTGTAAAGGTCCACATGAACTGGTTCCATCCCAAGTCAGCAAGCTCCACTAAACTCTTAAAGTCAATTTTTTCGCTTGCCAAACCAAAAAGCCAGGGTTAATTACTGCTGACTGACTTACCGACCGAGCGAATGCATTCGTACCTTCATTTTCCATTGTATATGTCCTTCCCATGTAGAAGTCCTCACAATTTTAAAGCTGCTAAACCTATCTCAGCATTAAAATAGGAAATTGAGAAAATTACTTCGGCACTAACTCCATCAAACAAAAGTTGCCAAATGCACGTATCACCTACTACTGATAACAAATCAGCGACTGTGCTGCAAACGCTTAACTTCCGCCTCCTAAGCCGTTGCGACAGCTTGTCATAATACCAGCGGTGAGATGGTGAAGCAGCTCCGGTTACCGAATTCATGGACCTGCTTAGGAGAATTGGGACGTGATCGCAAGTGGGGATGAGTGAGAGTCACTTTAAGTAAAATTGATTGTATGAGGTATTTTTGGATATCAGTTACGAGTCAATGCGACTTGTGATGCCAATCTTTGGGTGACTGTAAAAACCATTTAAAACATTTAATTATCTAGGCCACCAGACCCCCACGAAGTGTCGAGTTTCACGTACCGACTTTCCCTTCTTACCGGTTGGACAGTCTGGATGGCTTTAAAAGGGATCTTCAGTAGCGCGACTTCTACTCACCTTAACACCTTCTTTCCCTTTTTCCCACTCCATACACTATACCTCCTCCTTTCCCCCCGTTAACTTTATTATTCCCCTTTCCATGCCCTCTTTTCCGTCCATTACTCGCATCCATTCAACTCGCCCTCTACTCCCTTACCCATTCACACACCCATCCACCTACGTGGACCTTCTTACCTACTCGTCATTTCATCACAACTACAACTACTGCCATCTACTCAATAGACTGCCAGCAGATGCCCTTCTCTGCCACCTACCTCTGTCAATCATGATTTTGCATTCTTTCCCTCTTTTTCCTCACCTCAATTACTCGGCATTCATTTCTCCTTTCCTCCTCATTACAAGCACTTATTCAAGCGTCCAGTCTCTCAATCAATGCCATCGTGTAACCCCCCATCTCCCTCTCTCTCGCTCACTCTTTCCTCTCTGGCATTACATTTCTCATTCATGCATCCACGCATACACACATGCGATAATACATGCGCACAAACACAAAACACCATTTCCGCTACTTGCATGAGGCTAGTACGCCTTACTCCTTCCCTCGCTGCGCCTTCACATCGTTCATTCCATCCTTCTCCCATTTCAACGCATTTTCTCGCTCATTGTAGGTGTCCTCTTCCCTCCCCTTCCTTCCCTGTTATTTTTACAGACGAGGAGCTAATACTACTACCACTGGTCTTTTAACTAACGCAAAGCAGTCAGTCCTACCCTCCTCTCCCTTCCTCTTCTTCGCTTAACACTTGCAACACTTTCGGTGACTCTTTAGTCAACAAAACTGCTTTTTGGTTGTGTGCACTACTTCTTACTGATAACCAGTCAGCAGCTGTGCTACAGATGGCAGACTTCACCCTCTTGGGCAGTTGACAGCTGTGTATGCCGAAGGAGGGCTAGTAAGGCGGCTCAAGTAGCATGTCGGGATGAGTCGGAGTCGCTTGGGGCAAAATGGATCATGTTCGTCGTTTGAACACAATAGGCTGGTCTGCCCTCTCAAATAAGTAACATTATGCTGCTCTACTCAAAGCAAGACCTGAAGGTGAGCTTTCTGCACTCATATGTCCAATTCCAAGTCCGTGGCGTACCTTGCAACCTGCTCTTCCGTGAGAGACGGGCTGGTTTGCATAGGAGGGAGAAGGTGTGAGTGGGTGATAGGGAGTGATAGTGACCATCAACCTGAGCAATGCTGAAAATGAGCTTGATGCAGCTCAGTCGGCATCGCTAGGCAGATTTGAGGTGGTCTCGAAGACTGCCTTTGGCCATGCACGCGGTGATAATGAGAGCTGCATCGGTAGGCGCATCAAAACCGAGGTTGATGCAACGCACAATGCGTTGAAGCGGGAGCAATCGCATCATCTATTTCAACCCAAGGAGGACTTTGACGTGTGAAGAGTCAGTAATCTTTTCCACCGTCACCTTCATAGTGCGCTGAAAATCCGGGTAGACCGGGACAAAGTTGAGTCCTCCCACTTCCTTCTCCAGTCCTGCGTCCTCGCATTGGCTATTAGGGCACAATCCACGTGGACCTGACCAAACTAGACCAACTTTGTGGGTGATAGGCCTTGATGACGGACAGAACTTTTCTACTGTGAATGAGGAGCTGGACCAGAGCTATCGACTGTTGCCACAGGCAAATTACTGCAGTAAGCTGTCGACATCATGCCAAACTGTGGTATCTCAACCATAAACAGGTTTAGCGACCCCCTTTAAGACCATGGCAGTGGCAGTCCTTCATCACGAATCGGTAGTTCAAGCGAGGGTTGAATCCATTATTTTGGAAGCTTGAGGAGGAGATGGGGAGTTGGTAATTAATATGAAGCGACCACTTCCTTATCAAAAGGGGTCACCGCTCTACCATCCTGAAGTCGCTTTTTAATGAAAAGCCCTGCATCAGGAATGCGTTGTAGGATTAATGTACCTACTAAACGTCCGTCTCTGTCTTCGACCCCTTAACTTTTACATGACTTCAAAGTGGATTAAAACTTAGTAGCTTGAAAAAAATTGAGTCCCAAAGGAATTTTTCCTCAAGACACAACGAAATGCGTGAACGAGCAGGTAAGTTGATTTGCAATGATTGGATGGCATCAAGAACGGTTGGTAAAGTAAGTGAATTGGTCAGCAATGGAGAATGGATGGGAATGCAGGGAATGGAAAAGAAACTCTCCACTAGTAGTGCAGGGTGTGAATTGAGCTACAGCGGTATCTAATGTGGAGAGACACTTGCAGTCGCCAACACTCCAACAGCCGAATGATGATCTCAACCGCGCGATATGCAGTAGCAGCCAGGTGATTGCTGTTGCTACCGACAGGAACTCGAGCACCCGCCTCATTTGCCATCATCATCTCAGTCAGTTCTTTACCATCGCGGCAGGAGGAATAATGCTACTGACAAGATGTTGAGTAAAAGCAAAATTCTGTTAATAATTTTGCATACCTATCTGAGTTTTATATGGATCACTTCAAGTGCCCTATTCAAAGATGTTTGCAGGTAAATGTGGTGACTGCTGAAGCAAGGACTCCATGTGCGTGGCTCTGTTCAGCCAATCGACATGCAAATCATTTAGTGCGCACTCCTACCTTCCATCTGCTCTTGGATGGTGCCATCTGATTTGTGTGTGACGGAGGCGGCTTGGGAGTCACTGTGTGGTAATTGTAGTGTGCGAATGCATTCCATTACCGCGAGCAGCCGAATCATGCTTTCTTTGACGTCTACGCCTGCTTTACCATGGCGACTGTCATTGAGCTGTGATGCACGTCAATCGCACAGCTCGTGCTTATTGGAAGGCCTTTCTCCAACCAGGATTTGTCACAGCTTCATGCTTCTTCTCATTCGCTGGCGACTGCACACTCGAGGGAATGACGCACCACGCAAATGCCGGTGTAAATAGGCTTGAGGGCGAGCAGCGGCGTCGGCTCCATATTGATGTGTGAGTAACACAAATGAAGCACTGTACAATCGTCGGTGTAATGACTTCTGACTGATAATGCTCTGAAGCTTGTGTGGCCTAAGTGATGAGATGCAATGTCCTGACCACTGGGTGTCACCCTATTCACTGCTGTTGCTCTCTCCAGTGCAAAATGGCTGAACAAGAAAGCAAAATCGAAGAGCTGTTTCACTGCTTGGTAGCCGCATTACCCTTCGCTATTTTGAATGTTACTTCCATCAAATGCATGTTTTTGTTAGGAAGGATTAAGTAGGCTGCGTACCTATATCTATGGTAGAGGTATTTGATTCAAAGTGGACAGTCGTCTGGAATGTACCTGGAATGAGGGTGACCAAATAATGGATTTTGTTTAGTTTTAATCCGAGACCGTGGCAAGTGGTCTGCGATGGGGACCGCCTAAAAGAGCGCATTTCTTTCATCCCAGCTTTGCATGAGGCTTCTTGATCATTCTGATCTCAGCTATATATAGTCATTACTTGTAGTGTGCTTTCGGTACATTTAATCGAGAATTCACCCTCGTATGCATCAGCAGCACGTCATTATGATGTGGCACTAACTCGGGAAAGAGGACTTCTACAAGTCGTGAGTCATTGATAAAAGCACATGCAGAACTGGAAGATGACCTGGTTCCTTGTGTTCCACGAAGCCAAAAATGGTACCGTTAGTCTATGATAGATGAGTCTTTCCAGTCGTCTATCAGATCCATGTTTCCCTCTTTGTTATCTGCTCTAAAAACTGAAATAGATAGAAACAAATGAATGCAGTCTCTGCAACGCACACGTAGAAGCAAAAAGAGGGGAAGAAAATCTGCTGAATGGGTTATATTAAGAAAGCTGTACATGTCAGTTCAAAATGCACACTCGAATGCGTTGATGGTAGGCTGAGGGAGTCGCATCATTTGGCGGAGCATGTTCAATCACCGATGGATGACGTTTGAGTCTACTTTACTAGTCGTCTCAGTTCACGTTGCCCATCTTTTTGTTAACGAACCAAGTTCATTCGGACCCGTCAAGAGGCTGTACACGTTCTCCAACTTCTTGTGCATATTTTCGTAGTCCTCTTCTGCGGTCTGCTTTTCGGTGTCTGTCCACTTGATTTCCATCTCACACATCGCCAACCTGGTTGGGTGGTCAGTGGGATCCCGACCAAGTAGACACATGCCTAATTTAAAGCAGTCCGTACTACCGATTCGCCAATCATGGACCTCGTACGGCTTCAACTGCAATGAGGGCATCAACTTAGTAAAGTGGAGACAGTAGACTTTATGCAGATCGCAGTTACTTTCCCCCAGCCTCACCATCTGCAGACGGCATTGCAAAGAGCATGAGGAAGTTTCACTCAACATTCCTGCTTTCTCAGGCACCCCACCTTCCTCCACCGCACTTCCAACAACACTGATAGCTACGCGGCCGGGCACGAACTACTGGAGCGTAGCAAACTGATCGCACTAAACTAGGTGGGAGACTTAAAGGCAAGCAATGTTGACCAATGCACGCCTTTTGTGCCGAATGCGGAGACTGACTGGTAACGTTGGCTGCGCAGATTGATAAACATTTGCAAGAGTGGCTGCAATAGTGACACTTAGAGAACATTTTGAACTTTCTGGCCCTTTTTATTTGTTTCATCCATTTTTTCAAATCAGAGCCACCATAAAGTTCATAACAGATTCCTTTGGGGCACAAAATAGCCGAATGCCTACTAGTCCCGTCCTTTGATTGCTTCACTAAGGCAGAACTGTAACCTGCAGAGAAACAAGTGGTCTCGCATTTGAATACGAAGATGTGCCTTTTGGGTCAATCACTCCACGGCCACCACACCGCAGGTTGGATTCAGGTGACGGCCAGCAGTTTAAAAAGCTGGTCACGTCTTTGCTTGCCTTTGTTAATCATGACCAATGCGTCTGCAACACAAGCCAGCGCGACCGACTGTCCTTGCCCAATAAGTAACACGTGTCACGTATATGTGACGCGAAATCAAAAGTCAAACAGAAATGTCAAAAAAGGCATTTTTCTATAATTTATTGGTAATATTTGGCGTTCAAAAGCTAGTGCGTCTGCGGATGTTAAACCACCTGGCCTGCAGAATGAGACGCAACTCTCTTAACGGACCTGCAATAAGAGGGTGCTTACAAAGTTTCTAAAGGTAATAAGGACGTTCTGAAACCAAAAAAAAAAAGACTAACACAGTTGTTTTTTGAGAGCAGCATTTTAGATGCGTAAGAAGTCGCTTCTCTTGCACGTCATCTCGCCACTGACGCACATCACTGATGACCACTCGNCTTTCTGGCCCTTTTTATTTGTTTCATCCATTTTTTCAAATCAGAGCCACCATAAAGTTCATAACAGATTCCTTTGGGGCACAAAATAGCCGAATGCCTACTAGTCCCGTCCTTTGATTGCTTCACTAAGGCAGAACTGTAACCTGCAGAGAAACAAGTGGTCTCGCATTTGAATACGAAGATGTGCCTTTTGGGTCAATCACTCCACGGCCACCACACCGCAGGTTGGATTCAGGTGACGGCCAGCAGTTTAAAAAGCTGGTCACGTCTTTGCTTGCCTTTGTTAATCATGACCAATGCGTCTGCAACNGGCCAGCAGTTTAAAAAGCTGGTCACGTCTTTGCTTGCCTTTGTTAATCATGACCAATGCGTCTGCAACACAAGCCAGCGCGACCGACTGTCCTTGCCCAATAAGTAACACGTGTCACGTATATAGCTTTCAACTACATAGAGACCCACATAAATTTCCACTGCACACTCTTCTGTTCGGGTAATCAGTAGGATCCCAATCACGCAACCACCTGCCCAAATCGAGCAGTCGGTAGTGGCTATTTCCGATCATGCACCACGAAAAGCTTAAATTGCTACAAAGGCATACCCTGTGGTGGATGAAGACGACAGCTTTGATGTGGGTCACATTCGCCCTTCCTCTAGCCTCACCATCTGTAGACGGCATTGCAAAGAGAATACAAAGTTCCCACTCAAAACTTTTGCCGTCTCTGACAACATTGCTTCTTCCCTTGTAATTCTAATAGCACACTTCCTTGCAAACATCACTTCCTCAACACAATGAGGCTGGTCTACGAGGTGGATCTAAATGCATGATCAGTGTGCGTGTCACTTAAGCACTCTCGTCCGCTTCGTGCATCGGTCTTGGCTCTTCTATGTATATATGCACATGCAAAGCAGAAACGCCAGATTTGAAGTGTTAAACATGAATGGGGACAAAAATATGCAGAACACACTACTATGCAAAATCTAAACCGCCTTACCGAAGGGTCTGAATTTCCCTCCAAACACCTTTTTGATAACAACTCGAAATGTGACGGGTGACAATCGTTTTGTGTTTGATTCGTATTGCATAAGCAGGCACATTTCAAACGCATTTGCCTGTCCACCCAAACCTATAGGCTTTGGGGCCCTACTTAAAAGTACTAAGTAGCGGCAAACGTTAGTTAACCACAAAAACAGATATCAAAGAAAATGCAGCATCGCATTTGCTTGACATTTTATAATCCACATCAGTCCAACAAAATTTATCATACAATCGCGAGAGTTGGACAGCAACAAGTAGGATTGGGTGTCAGCAAGCTACTCCAAATAAAATAGGAAGGAGCCACTGCGCCGAAGATGAATCACCGAATTTCTTGGCGCGGCTCCTCAAATGATTGTTATTGCTTTGACTGTGCATTACATCAGGATTGTATGATGCATTAAGCTTTTGCCTTACACAAATGGCTGTAGTATAGTGGTGAGTGAACCGTCTGCACTTGGAAAGGTGCGTCTGCAATTTTAGTGTAAAATGAGAAGAATTAGAATGAATTATACAGGAAGAGGATGTAGCGGCATAGAAGTAAACAAAGTTCTTTTTAGTACTCTTTGGCCCAAATTGAATAAATTTGGCGAACCCTCTTACGACGCATCTTCGTACCTTGAAATCTGGAATGTAAGGATCTTGAATGACCAGACAACGGCTCTGACATTCGGCTAGTAGCCATCCATCACTACCTGTGGTGCTAACAAATGGATAAAATAGGCAGCTGGAGGGCAACAAAAGACAGCAAAGTGAATGCATTTCATCACACAATGCCAAATGTCGACAGATGAGTCTTTTCTCTCATGGGCACGTAAAGACCCACACGAAATCGCCTTTAAGTAAGTCCCCATTAAAATCAAGAATTTTTGTTCAATCTGAAGTTAGCGAGCTTCACTGAACCATTCAAGTTCACCAGCTGCTTGCCAAACATGAAAGCACAAGTCCATCATTGCTGACTGACTGAACGGTACTATGAGAAAAGTAAAACTAACAATAACTTTATGTAGAAGATATCAAGTATGAGCTTCGCCTACTACTGACAAATAATCGGCGTCAGTGCTACAAACGATTAGCTTGTGCCTCTTAATCCGCTACACCTTTATAATCGTTGTACAGATGTGTTTACATGCAGCTGCGATAAGAGTTGAAATGTTTCGGTTAGAATCAGTGGTCTTTACATGCTTTGGACTTGTTTCGTTTAGCCCTAACACGCTTCTTGAAGTTGAGTTAGTTGGTCAACGTTGTGATAAAATTGTTTGTCTGACTACAAAATTTTGCCATTTGAAATGTGCCCAAAGTGTGCGTTTTGCCCAAATGCTGAGTGAATTCGCCAAACCCGCGTTGAAACTTAGTCTAGCTATGAAGAGGGGCAAACGTTTCCGCGAAATAGCATCGACGTGTAGTCCAAATGCGGGGTCAGACTCGACAATAAGGTAAGAATTATGAAGGCTTGACGTTGCCACCGGCGATTGCCACAGCAGGATTCACACGATGAAACAGCGAAGTGATGCTTGAACAGTTAATGAGTGCCAAGTCTACACGTATTTGGACCCTTCGCATTGCTTTGCCATCGCTCACGCATGGGCTAACAACTTGGAACACATTCGATTCATCAACGGTGCGAAGGGACTTGCACCAATGGTGGCGACTAATAAATGCTTCGGTTGATGGTGTGTTTGGACTGCTAGCCATCTGGTCGTGCACTGACAACTGGGGAAGCAACAGTTAACGCAGTGGAAATGCCCAGAAGAGGCAGTAGGGTGTAACGCCACAGCATTCGAATGTGCATTCCGTGAGGTACGAGTGAGATTGGAAGTCGTCCCCACGTTTCTCTTTTCAATCGACATGATAGAAGTCAACAGAGAAAGAATCGAGCAGCCACTCCGGTTCCAACTTTCCATTTAATTCAAACAGCTGCATTAATTTGGTAACCCGTGCCTCATAGGAGGCAGTTATGCTAATTGGTTTTGATAAAATCTAGACCGAACGCTGGCACATACACTCTCCTTGAAAAATAATTAAGTAGTATTACTCCATCCAGAGCTTGTGGCAATTGAATTTTCCAAGCCATCATTGGCAAATTACTCGGCTTTAGTGACCTAATAAAACAGACAAGCGTTCATGTGGCCTGGATCCGCTGCCCTGGGAGTCTGGAACATTCAGCCTAAAGAGGGAGACCTACTTCTTGCAAAAACGCCTGGTCTTTGCTAAATTGGCTGTAGCGAGCACCAGACGAGTTGCGTGTCGACCGGCTGAACAGAGCTATCCACGTGAATTTGATGCGCCAGCAGTCACCGCATTCAACTGCAAATGCGTTGGGGTAGGGCATAGGAAATATTGTGCCACAAAGCGCGACCGCTCCACGGCCACCACACCACAGGTTGGATTCAGGCAACTGCCAGCAGTTCAAAAAGCTAATTGCGTCTACGCCTACCTCGGTATATTATAATTAGTATGTCTGTAACACGATCCAGCACGGCCGATGGTCATTGCCAAATAACTGAAACGTGTCACGTATATGTGACGCAAGGGAGTAATGCCCATCTTAGGTGACAGTAACTACTAAATTTAAAAATAAAACAGAAGTAATAAAAATTAAATGACATCGCTTTACTTTCCACTGGTAACATTTGGCACCCAAGAGCTAATGTGCTTGCAAATGTTGCTCTGCTTTGCCCGCAGAATAAACAGAGTTCTCCATTCGGGCCTGTAATAATAGGTGCTTACAAAGATTTTACAGATAATAACAATGCTTTTAAAACAGTAAACTTAAACAGACGTTACTCAACATTAACATTTTGAGTGTTGAAGAAGTCGGTTCTCTGACACGTCATCTCGCCACTGACGCACATCAGCACTGATAACTCGGAAGGCAAAGACGATCTGCTGCTGCAGTTTGGTGTAACAGTTCACAGTTAAACTGCCGCACCTAGCTAGCTTTTAACTACTTAGGGATTCACTGTAACTCCCACTGCTTACGCTTCTGTTCAGGCGACCATAGGATCCCGACCACGGAAACACCTGCTTAAAACGATGCGGTCTGTAGTGGCGAATTCGAATTATGTGCTACAAAGTAATAACCTATGGTAGATGAAGATGATTACTTTGGTTATGTTGGTTATGCTGGCTTTGTGGCCCTACTTAACAGTAATAAGTAATGGCAAAAGACAGTTAACCGTGGTAGATGAATATGATTGCTTTGTGGCTCTAGTTATGTTGGCTTTGTGGCCCTACTTAAAAGTAATAAGTAGTGGCAAAATCAGTGAACCGCAAACAGATTTCAAAGAAAATGCGTCACCGCATTTGCTTGTAATTTTACGATCCACATCAGTCCTGCAAATTTTATCAAAACATCGCAAGAGCTGGACACCAACAAATAGGATTGGGTGTCAGCAGTTCAATCCCACAAAAAATGGGGTGGAACTGCTGCGTCGAGGGTGAACCGCCAAATTTCGTGGCGCATTTCCTCAAATGATGGTTATTGTTATGATGGTGCATCACATCAGAATTGTACGATGCAATAAACTTTAGCCTCACATGCATGGCTGTAATACTGCTTGGGGGGAGCCATCCACACTTAGAAAGGGAATTCTGCAATTCAGCGCAAAATGATAAACTTAGAACAACTTAACCAGAAAAGGGATTTTACGGTATAGAGGCAAACAAAGTCAATCTTACTACTTAAAGGGTAAATTGAGTAAATGTAACAAACCCTTTTATGATGCATCTCCGCACCTTGGAACCTCAAGCATAAGGATCTTGGCTGACAAGACAACGGCTCTGACATCCGGCTAGTTGCCATCCATTACTACCTGTGATGCTAACAAAAGAAATCAAAGCAGCTGAAAGACGACATGGACGGCAAAACGAATGCATTTTAGCACATAATGCTAAATGCGGACAGATAGGTCTTTTCTCTCATGGACACGTAAAGACCAGCGTGAACTCGCCTTTAATAAAGCCTTCATCGAAATCAAGAATTTTTGTTCCGTCCACTTAGGCGTGCTTCACCTTGTGGGAATGACTTTTTAAAATTCTCTATCCTAAAAATGGCATTCATCGATGGTCATCGAACAAATTTGTTTGCTTAAAAATGCTGAAAATCTTATGCCACTTCCGCCTGGTGTACGCCAAATCGGCAAGTAAGGAAGGGAGGCAAGTGCCGCGCCTAAATGCAGTTGCTTTGAAGTTAGGCATCATGCGTTGACTGATGCTTGGGAGGCCGACAGTTGGAGAGCTGTCGGTGTTTGGAGAAGTGTGGGACTTATACTTGCCAGGGTATCTTTGCTGTCTGGCTGGCTGAAATGCATGTGAGTTTATGTGGGAAGCTGACTGCCTATTGTCTGTGGGTTCCTCAAGGCAAGCTTATAATGGGGCGCAGCATCCACTGCCATTGCCATTTAATATGGGTTTAGCATGCCTAAGAGTCCAGATTTCAGAACAGGTGGATCCAAGGCGCAAACCCAAGAAAAAGCATTTGCTATGAGGGCTGTGGCTGCATAGAATGATCGCGGAGAGGCATGACGCTCATAAGCGTAAGGCCATGTTCATTGCCATAATCCTTTCCGCCGCGCAAAACCATATGGTCAAAATAAATCCCAGCCTTACGTAGTGCTCATGAGCATAGCAGCATCACTGCCAGTCATCAGAATTTAATAAATGCCGCATGTCACATATGTGTGACGCGTAAAAACGAGCGGGACAGTCAAGGCATTACATGTGATGCTGGCAGGGTTGACTTTAATCGTGGACAATGTTTAAAGGCATGTTCATATAAACTTGACATAAAGTGCAAGATTGTAGGTCTTCTTCTTTGCTGAAACACCATTAGTCAATGGAGTGTTGCTGGCCCCCTAGATGCCTTCCATATGCCAATGAAGTGGTCGGCTTCCTCCATCCACCACCCCTTCATTACCTTTGCACCTTATTCCAACTGACTTGAACGAAGGACTAAGAGGCTGGCAAGGATTGCTAAATCGGCAGATTGATGGACGCTTGGTAGGTCGTCTGTGGTAGGGGCTTTTGGCCGACATAACCAGAACGACTTGCGTTTGTGTGGCCTTTGAACGGTTTAGGACTTATTGTTTTAAGAGAATCGAACAGCACATATTAAGTCCTTTGCCTTTAAGGCTGGGATTTTATCCATCTGTCCTAATTACAGCACCTAATTCGCATGCCACCACACTCATGCGTCTGTTTGATCACTACTTCTTCCAATTGTGAACCCATCAAGACGCAAGAGGAGTGTTTGAAAGATTCTTACCACATGTTTTGCGTCAAATTTATTTTATTTAATCACGGGTGTGCTGGTGGGGAAAGTAGATGGCAGTGCGACCTCCCAACCACCACCACCGTTCCTTTCACCCACTCTCTCCGCTGAGCCGCTGCAAGGTTCACGAGCAAAACCTTTGGGACATAGAGAAGGTGGAAAGTACTGGCCTCGTCTTCTAGTTTTGCCTTCAGTGACAGATACACAGTCAGAAGTGAATTAGGTGATCTCGCAATAGAATACGAAGTTGTGACTCCTAGTGACCACTCCACGTTCAGCTGACCGCATGATGGGTTCGGGTTACTGCCATCAGCCCACCAAAATGAGCACGTCTTCATATGTTTACATTGGTTTAAATAATACGTCTGCATCACAAGCCAGAACAATCGATTGTCCTGGGCTAATATATTAATTATGTCACACATATGTGACGCAGTGGAGTAATTGTCCACTTAAGTCACAGCAACCGTTAATCCCAAACATTAGTTATTATTGTAACAAAAAAACATTATTTTAGTTTATCGGCATCATTTGATGCTTAGAAGCCAAAGTCGATTTGCATTAACCGCGTGAATAAACACAAATACCTAAATATATTAGCTCTACCACTACGCATGCAAAATTTCTATAGCTGCTTAAAGTGCCTTTACGACCTAAGACCTGGATCACATCCATGGATTATGTAGATCTTAAACGATTACGCTGCATCATCTGTGATGGATAGAGGTGGTAGCCTGATGTGGATCACAGTCGTTCTCCCTCCAGCCTCAACAACTGCAGACAGCAATGCAAAGAGCAGATGGAAGCTACACCAAACACTCTTGTCTTCTCAGACAACCATCCTTCATCCACTGTACTTTCAGCAACACACTACTTTGTCAACACCTCTTCACCGACACATCGGGGCTGGTCTCACTCACTGCATGTGCCACTCAGGCATTTTTCGCCCACTTCGTGCATCAACCTTGGCTCTGCTATGGGGATGGACGCACAAAAATTGCCTTCATATTAAAATTACTAAGCAAGAACACAAAACAATACCACTGGTATCAAAATTATTAAGAAGATTACAGGAATAAGAATGTATGGAGCAAAATGCAGAGTAGAATGAAAACCGTCTTATTCAAGAGCTACATTTTTCTCAATACCTTCTAGGCGACAACCGGGGTGTGGTCAGTAGAAGTAGTCCTTTACGAATGAATTTGGTGCCAAAGGAATAAAAAGTTTGCATTGTTTGACGTGTGTTGCACAAGCAGACACTTTTTAAACTCATCAGTTTGTCCTCTCAAACTTGTTGGCTTTGTAGCCCCACTGGAAAGAAAGAAGTAGTAGCGGTCGAAGTAAAAGTAGAAATAGACAACCAGATCAAATGCTAAACACATTTCAAACAAGTGTGCTTACAAGACACTTTCCTTTGGAAGCCCACGAAATTGCGTAAGTGAGCAGATGATTGGTCTGATAGTACTTGGATGGTATGGAGAATGGGTGGCAGAGTACATGACTGGATCCTCACTGCCAAAAACAGTTGAGAATACGTGATGAATCGGAGGGCGAGGAGACAGATAGCAATGCATTAACACGGAGCACAATGGAGAAAATCAACATTACGATGGATAGGGATATGGGTTCGCGAATTAATGCGTGAGGTGGTGGAGAGGAAAGTAGGGGATGGGAAAGGGTGTCACAATCAGCAGTGCAAGGACTGCATCCACAAGCGCTTTGACAGTCAAAAGATGGCCATAAACATGCGCTATGAGGCAGTAGCCAGGCGATTGCTGATGCCAGAGATAGGAACTCTGCCGCTCATCTCATTTGCCACCACCAAACCATCCAATTCTTCACTAGTTAGGCAAGAGGAGTGGTGCTACTAACAAGACATTGAGTAACAGCACTATTCCGACAGAACATGGCACACTGTTGTAAAAATGTTGTATGATTCATTTCAGGCACTCCATCCAAACGCATTTGCTAACGCGTGGACTCTACTTATTTGGCACTGTTTAGCCAATCTACATGCATCTCGTTTGGTGCGTCCTCCTACCTTTCATCGACCCTTCGGTGGTGCCACCCAACTCGGGTGGGACGGAGGCATCTTTGAGTACACCTGCTTTGACTTGACGACTGTGATGGAGCTCTGAGCTGCGCCAATCACACAACGCGTACCTGTTTGATGGTTCTCATCCAACCAGGATTTGCCACAGCTTCGTGCTTCTTCTCATTCGTTGGCGACTGCACACTCGAGGCAATGACGCACACCGCGGACTCTGGTGTGAACAGGCTTGTAGATGAGCCCTGGCGTGTAGTGCCTTTTGACTGACAATGCTCTGCTACCTGTGTGACCTAGGTGCTGTGTTGGGAATGTTCTGTCCAGTATTTATTACCTCTCCATCACTCTGGCTGTCAAGAAATCAAATTTGTAAAATTAAACAAGATTCTACAAGTGTTCTTCTCTGACACGGAGCGCCGGTTCTCATAAGGGTGAAGCAAGGCCTAGTAGAATTAGGGTTTCGTACTTCGATGTGGTCGTTGGTTATTTGGTCGACGACGTTCAGTAGACAGGATCGCTTTCACAGAAGTGTCAACCCTTCTGTATTTTATAGCTCTGATTGCAAATAGCCCAAATTCACCGCTTGAATGACTGAGGAAGTAAATTAATTTTAGAAATCTTGACCACTCATATCAAAACTGGCAGGATGGTTTGAGGAGTAACTGGCACCGATGAAAGAATGGTGTGAGTGTTGGAAATCCGGTTGCTGTCACTACAAACCGATAACAAAGGTCAGCTGTAATTTATAGCAGAAGATGTGGAAGAAGACGTCTTTGTTACCAGAATGTAAGTGAGTCAACGCATAGGTGTGACGTGGGTGTGTGGGTCCATTGGCAAGGTGGTGACGAGTGAGGACTGCCGCAGGCTGAGCAAGAGACCGTCTCCATGCGTCGGTGTGTGAGACTTCGGTGGTCTTAATCATTTTCATCCACAACGATGAATTGAATTCGAAACTACAGCGACTATTGTTGTATTTTAAGTGGCGACATAGCCACCTAGAAAAGAGCGTAAGTGTTTGCAATTTCTAGAATGGTCAAGATCTATTAGGAGCAGTTGGAAGCTCCGAACCACCATCTGCACTTGCAGGAAGCCCAGGTAGGAGGAAGACAAATGTGTTTGGCTGAGAAGTTGAGCAAATCAGTGTTGAAGAAGGCAACACATTCCTGTGACTTCTTTTCTGTGAGGCTGTCTCGTAGGTCACAATGGTTACCAGTTGTAACCAAGCTGGCTAACGTTGGTGCAACGCGGAGAGAAACCGAATTACCTCAAGTAAAAGTGAAAAAGTAGCAGATTTGCTGCTTGATTGAGAACTGTATAAGATATTCACCTCTACTTTTTTCTGACTGTGGGCTCTACAAAAGTGAGTGTGCGTAGAGGAGTGACCAACAAAATACAAAGCAGAGGCTAGGGTGAATAGTACCACCGCCTTACTCTGGCATATCTTCAACCTCATTAAGGCCACTTGTGTGGATCCCTTTCACAAGACGTGTGCACCACTCTTCGGTGTGCAATCCACGTCAGTGATGTTGGCATCCCACAGCATGCCAGTCATGCCTCTAGGAGCCGCAGACACAGCCGTCACTGGATGGCGTTGCTTCAAATAACCTTTTGATTAACCTTAATGTTTCATGACTTGCGGATAGGGTCGACCATGCCACTGTCCCCTTCAACCCACGTGCAATCCCTCTCAAGCCAAATTGTGCTCCTGATTAGCCTATTCTAACCTACGATATGACCCACTTTGATTACTTACTTCAAGTACCAGAAGTTGAGATAGGGACTCCAAATACCTGGCTCTGTTCAGTTAATCGACAATATATCGTCTGAAACAGTTCTTGAATCCTTGAGTGGATCCACACGAATTAGGTGTGTGTAATAGTTAAGAGGTAGAAGACAGAGACGGACGTTTAGTAGGTACATAGTGCTACTAACAAGACATTGAGTAACAGCACTATTCCGACAGAACATGGCACACTGTTGTAAAAATGTTGTATGATTCATTTCAGGCACTCCATCCAANACTAGTTAGGCAAGAGGAGTGGTGCTACTAACAAGACATTGAGTAACAGCACTATTCCGACAGAACATGGCACACTGTTGTAAAAATGTTGTATGATTCATTTCAGGCACTCCATCCAAACGCATTTGCTAACGCGTGGACTCTACTTATTTGGCACTGTTTAGCCAATCTACATGCATCTCGTTTGGTGCGTCCTCCTACCTTTCATCGACCCTTCGGTGGTGCCACCCAACTCGGGTGGGACGGAGGCATCTTTGAGTACACCTGCTTTGACTTGACGACTGTGATGGAGCTCTGAGCTGCGCCAATCACACAACGCGTACCTGTTTGATGGTTCTCATCCAACCAGGATTTGCCACAGCTTCGTGCTTCTTCTCATTCGTTGGCGACTGCACACTCGAGGCAATGACGCACACCGCGGACTCTGGTGTGAACAGGCTTGTAGATGAGCCCTGGCGTGTAGTGCCTTTTGACTGACAATGCTCTGCTACCTGTGTGACCTAGGTGCTGTGTTGGGAATGTTCTGTCCAGTATTTATTACCTCTCCATCACTCTGGCTGTCAAGAAATCAAATTTGTAAAATTAAACAAGATTCTACAAGTGTTCTTCTCTGACACGGAGCGCCGGTTCTCATAAGGGTGAAGCAAGGCCTAGTAGAATTAGGGTTTCGTACTTCGATGTGGTCGTTGGTTATTTGGTCGACGACGTTCAGTAGACAGGATCGCTTTCACAGAAGTGTCAACCCTTCTGTATTTTATAGCTCTGATTGCAAATAGCCCAAATTCACCGCTTGAATGACTGAGGAAGTAAATTAATTTTAGAAATCTTGACCACTCATATCAAAACTGGCAGGATGGTTTGAGGAGTAACTGGCACCGATGAAAGAATGGTGTGAGTGTTGGAAATCCGGTTGCTGTCACTACAAACCGATAACAAAGGTCAGCTGTAATTTATAGCAGAAGATGTGGAAGAAGACGTCTTTGTTACCAGAATGTAAGTGAGTCAACGCATAGGTGTGACGTGGGTGTGTGGGTCCATTGGCAAGGTGGTGACGAGTGAGGACTGCCGCAGGCTGAGCAAGAGACCGTCTCCATGCGTCGGTGTGTGAGACTTCGGTGGTCTTAATCATTTTCATCCACAACGATGAATTGAATTCGAAACTACAGCGACTATTGTTGTATTTTAAGTGGCGACATAGCCACCTAGAAAAGAGCGTAAGTGTTTGCAATTTCTAGAATGGTCAAGATCTATTAGGAGCAGTTGGAAGCTCCGAACCACCATCTGCACTTGCAGGAAGCCCAGGTAGGAGGAAGACAAATGTGTTTGGCTGAGAAGTTGAGCAAATCAGTGTTGAAGAAGGCAACACATTCCTGTGACTTCTTTTCTGTGAGGCTGTCTCGTAGGTCACAATGGTTACCAGTTGTAACCAAGCTGGCTAACGTTGGTGCAACGCGGAGAGAAACCGAATTACCTCAAGTAAAAGTGAAAAAGTAGCAGATTTGCTGCTTGATTGAGAACTGTATAAGATATTCACCTCTACTTTTTTCTGACTGTGGGCTCTACAAAAGTGAGTGTGCGTAGAGGAGTGACCAACAAAATACAAAGCAGAGGCTAGGGTGAATAGTACCACCGCCTTACTCTGGCATATCTTCAACCTCATTAAGGCCACTTGTGTGGATCCCTTTCACAAGACGTGTGCACCACTCTTCGGTGTGCAATCCACGTCAGTGATGTTGGCATCCCACAGCATGCCAGTCATGCCTCTAGGAGCCGCAGACACAGCCGTCACTGGATGGCGTTGCTTCAAATAACCTTTTGATTAACCTTAATGTTTCATGACTTGCGGATAGGGTCGACCATGCCACTGTCCCCTTCAACCCACGTGCAATCCCTCTCAAGCCAAATTGTGCTCCTGATTAGCCTATTCTAACCTACGATATGACCCACTTTGATTACTTACTTCAAGTACCAGAAGTTGAGATAGGGACTCCAAATACCTGGCTCTGTTCAGTTAATCGACAATATATCGTCTGAAACAGTTCTTGAATCCTTGAGTGGATCCACACGAATTAGGTGTGTGTAATAGTTAAGGGGTAGAAGACAGAGACGGACGTTTAGTAGGTACATTAATCCTACAACGCATTCCTGATGCAGGGCTTTTCATTAAAAAGCGACTTCAGGATGGTAGAGCGGTGACCCCTTTTGATAAGGAAGTGGTCGCTTCATATTAATTACCAACTCCCCATCTCCTCCTCAAGCTTCCAAAATAATGGATTCAACCCTCGCTTGAACTACCGATTCGTGATGAAGGACTGCCACTGCCATGGTCTTAAAGGGGGTCGCTAAACCTGTTTATGGTTGAGATACCACAGTTTGGCATGATGTCGACAGCTTACTGCAGTAATTTGCCTGTGGCAACAGTCGATAGCTCTGGTCCAGCTCCTCATTCACAGTAGAAAAGTTCTGTCCGTCATCAAGGCCTATCACCCACAAAGTTGGTCTAGTTTGGTCAGGTCCACGTGGATTGTGCCCTAATAGCCAATGCGAGGACGCAGGACTGGAGAAGGAAGTGGGAGGACTCAACTTTGTCCCGGTCTACCCGGATTTTCAGCGCACTATGAAGGTGACGGTGGAAAAGATTACTGACTCTTCACACGTCAAAGTCCTCCTTGGGTTGAAATAGATGATGCGATTGCTCCCGCTTCAACGCATTGTGCGTTGCATCAACCTCGGTTTTGATGCGCCTACCGATGCAGCTCTCATTATCACCGCGTGCATGGCCAAAGGCAGTCTTCGAGACCACCTCAAATCTGCCTAGCGATGCCGACTGAGCTGCATCAAGCTCATTTTCAGCATTGCTCAGGTTGATGGTCACTATCACTCCCTATCACCCACTCACACCTTCTCCCTCCTATGCAAACCAGCCCGTCTCTCACGGAAGAGCAGGTTGCAAGGTACGCCACGGACTTGGAATTGGACATATGAGTGCAGAAAGCTCACCTTCAGGTCTTGCTTTGAGTAGAGCAGCATAATGTTACTTATTTGAGAGGGCAGACCAGCCTATTGTGTTCAAACGACGAACATGATCCATTTTGCCCCAAGCGACTCCGACTCATCCCGACATGCTACTTGAGCCGCCTTACTAGCCCTCCTTCGGCATACACAGCTGTCAACTGCCCAAGAGGGTGAAGTCTGCCATCTGTAGCACAGCTGCTGACTGGTTATCAGTAAGAAGTAGTGCACACAACCAAAAAGCAGTTTTGTTGACTAAAGAGTCACCGAAAGTGTTGCAAGTGTTAAGCGAAGAAGAGGAAGGGAGAGGAGGGTAGGACTGACTGCTTTGCGTTAGTTAAAAGACCAGTGGTAGTAGTATTAGCTCCTCGTCTGTAAAAATAACAGGGAAGGAAGGGGAGGGAAGAGGACACCTACAATGAGCGAGAAAATGCGTTGAAATGGGAGAAGGATGGAATGAACGATGTGAAGGCGCAGCGAGGGAAGGAGTAAGGCGTACTAGCCTCATGCAAGTAGCGGAAATGGTGTTTTGTGTTTGTGCGCATGTATTATCGCATGTGTGTATGCGTGGATGCATGAATGAGAAATGTAATGCCAGAGAGGAAAGAGTGAGCGAGAGAGAGGGAGATGGGGGGTTACACGATGGCATTGATTGAGAGTCTGGACGCTTGAATAAGTAAAGGAAAGGGGAGAGGTGGAATGAATGATTTGTAACCATCCTTGCCATCCTCTTAGTCTCCCGTTTAAGTCAGATGGAATGAGGTGCAAAGTCGATGAAGGGGTGGTGGATGGAGAAAGCCGACCACTCCACTGGGACATGAAAGACATCTAAACGGCCAGTAACACCCATTGATTTGTGGTGTTTTAGCAAAGAGGAAGACCCACATTCTTGCATTTTGTATCAAATTTTTACAGACTCATCCTAATCGAAGACCGCGATTGGCGTCAACCCTACCAACATCAAATGCAATGCGCGTTCAAAATGGATGCAACGCAGTTCATCATGAATGTTTAGTAAAACGAAGACCGATTTCGCTGAAATCGCAATGCCTGTTGGGCAAGCGAACCATTCTGAAGATAATGATAATGAAGCACGGGATTAATCGACTGGAGTAGTTGTAGTTGGGTGTTCTAATGTTGCAACGACGCAACAACCAGGCAGAGTGGAGACACGCAGCGCAGTTGTTGGTGTTGTGAGGCCTCCGAATCTCATTCCCTTCCCATTACTCTCTACATGTTGTGAAGTGATGGGTGTGCCCTCCTGCCTTATCAATTCACCACCACCATTAGATAGGCGCTCCTACTACTCATCCTCTACCTGACCTACTTCTTCGCTGCCGCCAACGCCACCGCTAGAACTCAGCCTAAGGCCCGTGGCCCTACCACCACTACCATTGCTGCTGCTGCTGCTGCTGCTGCTAAAAACGAGTAACTTGTGAGCCCGCCCAGTTGGCAAAACACCCACTACCGAACACCATTTCAGTAGTCTCGACATTCCACCTTAAAGTTCAAACGTAAAAATTGGCAGGGTGGTGCGTGAAATGAAGTCCTGCCCCGCCCCACACCGCCCCAGCCTGTCTACTTCTTTCTCCTCCTCACAGGCAACCGACAATTTGACACAAGACAGGGCTGCACTCAACAACTTCCCTTCAAATCCACTCCCAGCCCATTTGTTTGTTTGTGCACACTCCATCAAGTACTTATGACCACCAGGCCTCATCGCTAGTAGCCCAGCAAACAGGACCCAAATAACACCAAATTCCTACTGCAGTCAGCGCTTACCTGAGCGAACTAGATAGTGTCCTTTCAACGGAAAAAATCATCATCACCGCACCATTGCAGGTTGTTCCGCCTAAATAATCACGCTGACTGCAGTTACTTGATGAGACGAGTCAATCTCCTTTCAGAAACCAGAACACACAACCGCCTCTCATTACTTTTATTGCATTGAATACAAACGACAGGCCTGTCAACAATGATATGGTCATTTGGAACACGCCGCGCATACACGTGCCGCCAGGTGACGAAGAGAGACGGAAGAAGTCCAACTAACGCGTAGAAGCCGTATCTCCAGCAGGTTCAATCAATTCCCACAAATGCCAACGCATCCACCAACACCACATACCACCTAAAGGAGAACGCATCAATTCATTCTCCCACCGCATGAAAGCACCACGCCTACATCTATATCGAAAATATATGCATAAAATACCAAGAACATATACGTGCTCCCAACTTGCCTTATGATTTGAGTCCTTTTCAACTTCCACTGCAGTAGCCTCCAATCGACCGTCCTTCCCACGCATTCATGCATACACACATTTATCGGCTGCAACTCAACTCCTATTAACTTCCACCGACACCGTAACCATTCATTTTCCTCACTATCCCACGCAGCAAAGTGAGAAGATACTCACTCTTCACAATCACTGGCCCTCCATTTGAATAAGAGGAAACGCATTGAAAAGCACCTACTCCTGAAAGAGAAGGAATATTTATACGCCTCCAGTGCAGGAAAGCACCACACAACTATCAAAAATGGGCTCACAAGGTTACAACTATATACATACAATGCCAACTCACCTCTCAGTTGACAGTTTTCTTCCACATTCATTCATCCACCCACTAGACTACGAAAGTGCGTAGACGTCGGAACCACCAGCCTTCATTACTATCTTGAGTGGGGAAAGAAAGAAAAGGCACTCACTTTTTGCTCACTGTTGGCTCCTAACCGCCAGTAGAACAGGCCAAGTTAATTAGCAGAATGGAAACAACTACTTGCGCAGTAGGACACACCAAACACAAATTTTCACACGGCCTTAGGGTCATCATTGACACGAATTGGCCGAGACTGGAGGACAATAAAGGAAAATCATGGTAAAACCCCCAAGAATAAAGCAAGGCTACACCAAAACGTGGGCCAAATTACCTTTCAACAGTCCCCATAGATCAACTTTGCCACAACCATCAGGTTGGAAAATAAGTGCGATATACAAATTAACTGTGCACCTAACCTTTGTAAAATTATTTGATTTGCACATGGTTTGCATTACCGATTACTAAAATATAAGATTTAGGCGCTTTTATTCCCCTGAAATTCATTGCTGATTTCCTCACTTACGCCTACTAAGTAATTTATTTCATTTGCAAATTTACTCCTTAAATTTAGTGCTTGTTACAAAAAGTGTAGCGTGTGCAATAACTTTGACTGTGTTAAAAATAAGCAAAAATCAAAAGTTCGCTTGTTTTGTCGCGCAAAACTGGCCGGCGGACTGGTAATCGGTGTGCATTTTGGGAGTATTGATATCGATTGCTGGCGCATTATTTGCTGTAACAACTCGGAGAACCGGCAAGTATTAAGCAATTTTTTTGTTAGTTTTAGTTTTCTAGCTGCTATTAGATCATTTAGGAGTAGGTTATATCCCTTTATATGCTCACATTCTCGATTAGACGCAGAGGCTTCATAATGCGGCTTAAGGCGCTCGCTTTCCCAATATACTGCCTATTCACGTAATTATTTGGTGCTTTCTTATTGGTATTAGTTAATTGGTTGCTTTTGAATAATTAAGGTGTCGGTGAGCTCCCTTTATACGCCTAATCGCCACGATACAGGCAAATGCTTCAGAATGTGACTGTTGAGACGTCTTGTTTTGCAGACGTTGGGTCTAATCGCGTTCATTTGTTGGTGTTCGATACTTTGGGCGATGAGGTATGGTTATTGTGACAATTTATTAATTATTTAGCCTTTTAGTGACGACGGACTCTGATTAACGAGTATTTTTTTTGTGGAGGAGAGTTTTAACTGTACCAAGTGCTTAGCGCCTGCGTATTATTTTCGCTAATGGTTATTCATTATATGCCTTATTGTGTGTTTTCTTTGTCTACGTAATTGCTAGATGGGGCATTGAAGGAGGTGGAGGTGGAGGAGGAGGCAGAGCTTCAGCTCCTTCCGAATGTTTGTGTTTTGTGAGCGAGAATGGAGGCATTATGAGGAGGCGGCGCTTGGTGCGAATTTCGCCTTCGCTATGGCTTGGCATATTTGCCAGGTAAGATTGGATCGCAATTAGTGAGTTGTTGGTGTCTTCTCTGTGCAGCGATAGATTCGATGTGGGTTTCTTTATGGGTGGAAACATGTTTTCAGCATTGGTGCGCAGGTCTTTGCGCATTTTTTCGTGGCGTAGGGTGCGCCAGTTGCGGTTTATAGTTATTGTTGTTGTCATTAGGTCCCCTAAATGTCGACTGGCTTCTTTTCTACGCCCACATGCTGGTGTAGGGTCGAAGGCCACCTAATGTGACCGTTGGGAGGATTTGTTTTCCCACTGCGAGGCCTACTGGCGTACATTTTCCACTGTATAATGGTTGGGGCGAGAAATGGCGACTATTTTGGCAATTCGTCAATCACTTTGTTAGCCCTTTGAACGGTGCATTTGGGTTAGTAGGATTTAATGTCGTTGGGACACGTTTCAACCGTATTGGGTGCTTGGTGCCNTTGTCTTTCCTGCGTAACAGTGCATCCGATGTGTATTCTGATTTTAGGTGGGGCATGTGTTTAGCACTTATCCGTAGGTAGGGGGTTTTTTCCGCACTTTGTGTGTGTGTGGAAGGTGCGTTAGTTTCCTTGCCATGATAGCCGTGGAGGGAGTGGACGAGGCGTGGGAAACTTAGTCATTGCTGTGCCCATCGGCTCGGGGGGACGGTTATTACCATTATTTGTGCTGGTGTGTTCATTGCGGGAGGTGCTGTGTAGGGCCTCAGTTTCGACGGTGTCGGCTAGTGTGTGAGCGACTGAGGTGAACGCGGAATCGGGGCGGAGAGGTTTTTGCGTAGGTCACTACGTGGACTGTGTCCTGTAGCCAACCTGAGTGTTGGCTTGTTGAGGCGTTTCTGTTTTCTCTCGGTGGTTGTGTTTGCGGACGTTAGTCCTGTAGCGCGTTAGACATTTGCGCATCGTCCTGTCCATTGTTATTTTTTTTTGCTTTTCATCTTTTCGGACACTGCAGGCTTGCCGTGCCACTGGTGGCGATGTGTGGCGCACAGCGTGTACATGATGCTTGAACGCTTACCTTGTGGAGTGGAGTAGGCCAAGGACTTCTAGAGTGGCGGTGGTCTGTACGTTTTGGTTTCCAGCCACGCTGTCTACTCACGTCCACTCTTTTGTAGCCACACCACTTGAGGCTATGAATTGCGTTTGTCTTGGTAGTTGTAGATGTGATTAATTCTTTTAACGAAGGATGATGGACTTTGACTAGTGAGACATAATTTGGTTACGAAGATTTCTAACCTTCCTACGTGGTGGGCATTTACTTATTTATTTATTTATTTATTTATTTATTTATTTATTTGATATTTTCTCTCGAAAAACCTCCTATTAAATGCGTACATGCATATATGCAATTATGTGTCCGCCTATCTGTTTCCCTGCTGGAGCAAATGTCGAAAAGTTGGTGCATTTACTGTGAAGGACGTGCTCTCCTCCTCCTTAGCCTGCGATGCCTAGTCATTTTGCGTAGGTCACTGCGTGGACTGTGCCCGGTAGCCAACCTGAGTGCTGGTTTGTTGAGGCGCT
The DNA here is from genome assembly GCA_001693075.2 of Taenia saginata. Lineage (NCBI taxonomy): Eukaryota > Metazoa > Platyhelminthes > Cestoda > Cyclophyllidea > Taeniidae > Taenia > Taenia saginata. The sequence goes on from LWMK02000120.1 coordinate 158,192, forward strand.
TCTGTCTTTTCTTGGTGGTTGTGTCTGCGGGCGTTAGTCTCGTAGCGCGTAAGACATTTGCACATCGTCCTGTTCGTTGTTGTTTTTTTTTACTTCTCGTCTTTTCGGACACTGCGGACTTACCGTGCCACTGGAGGCGGTGGGTGGTGTACAGCGTGTACTTGATTTTTAAACGCTCACCTTAAGGAGTGGAGTAGGCCAAGGACTTCTAGTGTGGCGGTGGTCTGTACGTTTTGGTTTCCAGCTATGCTGCCTACCCACGTCCCCTCTTTTATAGCCACACCACTTGAGGCTATGGCTTGTGATTGTTTTGGTAGATGTAGATGTGATTAATTCTTTTAACGAAGGATGATGGACTTCGACTAGTGAGACGTATTTTGGTTACGAAGATTTCTAACCTTCCCACGTGGTGGGCATTTACCTATTTATTTGATATTTTCTCACGAAAACCCCCCTATTGTATGCATACATGCGTATATGCAACTATATGCCCGCCTGTCTGTTTCCTTGCTGGAGTAAATGTCGAAAAAGTTGGTGCATTCACTGTGAAGGCTTGCTGTCTTCCAAGTGCGCTGCCTAATCGCNCTGTTTCCTTGCTGGAGTAAGTGTCGAAAAAGTTGGTGCATTCACTGTGAAGGCTTGCTGTCTTCCAAGTGCGCTGCCTAATCGCGTTGACGTTTTCACCGCACAGCAGTCGTAGCGAGTGATGGAGAGTGTTTTGGCTCCTGCTAAATGGTTTACTATTTTAATGGGGAGTAGTTTTGACCGATGAGGCCGCCTAACTTTTAACGAGGGGATTTTCACCCACGCCAAGTACTCCCTCTTCGTTCATTCATTACCTCCTCACTACTAGGTGCCTATTCTATTTGTGGATGCTTGTTTATCCGTTTCTCTTCCATGCACCTTTACGCTGGTGGTGTGGAAAAATTGGGTCGGTTAGTTGGGATTGTTGTGGCGGTTGGAAGTGCAATTCTCGATGGTGTGTTGGCCTTCCTCCCAGCGTAGCAGTGTATGAGGCGAGGTCAGACCGCAGCGACTGCGGGAACGTGGGCGCAGTTTCGGCGTGTGTTGGTGTTTGTTAGTTTGCTCAGCCCAGAGGCAAAGGAGTGGCCACTGGGGAGACTCGGAAGTGTTTTGCGGGAAGGCTGTAGTGGTAGTGGTAGATTTCTGCGGATTACGAAGCGGTCCCGGGCGCGCGTACCCGTTTCAACTTACTCAAATCCCTCCATATGCCGCATTGGGCTTGTTGGTCACATTTCCTCTCCTATTGTGTTGTGTTTGCTTTGGGCTCCTGCCGCACTTTTGCGCAATTGCTCCTTCTTTTTATTTATGTTTACACTTGCATAATTCGCTCACATTCTTCTCTTGGGGAATTTCCCATTTTGTTTGTTTGCCTCTTAATATTTTTTTGTGTACAAATCGACCTGTTGCAATCCTTACACCTGTTTTATTTTATTTAAATTTTTTATGTAATGTAGGAAACTTAGTCTTGTTTTTACTGAAATACTGCATTTAGCTGAGAAGTGTTTCTACTTTACCGAGCGCTTGGTGCCCATTCGCTATTTTCTTACCAATAGTTAGTATTGAGACGTGATGTCGTTGAGAAGACCTGCAGCCCCGCCATGTGCTTGGCATTTATGTGACGTATGTATGTATGTATGTATCCATTTGTCTGCTCCCCTCTCTACCTCCCCATGCATGGATATAATTGTTGAAGCAAACGTTAAGTAGATGACCGCAGTTGCCGCCGAGTCTTTGTGTTGTGTGTTCGCACTGACTATTGACGCCGATGGCTGGGGAGTAGCGATGTCTACTTTCTATTGAGAAGACTTCTCATTCTACAGCCCTACTTACTGGGATGTCGTCATTGCTCCGTTTACATTTGGGGCCGAGGTGGACGTGAAGGCTGAATTATATGACGATTGTGCGGAGGAGGAGGAGGAGGAGGATGAGGAGGACGTGTTTTTCCTCCTCCTTAGCCTGCGATGCCTAGTCACGTTTACTCTTTCACTGCACTATATATACCCGTAGAGATTGATTGAGGGAGACTTGGTTGTTTTGCGAGTTGGTAAATGCTTGCTCCTTCCTGTTTCCCTTGTTTTTCTCATTTCTTAAACGATGCATTTTCATTTAGGTCTAATGTATTACGGGGAGGTGGAGGAGGAGGAGGAGAAGGATCGCCTTTGACGTAGCTGAGTAGTTGGTTGTCCTCTCCTTCCTACTTGCATGCCTGAGGGTTTCTCTTGCACCGCCGACTGCATTGTGGTGATGGACGCTGGAGGTTGACGACCAAGGGGATCGCCGAGGGGTACTCTTGAGCCCGTTCGTTTTACCCCTTTTTGTTGTTGTTGTTGTTGTTGTGGGTACGAAAAGACTGGGAGCTGCGCCACTGTACTTGGGCTGGACGACGACGCGACCTCCTGACTGTGACAGGGGCTTCCCTTCCCAGCTGCTCTTCTTCTCTATGTCACCAGTACAATTTCTGTGTGAAATAGACGTGTCTTCTGCCGCATTACTGCTACTATGTCTCCTGCCTGTCGTCTTCCTCGGTTAAGCAAATGGGCTTACAAATGCACATGCCTTACCTTCGACTGCAACATGGCTCGGTTATTCGCAGATGAAGACAGCCTCGGCATTGTTGTGACCATTCCTCGTGAATGGTTATCAGTAGAAGGAGGAGAATATTGCTTTGCCGACTAGACGCAAGAGTGGGCAAAGGAACAAAGCAAGTTTGGTGGACTGGGTGTCTGTTTGGAGTCACGCCCCGCAATAGTGCTGAGAATTTTCCCCTGTATGTGCTTCGTAGCTTGTCGTTCAGCTCAATTCATCACCACCGTAGCCCTTAGCACAACGGCGCTCCTTGCATTTGAGGAGGCTAAGACACCAAAGAAATTGTGACAAGGCGGCTTGCGGCAATTGAGTGCACTTCCACATTAAAGGCACCTCCGTCACACCTAATTGGGTTGGAGCCACTCAAAGATTCAAGAACTGTACCAGACGATATGCGTGTCGATTGTTGGAACAGAGTCAGGTATTAGGAGTCCCCATCTCAACTTCTGGAAAAGAAAGGCTACAACTTAGCTACCATCCCATCCATTGTAGACTATGCCCTTGCGGTAGTTCAGGCACTATATGTGGTGCATAAGCAGAATNTGCATAGACGTCGACCTCGCAGCTTCAGGTCATTGAGACGTCATTCCCTAGCCTTGGGTAGAAATGAGGCACCAATGTTATGTCAAGACGACTGCACCCACAAGTACACAGAATCGGCTACTATGTGAGGTAGGCCGAGATTGACAATGCCATAAATGATTGGCATTTTATCTTAGCTGGTGCTTTTTTGCGGAGTTGGTGTGAGGCAGCTCTGCTGTAAAAGTAGGGCTTTTTCAAGACCACCACGGAGAGTGGCGAACCCACCTCCTTGATGGGAGAGAGAATGTATGTTACTGCTGCAATTCTGAGCAATAAGTGGCACAGCGACATTGACAGGGTGACCTTCCACAAATGGCAATAGCAAGACAGACTAGTAGTTTATTTGAGAAATAAATAAAAGTTAGCAAATATGCCAACATTTCATTTCATGTTTGTTGCTATTCTTTGCATTTCGTGTCACATTTCTTCGTTTCTCGTGACTGCAGTTTCCACGTAGCAGTCCTGCATTCTAAGAAGCCAACACATAGAGTTGGAGGAGCTATTCCAACCTCTAAGGCACCTCAAACACTCTATAATGTGGACCGCTAACTGAATCGACCTAATTCTTACCAATGTGTTGCACACGTTTGACATCCAAACAATAGTTTCATTCAAACAAACTCAATTAAAGCCGCTCTTGGACATGTTTGATGATTCTCTCGCAGTGCATAGACGTCGACCTCGCAGCTTCAGGTCACTGAGACGTCATTCCCTAGCCTTGGGTAGAAATGAGGCACCAATGTTATGTCAAGACGACTGGACCCGCAAGTACACAGAATCGGCTGCTATGTGAGGTAGGCCGAGATTGATGATGCCATAAATGATTGGCATTTTATCTTAGCTGGTGTTTTTTTGCGGAGTTGGTGTGAGGCAGCTCTGCTGTAAAAGTAGGGCTTTTTCAAGACCACCACAGAGAGTGGCGAACCCACCTCCTTGATGGGAGAGAGAATGGATGTTACTGCTGCAATTCTGAGCAATAAGTGACACAGCGACATCNATTTACCACAACAAATCTAGTGTTGCATGGGTTGAATCATTCCTACGGCATCATCGCCTATGCTGGTCGACCATCAGTGCCAGCGATTTTTTATAAGATGTCAGCTCCACTTGACTTATTTTTAGTAGCACTTTATCAGCAAGATTGGTACGCCACTTGGCAATTTTAGAAGTAGGCTTTGGCGATGCCACCACGAAAGGAGGAGGAGGAGGAGGCGTAGGCGGAGGGGGAGACGACGATTGTCAGAAACACTTGCAGCAAAGTGGTGGGGGAGAGCAACTCTGTAAGCTAGTAGTGGTTCGAACCGGTAGTGTGCATAAGTAGAGGCTAGATCGGAGCACATAAGCAGTTCCTTTACCAAAATTGCGAGTTTAACAGAGAGTCAACGTATCATAATGTCAGTTTAGTGACGACTTCTAGCAGTATGCATCCCCTCCTTAAATTAACACATTCCGGGGGTGGTGGTGGGGGAGGGGGGGAATTTATTGGTTGTCTTCCTACCAGTTAAGCAGACAGCCAACGTATCATAGTGTCAGTTTAGTGACGACTTCTAGCAGCACACATCCCCTCCACAAATTAACACATTCCGCGGGTGGTGGGGGGGGGAGGGGGAATTTATTGGTTGTCTTCCTAGGGGAGTGAGGGGTGGGGGCGGTGATGTAAAGTGATTTAGTGGATTGACAACGGGTGACAGCATGCTTTATTGACCACCCTGGTGACGTCATCTGAACTTCAACTCGCCGTGGATCGATATCCAGGCCCGCTAATTGGCCTTGGAGTCGACCTTGACCCCGTCTGGCGCCCCTGGTGACGTCATCTGACCTTCAACTCGCCGTGGATCGATATCCAGGCCCGCTAATTGGCCTTGGAGTCGACGTTTACCCCGTCTGGCGCCCCTGTGACGTCATCTGACCTTCAACTCGGCGTGGATCGATATCCAGGCCCGCTAATTGGCCCCACAGTCGACGTTGACCCTGTTTGGCCTGCTTGGTGACGACAGCTGACCTTGAACTCGGCGTGGATCCATATCCAGGCCTGCTGGGTGGCCTTTGATTGGACGTTTTCCCGTGCTATTTCATGATAAGTAGGGTTTCAGATTAGAACCAGGAGAGTGAGGCATCGTTTCATCAGTCGCGTTGGAGCTTTCTTTGTAGAACCGCGCGGTCTGGGGTCGCGAAGCGGTCCCAGGCGCGCGCACCCGTTCCCTCAGACAGCACCCCCAAGGAGGAGGAGGGGCAGCCTACCACACCAAACCAGGGGGTTAGAGCACAGCTTCAGACCAGAACCGGGGGAGTTAGCCGTCGTTTCATCAGCCACGTTGGAGCCTTCTTTGTAGAACCGCGCGGTCTGGGGTCGCGAAGCGGCCCCAGGCGCGCGCACCCGTCTTAACTTACTCTATTCCCCCTATATGCCGCATTGAGCTTGCTGGGCACATTTCCTTTCCTTTTATGTTGTGTTTGCTTTGGGCTCCTGCTACACTTTTACGCATTTGCTCCCTCCTTTTCTTATTTCTACACTTTGGTCCCTTTTTTCGCCTCGTTAACATCTTCCATATCCTCTCCTATACTTTAAGAAATGTGTTTGCATTGTTCGCTCACATTCCTCCCTTTGGGAATTTCCCATTTTGTTGGTTTGTTCGTTTCTTAATATCCATTTGTATACTTCTCTCATTTTAAAGCTTTATATAATTCGATTTGTTGCACCCCTCACACCTAGTTTATTTTATTAAAAATCTTCTCTTTATGTAATGCAGGAAATTCAATCTTGTTTTCACTAAAACATATTTTTCCATTCTTTTCATCATCCATTTCCCTCCTCAAGGTCATTGGCCCCACTCTTCCTCGGTCACTGATTGGCGGCGCTTTGCGGACGCCAGGCTGCTCCGGCTGGTGTTGGGGTTGGGTTGGGTTGGGTTGGGTTGTCCGGCGGCGTTCGCGGTTGCGGTCGTGGAAGTGAGTTTCTGCCAGTGTTTCTTGTTACCTCTTTTGGCCGCGCTTAGCTATTAAAATGCGCTTTTGCTTATGACTCTCGTTATCAATTTAGATCTACGTGCTTTTGGTGCTGAGCAGATTTTGCCTTGCCTGCGTTAAGGGCGTTGGATTTGGATGTGACGCTAATGGTTTTCCTGTTAGTTATTTGTTTCCTCTTTTCATCGTCCCTCAATATCTCTGCTGTTAACTAAATTGTTACTTACTCTTTTTCGTTTAATTAGTCTAGTTAGTCTAGTCGCAAGGACCGTGCCGCGTCCACATGGAAGAAGGGACTTCTGATCCAGGTATCCTTTTTATACGTTCCCATTTCCGCATTGTTTTGTGGATCGATTTCGCCGTGCAGTTATTCATGTGGTTTGTCGCTCCCTGCTTCTTCTTATCGCTTTGCACCATTTGCACGATTGTTAGCGTTGTTTTTAGTAGCAGATCTCACTCGATTTGAATTTGTTGGGAATTTGGGANGTTTTGAGTAGCGGATCTCACTCGATTTGAATTTGTTGGGAATTTGGGAAGTACTACAACATGTATCTTGTTTGTAGGGCGTTTTGTCGCATCTACAATGAGCGTCGGACGAGAAGTTCCCATCTCAGGTCGCTTTTAATCGTGTTTAAAGTAAGTTCNTCGGAGAAGAAGTTCCCATCTCAGGTCGCTTTTAATCATGTTTAAAGTAAATTCCACTTTTCTGTGACTGTGCGTAGTTGATTGATTGATTGATTGGGTTGCTTCTTCTTCTTAGCTTGTTCTGCTCGTTTTGCTGGTTCGTTAGCCACTTTCCACTCAAAGACGTTGCTTCGCTTCATTTTAGTACACCCACTGTGCCGGGCGAGCGAATGAGCGGGTGGGACGCAGGCATTTGATGTGGCCGACGGATGTCCACACGTCTATGCGGGGCACGGAGAAGCGGAGGAGGAGGAGGAACAGGAACAGGAACAGGATCTTGATAAACTGCAGTTGTACGTATGTGTGTGAGCGCTTCGGTTCCTACCTAATATACTGCATAATATACTGCACTTTTTCCAATTTACCCGCCTACCCGCTTTGATGGGATGCCCGGTTATTTATTCCAGTCGTGCGGCGGTTGGGTCCTCTGTTTCTGTGCAGGCTGGTGGCCATTTGATCGTGGAAAGGACTGACTTTAGGCATAAGTAAGATCAGTGGATAAGAGCTGGTCGTACTTTGGTTGGCGTGGGCTTTTTGCCTTTTCTAATGTTCTCAGCGGTTCTGGTTCGCTTGCTGGTGAGGAGAAATTGTTAGGTAGGTGGGTGGGTGGGTGGGTGGGTGGGTAGGTAGGTAGGTAGGTAGGTAGGTAGGTAGGTAGGTAGGTAGGTAGGTAGGTAGGTAGGTAGGTAGGTAGGTAGGTAGGTAGGTAGGTAGGTAGGTAGGTAGGTAGGTAGGTAGGTAGGTAGGTAGGTAGGTAGGTAGGTAGGTAGGTAGGTAGGTAGGTAGGTAGGTAGGTAGGTAGGTAGGTAGGTAGGTAGGTAGGTAGGTAGGTAGGTAGGTAGGTAGGTAGGTAGGTAGGTAGGTAGGTAGGTAGGTAGGTAGGTAGGTAGGTAGGTAGGTAGGTAGGTAGGTAGGTAGGTAGGTAGGTAGGTAGGTAGGTAGGTAGGTAGGTAGGTAGGTAGGTAGGTAGGTAGGTAGGTAGGTAGGTAGGTAGGTAGGTAGGTAGGTAGGTAGGTAGGTAGGTAGGTAGGTAGGTAGGTAGGTAGGTAGGTAGGTAGGTAGGTAGGTAGGTAGGTAGGTAGGTAGGTAGGTAGGTAGGTAGGTAGGTAGGTAGGTAGGTAGGTAGGTAGGTAGGTAGGTAGGTAGGTAGGTAGGTAGGTAGGTAGGTAGGTAGGTAGGTAGGTAGGTAGGTAGGTAGGTAGGTAGGTAGGTAGGTAGGTAGGTAGGTAGGTAGGTAGGTAGGTAGGTAGGTAGGTAGGTAGGTAGGTAGGTAGGTAGGTAGGTAGGTAGGTAGGTAGGTAGGTAGGTAGGTAGGTAGGTAGGTAGGTAGGTAGGTAGGTAGGTAGGTAGGTAGGTAGGTAGGTAGGTAGGTAGGTAGGTAGGTAGGCGGGGATTTGTGTTGTTTAACCGCCCCCGTTGATCATCGCTCTGGTCGTCTAGGTGTCTTCTTCTGCCCATGCCGCTGATTGTGGCAGCCCATTTGTGTTTGGAGCAACCCACACTGCTACCAGAAGGTGTTATAATTTTTCGTTGGAAAGGAAGTGATTGATTGATTGATTTGCCTTCGTCTAACACCAACCAATTAACCAACTAACTAACTGGCTTTGCCCTGCTGTCGTCCTGGGCAGTTGGATGGAGTAGGGGCAGGGGACGAGATGTGCGTTTGCGTGTTTGTGGGCGTTGGTGGTGGTGGTGTCTTTTTTAGTAACAATTATGGCAGTAGTGGTAGTAGTGTCCGGGATTGATGGATTGATTGACATTTTGTTGCTACCATTGTTGTCATTATTATTATTATTATTAANTCTTTTTTAGTAACAATTATGGCAGTAGTGGTAGTAGTGTCTGGGATTGATGGATTGATTGACTGATTGATTGACATTTTGTTGCTACCATTGTTGTCATTATTATTATTATTATTAAATCTCCTTCCCTGTGGCTAGAGCCTTACAATTAGATTAGATGTCCCCCACTTGCCTCTACTTCTCCCTCCCTCCCTCCCTCCCTCCCTCCCTC
>LWMK02000120.1:167170-209421 GCA_001693075.2 Taenia saginata
CTCTCCCTCTCCCTCTCCCTCTCCCTCTCCCTCAGTGTAACTTGAGGAGAAAGTGATGACGAGAAGAAATACGACATTTTTTTGCTATTACTATTATAATATTATTATTATTATTGTTATTATGAAATCTCCTACCCCGTGGCTAGGGCTTTACAATTAGATGTCTCTCACTTGCCTCTACTTCTCTCTCCCTCCCTCCCTTTCCAACTCTTTTTTTCTCCCTCTCTCTCTCTCTCCCTCAATGTAACTTGAGGAGAAAGTGATGACGAGAAGATATACGATACTTTTTTGCTATTATTATTATTATAATATTATTATTATAATAATAATGCAGACGGCCGGACAGAAGGACAGAGGAGGAGTTGAGTTTTCATGGGTAAAAATAGTCCCAATTGGTTAGTGCTTTAGGTTTGTCCCCCTCCTCCTCCTCCTCATCCCCCTTCAGCCCCTTTATTGGACAACTTGACATTGACGTCCGCCGCTCAATACTACGTCCAGACATTGTGGGAACCCCTTTTTTTATTTTGCACTCCAGTCACATAATGGTGATGAGGTGGAGGCGGTGGAGGTTGTCTCCATGGTCTTTGTTTGTGTACACGGTGTCGTCTAATCGAGGCACCGGGTAGGAACAGTAGTGGATGAGGCTGTAAATAAACACAGTCACTCATCAAGCGTACGAGGCATCTTAGTTTCTATGCTTTAAAACACTCTCCCCTTTCCGTTCAGTAGGTTAAAGTGTTGCGGTCGTTCCCTCCCCTCTCCTCTCTGCCTTCCCGCCATCCGCCGTTCGCTAGGAAGTCTGGACAGGACAATGAGGCAAATTTTTTATCTCAACGATCTTTGCGTACGCTTTGTGACTTCTTTTCCTTCCACCGATCTTACGGTCTTTTTGAGGCAATAGGTGAGTGAGTGGGTGGGTCGTGGAGATGAGGACGTAATTTTTTAATTTTGCCCTCCAGTCACTTGATGGCGATGGGGTGGAGGCGGTGGAGGTTGTCTCTATGGCCTTTTTGTACGCTGTGTGGTCTGATCTAGTCACTGGGTAGGAACAGTAATGGATGTTGCTGTAAATAAACACAGTCACTCATCAAGCGACTCCACCCTCGGTGCTCCTCACATCGATCGACCTTGAGTGCACTCATCACTGAGAGAGGGCACGACAGAGAGAGAGGGGGGAGGGGAGGGGGGTAATGCAGACGGCCGGACAGAAGGACAGGGGAGGAGTTGAATTTTCACGGGTAAAAATAGTCCCAATTGGTTAGTGCTCTAGGTTTGTCCCCCTCCTCCTCCTCCTCCTCCTCATCCCCCCTTTCCCCCCTTCAGCCCCTTTATTGGACAACTTGACATTGACGTCCACCGCTCAATACTACATCTAGACATTGTGGGAACCCCTTTTTTTAATTTTGCCCTCCAGTCACTTGATGGCGATGGGGTGGAGGCGGTGGAGGTTGTCTCTATGGCCTTTTTGTACGCTGTGTGGTCTGATCTAGTCACTGGGTAGGAACAGTAATGGATGTTGCTGTAAATAAACACAGTCACTCATCAAGCGTACGAGGCATCTTAGTTTCTATGCTTTAAAACACTCTCCCCTTTCCGTTCAGTAGATTAAAATGTTGTGGTCGTTCCCTCCCCTCTCCCTTCACGCCATCCGCTGCTTGCTAGGATTTCTAGACGGGACAATGAGGCAAATTTTTTGTCTCAACAATCTTTGTGTACGCTTTGTGCCTTCTTTCCTTCCATCGATCCCACGGTCTTTTCGAGGAACTGACTGAGTGAGTGAGTGAGTGAGTGAATGAGTGGGTGGGTCGTGGAGATGAGGACGTAAAAATGGACACAGGCATTCGCCTAGCTTGTATTTCCTGCTGCTATTTTGTGCATCGTTTCTCCACTCGTCTCGAGGCGACCACAGGAAAGCCCTGCCGTTGTTGTTGTTGCTGTTGTTGTTGATGATGATGATGCCTAGCAATCTATCCCTACTAGCAGTAACATTATTGTTACTATGATTTCATGAGGAGGAGGAGGAGGAGGAGGAGGAGGCGAGAAAGGATAGACGAGAGGGTTAGCTATTGGGATTTGTGGTGGGTTCTCAAATCTCCCTCTTCTTTACTCTCTTTCATTTTTCCTCCAGCCAAGTGTAGGAAGAGGGCACATTTGCCGTTGTGATTGTGTGTGTGTGTGTGTGTGTGTGTGTGTGTGTGAGATTGTTTCTTTTCTCGGTCAGTAAGTAGGTGGGCAGGCAGGCAGGCAGGCAGGCAGAGATGACTAATACACACAACGCAGGCACAACAGCAAGGGGTGGTATCATCGATCCGCTGAGATTCATCGATCCATTGGTTCATCGACCGACCGACTGACCGACCAACCAACCAAACGAGTGCTCAGTGTGGATGGGTCGGTAATGAGGCCCGAATCTAGGCCATTCACACACTCACTCACTCACTCACTCAATAACCTAACCGGTGGTAGGTTTTATTAACGTTGATCTCTGTGTGTGTGTGTGTGTGTGTGTGTGTGTGAGTGAATGAGTGGATGGAATGGAATGGAATGAGATGGTCGGGAAAAGGGAGAAGTGGCAGCAACACCATCAGTAGCAGCGCGGTTGCTAAGACTAAGACAGATAGCAGGTGCCAAGATGAGCAGACTGTGGGCATTACCGAACCACCTGAGCAAGAACTGCTTTGAGTGCGAGGTGACACACTGGTAGACACATGGAGGAAGAAACATTGCTTAGGGCCTAAGCCTCTGCTGTATCTTTTCGGCTACTTCTTCTTCTTCATCGTCGTCGTCTTCTACTCTTTTTCTTTTTCTTTTCCTTAGCAGGAATGGACGGACCCCTCTCTGCACTACCTCCTCCGACGGCATTTGGTGGCAATTCGCGGTTTGTGAACAATCTCTCTCCCTCTCCCTCTCCCTCTCCCTCTCCCTCTCTGCCCCTCCTCACCATCCTCGCCGTTGACTTGGGAAAGTAAAATGCTCCTCTATTTGAACACTAATGCCCCCTCTCAGCCATTCTCTTTACCAATTGTCTTTGTGATAAAGAAGAAATAAAAGAATCTCATCTCATCTCATCTCATCTCATCTCATCTGATCAGCTAGCTCTGCATTACACCAGGGGAACACACAGCCACGCCTTGTTGTGTGTCAATTTGCACATGACAGCGCTAGGCTGGTGGGAGGAGTGAGAGTTGAGGCGGTAGGCTACGTGATTTGAGGTGTGAAGGTAGAGCGTCGAAACATAAGCAAAGAAGTGCTGAAATAATGGTAGGGAGAATAATAAGATAATGTTAGTGAAGCACGCGATTAATCGATTGGAGTAGTTGTAGTTGGGTGTTCTAATGCTGCAACGACGCGACAACCAGGCAGAGTGGAGACACGCAGCGCAGTTGTTGTTGTTGTTGTTGTTGTTGTTGTGAGGCCTCCGAATCGCATTCCCTTCCCATTACTCTCTACATGTTGTGAAGTGATGGGTGTGCCCTCCTGCCTTATCAATTTACCACCACCGTTAGATAGGCGCTCCGACTACTCCTCCTCTACTTGACCTACTTCTTCGCTGCCGCCAACGCCACCTGGTGGTGGCCCTACCACCACCACTACTACTGCTGCTGCTGCTGCTGCTAAAAACGAGTAACTTGTGAGCCCGCCCAGTTGGCAAAACACTCACTACCGAACACCATTTCAGTAGTCTCGACATTCCACCTTAAAGTTCAAACGTAAAAATTGGCAGGGTGGTGCATAGAATGAAGCCTTGCCCCTTCTGACAGAAAATCATCACCACACCATTGCAGGTTGTTTCGCCTAAATAATCACGCTGACTGCAGTCACGTGGTGTGACCAGTCAACCTCCTCTCAAAAACCGGAACACGCAACCGCCTCTCATTACTTTTATTGCATTGAATACAAACGACAGGCCTGTCAACAATGATATGGTCATTTGGAACACGCCGCGCATACACGTGCTGCCAGGTGACGAAGAGAGACGGAAGAAGTCCAACTAACGCGTAGAAACCGTATCTTCAGCAGGCTCAATCAATTCCCACAAATGCCAACGCGTCCACCAACNACTACTCATCCTCTACCTGACCTACTTCTTCGCTGCCGCCAACGCCACCGCTAGAACTCAGCCTAAGGCCCGTGGCCCTACCACCACTACCATTGCTGCTGCTGCTGCTGCTGCTGCTAAAAACGAGTAACTTGTGAGCCCGCCCAGTTGAAAAAACACCGACTACCGAACGCCATTTCAGTAGTCTCGACATTCCACCTTGAAGTTCAAACGTAAAAATTGGCAGGGTGATGCGTGAAATGAAGTCTTGCCCCGCCCCACACCGCCCCAGCCTGCCTACTTCTTTCTCCTCCTCACAGGCAACCGACAATTTGACACAAGATGGGGCTGCACTCAACAACTTCCCTTCAAATCCACTCCCAGCCCATTTGTTTGTTTGTGCACACTCCATCAAGTACTTATGACCACCAGGCCTCATCGCTAGTAGCCCAGCAAACAGGACCCAAATAACACCAAATTCCTACTGCAGTCAGCGCTTACCTGAGCTAACTAGACAGTGTCATTCCAACGAAAAAGATCATCATCACCACACCATTGCAGGTTGTTCCGCCTAAATAATCACGCTGACTGCAGTTACTTGATGTGACGAGCCAATCTCCTCTCAGAAACCAGAACACACAAACGCCTCTCATTACTTTTATTGCATTGAATACAAACAACAGGCCTGTCAACAATGATATGGTCATGTGGAACACACGCCACGCATACACGTGCCGCCAGGTGACGAAGAGAGACGGAAGAAGTCCAACTAACGCGTAGAAGCCGTATCTCCAGCAGGTTCAATCAATTCCCACAAATGCCAACGCATCCACCAACACCACATACCACCTAAAGGAGAACGCATCAATTCATTCTCCCACCGCATGAAAGCACCACGCCTACATCTATATCGAAAATATATGCATAAAATACCAAGAACATATACGTGCTCCCAACTTGCCTTATGATTTGAGTCCTTTTCAACTTCCACTGCAGTAGCCTCCAATCGACCGTCCTTCCCACGCATTCATGCATACACACATTTATCGGCTGCAACTCAACTCCTATTAACTTCCACCGACACCGTAACCATTCATTTTCCTCACTATCCCACGCAGCAAAGTGAGAAGATACTCACTCTTCACAATCACTGGCCCTCCATTTGAATAAGAGGAAACGCATTGAAAAGCACCTACTCCTGAAAGAGAAGGAATATTTATACGCCTCCAGTGCAGGAAAGCACCACACAACTATCAAAAATGGGCTCACAAGGTTACAACTATATACATACAATGCCAACTCACCTCTCAGTTGACAGTTTTCTTCCACATTCATTCATCCACCCACTAGACTACGAAAGTGCGTAGACGTCGGAACCACCAGCCTTCATTACTATCTTGAGTGGGGAAAGAAAGAAAAGGCACTCACTTTTTGCTCACTGTTGGCTCCTAACCGCCAGTAGAACAGGCCAAGTTAATTAGCAGAATGGAAACAACTACTTGCGCAGTAGGACACACCAAACACAAATTTTCACACGGCCTTAGGGTCATCATTGACACGAATTGGCCGAGACTGGAGGACAATAAAGGAAAATCATGGTAAAACCCCCAAGAATAAAGCAAGGCTACACCAAAACGTGGGCCAAATTACCTTTCAACAGTCCCCATAGATCAACTTTGCCACAACCATCAGGTTGGAAAATAAGTGCGATATACAAATTAACTGTGCACCTAACCTTTGTAAAATTATTTGATTTGCACATGGTTTGCATTACCGATTACTAAAATATAAGATTTAGGCGCTTTTATTCCCCTGAAATTCATTGCTGATTTCCTCACTTACGCCTACTAAGTAATTTATTTCATTTGCAAATTTACTCCTCAAATTTGACGCCAATTACAAAAAGTGCAGCTTTTGCAGTAACTTTGACTGTGTCAAAAATGAGCAAAAACCAAAAGTTCGCTTGTTTTGTCGCGCAAAACTGGCCGGCGGACTGGTAATCGGTGTGCATTTTGGGAGTATTGATATCGATTGCTGGCGCATTATTTGCTGTAACAACTCGGAGAACCGGCAAGTATTAAGCAATTTTTTTGTTAGTTTTAGTTTTCTAGCTGCTATTAGATCATTTAGGAGTAGGTTATATCCCTTTATATGCTCACATTCTCGATTAGACGCAGAGGCTTCATAATGCGGCTTAAGGCGCTCGCTTTCCCAATATACTGCCTATTCACGTAATTATTTGGTGCTTTCTTATTGGTATTAGTTAATTGGTTGCTTTTGAATAATTAAGGTGTCGGTGAGCTCCCTTTATACGCCTAATCGCCACGATACAGGCAAATGCTTCAGAATGTGACTGTTGAGACGTCTTGTTTTGCAGACGTTGGGTCTAATCGCGTTCATTTGTTGGTGTTCGATACTTTGGGCGATGAGGTATGGTTATTGTGACAATTTATTAATTATTTAGCCTTTTAGTGACGACGGACTCTGATTAACGAGTATTTTTTTTGTGGAGGAGAGTTTTAACTGTACCAAGTGCTTAGCGCCTGCGTATTATTTTCGCTAATGGTTATTCATTATATGCCTTATTGTGTGTTTTCTTTGTCTACGTAATTGCTAGATGGGGCATTGAAGGAGGTGGAGGTGGAGGAGGAGGCAGAGCTTCAGCTCCTTCCGAATGTTTGTGTTTTGTGAGCGAGAATGGAGGCATTATGAGGAGGCGGCGCTTGGTGCGAATTTCGCCTTCGCTATGGCTTGGCATATTTGCCAGGTAAGATTGGATCGCAATTAGTGAGTTGTTGGTGTCTTCTCTGCGCAGCGATAGATTCGATGTGGGTTTCTTCATGGGTGGAAACATGTTTTCAGCATTGGTGCGCAGGTCTTTGCGCATTTTTTCGTGGCGTAGGGTGCGCCAGTTGCGGTTTATAGTTATTGTTGTTGTCATTAGGTCCCCTAAATGTCGACTGGCTTCTTTTCTACGCCCACATGCTGGTGTAGGGTCGAAGGCCACCTAATGTGACCGTTGGGAGGATTTGTTTTCCCACTGCGAGGCCTACTGGCGTACATTTTCCACTGTATAATGGTTGGGGCGAGAAATGGCGACTATTTTGGCAATTCGTCAATCACTTTGTTAGCCCTTTGAACGGTGCATTTGGGTTAGTAGGATTTAATGTCGTTGGGACACGTTTCAACCGTATTGGGTGCTTGGTGCCTAATCGCTAATTTCTTGCTAATAAGTATTCCTCGCATTTTTATGTCTCATTATTGTTATCATTTTTATTATTGTTATCGTTTTTATTTCTTTTATTTTCTTTTTATGTTTAGATGGTAGAATAGAGGCTGAAGAGGTAGGTGCGGTTCCCGTGGGGACTTATTCTTCTTCTCCTTCGCCTTCTTCTTCGGCTTCTCCCTCTTCTCCTCCGCCTTCTTCTTCGCCTTCGCCTTTAACCGTATTGGGTGCTTGGCGCCTAATCGCTAATTTCCTGCTAATAAGTATTCCTCGCATTTTTATGTCTCATTATTGTTATCATTTTTATTATTGTTATCGTTTTTATTTCTTTTATTTTCTTTTTATGTTTAGATGGTAGAATAGAGGCTGAAGAGGTAGGTAGGTGCGGTTCTCGTGGGCACTTCTTCTTCTTCCTCTTCTCCTCCGCCTTCTTCTTCGCCTTCGGCTTCGCCTTGGTCTTCGTCTTCGTCTTCGTCTCCCTCTTTTGCCAAGAAGGGTGACATTGTCTGGCCTCGCCGTCACTTCGCGCGTTCTTCGGTTAAGATTGGCTTGTTGTAAATAAGTTGTTGCTGTTGTTCTTGTCTTTCCTGCGTAACAGTGCATCCGATGTGTATTCTGATTTTAGGTGGGGCATGTGTTTAGCACTTATTCGTGGGTAGGGCGTTTGTTCGCACTTGGCGTGTGTGTGTGGAAGGTGTTTCAGTTTCCTTGCTGTGATAGCCGTGGAGGGAGTGGACGAGGCGTGGGAAACTTAGTNGTTTTTTCCGCACTTTGTGTGTGTGTGGAAGGTGCGTTAGTTTCCTTGCCATGATAGCCGTGGAGGGAGTGGACGAGGCGTGGGAAACTTAGTAATTGCCGTGCCCATCGGCTCGGGGGGACGGTTATTATTATTTGTGCTGGTGTGTTCATTTGGGGGGGGGGTGTTGTGTAGNCCATTATTTGTGCTGGTGTGTTCATTGCGGGAGGTGCTGTGTAGGGCCTCAGTTTCGACGGTGTCGGCTAGTGTGTGAGCGACTGAGGTGAACGCGGAATCGGGGCGGAGAGGTTTTTGCGTAGGTCACTACGTGGACTGTGTCCTGTAGCCAACCTGAGTGTTGGCTTGTTGAGGCGTTTCTGTTTTCTCTCGGTGGTTGTGTTTGCGGACGTTAGTCCTGTAGCGCGTTAGACATTTGCGCATCGTCCTGTCCATTGTTATTTTTTTTTGCTTTTCATCTTTTCGGACACTGCAGGCTTGCCGTGCCACTGGTGGCGATGTGTGGCGCACAGCGTGTACATGATGCTTGAACGCTTACCTTGTGGAGTGGAGTAGGCCAAGGACTTCTAGAGTGGCGGTGGTCTGTACGTTTTGGTTTCCAGCCACGCTGTCTACTCACGTCCACTCTTTTGTAGCCACACCACTTGAGGCTATGAATTGCGTTTGTCTTGGTAGTTGTAGATGTGATTAATTCTTTTAACGAAGGATGATGGACTTTGACTAGTGAGACATAATTTGGTTACGAAGATTTCTAACCTTCCTACGNTTTGTCTTGGTAGTTGTAGATGTGATTAATTCTTTTAACGAAGGACGATGGACTTTGACTAGTGAGACATAATTTGGTTACGAAGATTTCTAACCTTCCTACGTGGTGGGCATTTACTTATTTATTTATTTATTTATTTATTTATTTATTTATTTGATATTTTCTCTCGAAAAACCTCCTATTAAATGCGTACATGCATATATGCAATTATGTGTCCGCCTATCTGTTTCCCTGCTGGAGCAAATGTCGAAAAGTTGGTGCATTTACTGTGAAGGACGTGCTCTCCTCCTCCTTAGCCTGCGATGCCTAGTCACGCTTACTCTTTCACTACACTATGTACACCCGTAGAGATTGATTGAGGGAGACTTTGTTATGCGAGTTGGTAGATGCTTGCTTCTTCCTGTTTTCCTTTTTTTTTTCGTTTTTAACCGATGCGTTTTCATTTAGGTGCAATGCATTACGAGGAGGAGGAGGATGAGGATGAGGACCGCCTTTGACGTAGCTGAGTAGTTGGTTGTCCTTTCCTTCCTACTTGCATGCCTGAGGGTTTCTCTTACACCACCAACTGCATTGTGGTGATCGACGCTGGTGGTTGACGACCAAGGGGATCGCCGAGGGGTACTCTTGAGCCCGTTTGTTTTACCCCTTGTTGTTGTTGCTGTTGTTGTTCTTGGTACGAAAAGACTCGGAGCTGCGCCACTGTACTTGGGCTGGACGACGACGCGACCTCCTGACTGTGACAGTAGCTTCCCTTGTCAGCAGCTCTTCTCTATGTCACCAGTACAATTTCTGTCCCAGTGTGTGTGTGAAATAGACGTGTCTTCTGCCGCATCACTGCTGCTATGTCTCCTGCCTGTCGTCTTCCTCGTCGGTCAAACAAATGGGCTTACAAATGCGTATGCTACCGCACCTTTTTTTGCTGATAACAATGTTCAAAAGTTGTTGGATTTTAAGTAGTGCTAGCTATGTAGGAGTGTGTCATTTAAGCGGTTTGCACAGTTTTGCAGTTTATTTGAGAAATAAATAAATGAGTAAAAGTCAGTAAATATGGCAACATTAAACCTGAATAACTACAAGAGGAACGTTGGACTGCTGTTTGTGGCACATTTGGAGAAGATGAGTGATTTAGCAAGCACTTGTGCTACTTTAATGAAAGAAGGCGCTACCAATTTTGTTAAAATTGCAGCCCCTTACGTTCCTTAAGTATTTATAAAGTGGGAACCTGAAACATGGGAAGAATGAGAAGGAGAATAGATTAGTGGAAGACAAAGTAACAGGCAGAGTTTTCACAATGAGCAAGGAAATTATTAATATTTCAATCTTTCCTGCTTTTGCTGACCGATACATCTAAATTTACTTGTCATGCAACGTTTGGTCCCCCAACGAGCTAATGATGTTTAGAATGGTAAAAAGTGATGTTTGGAAGCGCACAAGTCTATTAATGTATTCTAGAACAAACCAGGGTCACGTTATTCTCTTGGGCATTCAAGACCATGGTAGAAGCACCTTTCAAGGCGCTGTTAACACAGACGGTGAGGGATCACCTACTGCAATGTTACTTTTCGTGACTTTAAAACCCGAGTCCAATCATTCACGGTTTTGGATTAATTCAACAGGTGAAATGGTGTTAGTGACAGGAGATCATATAAATCATTCAAAATCCATTGTTGGCCTGAAAGAAGAATTCCATCCTTTGTGCCAAGTCGTTTAAGCATAAAGGAAACTTGCTCAATCACCTGCCAAGAATTGTGGGCATCAAGGTGTGATTTTGTAAAAAACTCATTTTTGGCGTTGCGATCTATTTTAGCATTGTTTGCTTAAAAGTGTCAAAGGATGCCTCTTTTTAGCGTCCATTTAAATTCCACACCACTTTTCCTAATCCGGAAGATGCCATTAAAATTAGTGTTAGCAAAACGGAAGAATTCCAGTATTTTCATACCCCAGTCACTTTTTTATAAAAGGCGAACATTTTCGGCAATTTTTCAAAAACCCATTTAAATGGTCAAAAAAGATTTCACATTTTGTTGGAAAAAATCTTGATAAGCATCCAACGCAACCGGCAGTGCATTAATCCTCACCATTCCTTAGAATGTCCGAATTCGTAGCATTTAGGCTGACCTTATAAATAATTGCCGAAAGACGGAAGCAGCGGAACCAAGATTAAAAATAAATAAATAATTGAAGCATGCAATTGTATTAGTTTGATGTAGAGCACTCATGTGGGCCTTTGATATTGTATTTCATCAATTGAGTGTGATGAGGAACCTGCATAAAAGTAGGCTCGAAAGCAGAGAGTGGCTGTGTAATGCCTTTTTTTGTTCGAACTGTCGGTTTCGTTCACTTGACTGGGCCGTGCCAACAGTCTCCAAGCCCTCTGTTCCCTGAATATATGTACATGTATACTCTGTCCAAATACAATGCCTTCTTTTACCTTAAGGAAAGTCTAAGAAAGCTACACTTTATTCCCCCTTTTTAGGAATAATTGCACGGTCAGGTTTCCATCGGTCCGATCCCATTCTTATGTTAACTCAGCCTAAATCAAACCGTTTGATTTGTAGCAGTGCAAATGAAATGCTTTATAAGTACTTTTAGCAGTTTTCAGATGCCCAGCTGCCCTAATTTTAGTTTTAGATGCTATTTATTGGCTCCTTTCCTTCTCTATGGGGCAGAATATCACGACACTTATCCACTCCCTCGACTGTGCAATGCTTTTATGGAATACCTAAATGGTTGGTGTGGCTTTCAGTTTATTTGTTCACCTCATACTATTCTGGCTTGCTAGTGGTGATTGACCGAACCTGTGTAGAAGAGCGTGTAGCACTGACGCAAAGAAAAGCTGGAAGGCTACTTGCACACCTCTGAAGGTAGGTCATCCTGCAGAGTGGAAGCGCAAGCCGACTCAGCTGAAGGGCATTATTAGTTAAAGTAATACTATAGCATTGGCGTAAATACTCACCAATCACAGGCGCTAAAACGCACCTGCATACACGTGTCAGGTTGTTTGTGGCCTTCGCACTTCTCTCTTATTTTGTCCCCTTGTGTTAGAAGAAACCCTCGATAGACTTGGTGGATGTGATTGGAGGTCATCCACCTTAACTAGTCCTGTCTACGCCGTTGCGACTGGTATATCTTTAAGTAGGGGTTTCTGCCCATCAGCTGAGTAGTTTAGGTACAAATAGAAAAGCAAAGCAGACGTTGACCATCAGAAAAAGTTCACGCCGAGAATGCGCATGAATGTATGCAGATATATTTAAAGCCAAACATCATACTTTTTTTCTCTTTTGGGAGTCTCGGGATGCTACACTGGTGTCAGCGGAAAGGACTTTAATGGATGGAAGCAGCACCACTCGTGAATGATCTGGAAAATTTTCGTTTCGGAGTTCCCCTACTCAACCTGCACAAATACGATTAAAATGCAAAAGTACGCAAAGCCCTATCCCCATGAAACTGTGCTAAATTCTGAACCACCTTTAACAAATTTGTCTTCGGACCGGTGTTCCAACACCCACCTATGGACACGCGCGATGACCAGCGGAATCGCCAAGAGAGATCAGTGACGTTGTTGCCAAGTGTCACCCCATCATCATCAATGACCGGCATGGCTAGCTCGTAGGCGTTTCTTCCGGTGCTTACGCAGGAACCGCCTTCATATCCAACCACCACCTCAGAAATACGTAACTGCTTGATTTTTCTGGGGACTCCAACCCATCACCAATCTCCAAACCTTCTGGAGACAGACTCCAGCTATTGCTAACAACTTGAAGGTTGACTAATAAAATCACTTAGAGGGAACTGTAAGAAATTCCAGAGGCGAATTCGTTCTCCAACAGGTAGCTCTGTATTCACCAGGGCCGCACTTCCTCAGCGTGCTCATCACGTCGGTCCACTCTTCAGTCTTTGGTTTGAGGCGTCGATAGGACTCTTCAGAAACCGGTGACCCAGTTTGCCACAATCACCGACTGGGATATAAGATATAGCAGGGGAAAATTAGCGTTCGGGCTCCAACTTTTGGTCAAATCAAATTTTCTTCCCAATCATCCGCTTCTGTTTCACACGCCGACCCATCTCCATAAGGCCTAGATCCGCTCTTTTAGCTGTTAGAGGCAAACCCTGTTTTAAAGTAGATTTCGCATCGAGTCGATCCTTCCCACCGGTTTGCCTGCAATCCGTCAAGAGCACACTCTCTCGTCCACCTGTCAATGAGGAGGGCAACGCGAACGTTATAAACTGGATTTAGTCTCTAAATAGATCACGCTTCTCTCCTTCGCACCACCAAGATCCACGTTTATCCTACCTGATCGGCTCAGTATTCTTGAAGTAAAAGAAAAGCAGATGATGTCAACCTGTATAAAATTTGGCGAATACCAACGCATGTAGCAAAGGAATGGCGAAAATAGGTTTCACGCCTTTTTTTTAATTAAAACCAACCGATCTTAATACCCAAACAACCAAGAAGCACAAATTACACATTATCAAATGGGTATAATATCCTCAGGAATACTTCTGCTTAAACTCAAATTGACTCGAAACAACGGGCAACTAATCACTGCCCACAAAGATGAGTAGGGAGGATAGCCCATGCATGCAAATCGCAAGTCACGAAAGAGGATAACAAAAGACCGGCAGTTTATGAGATCGCGTTTTACAAAAGCGAATGGAGAAGCATGATTTCATTTTAAAAACAAAAGAATTGGAGTGACAAAGTACAGAGACGAGGTGGGAATGGACAACATAAAAGACATAAGTCAAACGTCGTTCGCCAGCAAAGCCACGACATCAACACCAAGTTCAAAATCATCCTGATTTCTGAACATTTGCGCGAAGGTAAGAGGATGAACACAAAGAAAAAAAGCACACTTAATCACATGCTGCATGCAGCGAAATTTCAAATTATTACGATCTAACAGGGCAATATGGTGAAAAGTGGGGAAGGAGAAACAGCGATTAGCTTTCAGCAGCTTTGCGGACCATGACAACAAGGCGAATGACACTAACCTGTTTTGCTGACTGGCCACAAGGTTTTGTCGATGAATGTTGCAGGCATCCAAAGTTTTCAAAAGACCAACAAGGTTAGATTCAACTTTTGGAAAGGTGGAAATTACACTAAGGGGCTTTTGTTACTGGCAAGCAAAGCTCAAACTTACGCCAGAGTATTATCCAGATCATAGTTAACATCCTGCAATTTTTCAGCACAGACAAACGCTTTTTTCTATAAATGTTGGCATCTATGCAAAGGCAATTTACTCTCTCCTCGACTATGTCCGGTGCAGTTTTCCGAATATGCTCCTGGATTCGGAACAGAGCAACTGACGGCTCGTTAACAATGTTAACGACAGTCTCGACACTATTGTCGTAAACTGCTCAATTCACAAAAATGAGAGAAAAGAACTGGTGATATACTTTTCCTGCACATTTTTGCGTGAGCGGTATCGGCATCTTCACTTGACATCCAGGTAGCTTTATTCCTATAGACGGAATAATCAACAACAAAAAGAAGAGGGACTCAACTGCTAACGAAATGTTAATTGCACAAATCAAGCCGATTTTCTTCGCACTTTTAAGTGTGACCACGCATAATTACGAGTATTTATGAAGTTAAGGAATGTAATAAAAGAGCAAAGAGCATGCAAAAAATACCAAATGCAGAAAGAACAACCAACAGGACACAAAAACGCCTCAGTTAAATTTGAAGGAACGACTTACACACAACCAAACAAAACAGTGCTCCTTTACTTCATCGGATTAAACAATTTAGTAAAATTTTCATCAAGGCAAATTAAAAAGTCGAATAAAACACCCGCAAAACCTAATTTTTAAGATATGGCGGCGATGTGAGCATAAAACAACATGATCGCCAGCTTGACTACAGAGGATTGCAAATTATTTAACTAAATTTAAAATTTTTTGCCTCGTGCTGTAAATACCTTTGTTCATTTTGTAGTCTCGTTGTTTGCTATGGGTTTTGGCCATTCTCAGTGTAATACTTTTGTTTGTTTGAACTGTCGGTTTCGGTCACTTGGGCGGCCATATTGTACTGAGTCGGTCGGTCGGTTCTTGGGCCGTGTCAACGGCCTCCATGCCCTCTGTTTCCGGAATACATGTATTCTACCCGCAGTACTATCCCTTCTTTTACCTTAAAGGGAGTCTCGGGACGCTACATTGGTGGCTGCGGAAAGCGGACCCGACTTCGATGGGTTTTATCCTGCTCCATGCCGCTTCTGGCAAACTTCGGCGGTGTGCAAGAAGTGCATGTGCTACAGATGGGAGAATCCCTCACATCCCACAACAGAAGGGTTGAGATCGACGTTCATCTTCGGCACCTTCCTCGCCCTCGTGTTCGACAGGGAAGCTATTAACAACTGAAGCTACACTAGCCGTGGACTTCAAGTCCAGTGGAACTGCCGAGACAGACCTGCGACTTTGTTGTTAAGCATCCTCTGTAAGCTCTCTCTCCTGTTCTCAGATGAAGAATGTGCAGGATGCCATTAAATAGTATCGTTTTATGCTTTGCAAGCTTGGATCGCATGCCTTTTGTTCCTATGAGGCCCGACCGCCACATTTGCTCAGGTTTCTACGATGCCCTTGCGTTTCTTCTACGGTATCAATTAAGCCTGGAATCGCAATATGTGTTGTGTGTGTCTCGACCCATTCGAAAACTTGGATTCGTACCTCCATCNTCGCAATATGTGTTGTGTGTGTCTCGACCCATTTCGAAAACCTGGATTCGTACCGCCATCTTTCATTGGACCACATTGTCGTGAGACGGTTAGCTCGTGGGTGCTTCTCGCAGCACTGATTACGTTGTGATGGCTGACACGGGAGGCTGACCAAGGGGAGCGACGGAGACGACGCTCGAAAGAAGAAAGGGGCTGTGTAATACTTTTGTTTGTTTGAACTGTCGGTTTCGGTCACTTGGATGGCCATATTGTACTGAGTCGGTTGGTCGGCTTTTGGGCCGTGCCAACAACCCCCAAGCCCTCTGTTTCCAGAATACATGTATTCTACCCGCAGTACTATGCCTTCTTTTACCTTAAAGGGAGTCTCGGGACGCTACACTCAGAGGCCTTTGTGTCTGGCTGCTCGCATATCTAGCGATAATGTTTAAATTAATCTGGGAGTCGGCTACCCATATGCATAGATGAAGATTTCTTGATGTTGTATGCACTCTTAACAGAGCAATCAGGACAGTTATTGGAACTGAATTTTACTGTATGAAGCAATGCATGCTAGCCAGTGTAAATGTAGCATCTGAGACGTAACCGAAGGCATAAGGCTGCAGCAACCAAACAGAATCTGTGCTATGGCCGTACAAGAATCTAGAACCTCCTAACGTGGTCCGAGAGCCAAGTAGTCTGGTGGAAAATGCCCCTCGACGCAAAACAAGGCCTTAAATCTTAATTAATGCATCACACAGTACTCCCTTTCCTTGAAACTCTCCCTGGTCATCCTCCATCTTCATAAATCACAACGCCAAGATCTAAGCCTGTCAGTCATCAACTATGCGTACAATTTCATGGGTTTCGTCCCCTTCGTTAGCTATTTTGGGGGCGGTAGAAAGCGCACTTTACCACGCTTATCCATCGCCCATCGTAGGAACACTAGCACAATAGCTGAGCCATAGAACAAAGTTTGGGGTTCCACATAATTCCATGAAGGTAGGGTTTCGCGTCCAATCCTCCTTGCCACTTTATTGCTACCCGGCCATGTCCTTTTGGGTTCTATCCGTCTGGAAGAGGAGAGGAAATAGGTCGCCTGTTCATCGTAGCGCAGACAGCTCCTTTACGGACTTTTCGTGATGATCGTCATAGATTCTCCCATCCACAACACGAGCCCAGTGGCAAAAATCAAGAGGTTCATTCCTTAGGCTTGGGCCTGAATTCCGCTGCCACTAGTGTTGAGTTCCAAGGTTCCCCTCAAGACGGAAGGAATAGCACCAGGGCAAAATGCATATTGTTGTTTGAATGAAGGGCTTTAAGGGCTGTTGTCATGGTTCAGACGCCAGGCCCACCGGCTGAAACACGTTAGCAGAGCCACTACCAAATTACTAAACCTTTGCAGATGGTCGCCTCTCACTCTGCTGCAAAAAGCATCCAAGCCCAAACCACACTAGCCCACCGTCAAATTCAATCCCAATTTGCTGAAGAAGAAGATTTATTTGAATTTATAAAAGGCGACTACGATTGAATGTGGTAGGGCTTCATTGTACAAGAACTACATAAACGAAAAGCGCGGGCGCATTACTGTGCTGGGAAGGCGATGGGGAAGACCTCGGAGTAGTGGTTCACAAAGTGCACCTCGAGGTCAGCTTTAATGAAGTCAGCCAGATCGTCGTAGTCCTTTCTATTCATCTCCGGTAGAATTACCGTCTTCACACCAACTCTCTTGGCCTGCCAAACAGGGGAAAGAAAGCAATTTACGGCAAATCCATCCCCATAAGCAACTCGTTTCCATTAAGTAGGTGGAATAATGAGTTGGATAGAAAAACGATATCAAATGAATACCTCACAGAGGTGGACTCACCGCAATAACCTTCTCTTTGATTCCACCGACTGGGAGAACTTTTCCAGTGAGACTGATTTCACCTGTCATCGCCAAATCAGGACACACAGGGAGGTTGCAGGCCAGACTAAGGAGAGCTGTAACCATAGTGATTCCAGCTGAAGGACCGTCCTACACAGTGAAACAATCGGAGTTAGGTAAATAAATACAGATGAGTTTCAGGTCTATTTCAAATACAATGCGATGGATTTTGAGAAATTGAAGGAATTAGTGAGTGGTATGGAAGCGAAGATAACTAGTGATTTGTTTGGTTCAGCTTGTCCGCATACACAAACCATGTGCAAAGCAATGGCCAAAATAGGAACATAGTCAACTTCGGGGAGCTCCAGTGGTTTGACGGAGAAAATCTCGCTTCTGATGAGCGATTCCAACCCAAACACTACCACAAAAGCAGACTACGAGCCAGACAACGACTCTGCACACTAATCTTGACAATAGTGGGTTGAAGAATACCAACCGAAAGAAGCAATTGATATATTTATCCATTCATCTCAAGTTGGCCAAGCATTAGTCGCTACCAACAAACACCTAGACTGTTCTAGACCAAGAAATATTTACCGAACTTCCTACAGTGATAAAGGCAAAAGGTCAAAACCAACCTTAGGAGTCGCTCCTTGAGGCACGTGAAGATGAATTTTTGCTTCTCGAAGGAATTTATGCGCATGAGACGTTGTGGTTGCAGCGTTCTCCAATCTTTTACGAAGCACTTCATCAGATACCACAAAATTACCCGCGAAAGTGTGCGCAATTGCAACCGACTCCTTCATTACATCGCCAAGATGACCAGTCAATTGAAGACTTCCTACCAAATATGAGGGAGATGTTTACTACTTGAATAATGTCAGTAGACTCAGCTTTGGGGAAAAAATGTCAACGGCATCGACACTGACGCTGACATGCAAATTCTAACTATTCGAGGTAGGAACAACCCTCTCGATATACCTTTAGCGCTGTCTTTCACGTCATCACCACTGTTCGAGCTATTCGATAGTGGTTCCTTGTTGGTGCATTCAATGAACAGGACAGACCCGCCCATAGCCGTCCACGCAAGACCCATAACAACTCCAGGCGGTGTTACAGGCGGGTAAAGTCGATCTGTTATCCAAATAGGTTGGCCCACAAAAGAGGTAAGGTTGTCTTCGTCCACTTTTAACGGCATCTCTGCCTCACCATTGACGATTTTGTAGGCGGCTTTACGAAGCACCTAAAAGGAGAGGAAGGGAAATACTGCAACTAGATGACACATTGTCTTGTTCGAGGCTTTTGGTTTCCAACGATTTAACCCCTTGCCCTCCTCGATGCAGAAGAGTAATCACTGGGTGCACTAGACTATGTCATTGGTGCCTGCTGTCGATTTTGCTGCGAGTCTGATTCCCTGAGTGATAAGAGACCCCGCAATTACTCCCTCAACCCATCCGTACGTCGGTAAAGAACCAGCGTAAAGGCAATAGTTTTTCCACGCAGATAGAAGGGATGAAACAGACTCTATCGGAGGGTGACGACACATGAACCGACTTAATTAGTTTGTTTCAACTTTCCAAAAATAGATCCACTCACCTTCTCGATGTGCTTTTGCAGATTTCGTACACCTGATTCCCGACAGTATTGCCTAATTAGACGCTGTAACGCTCCATCCGTTATATTCACCTGCTCCGTTGACAGTCCCGACGACTTGGCAGCTTGGGGCAGTAAGTATTGCTAAGGTAGAAAGGCACCAAAAAGTTCCATCTACTGGTTACCACGTCAGGAAAATGTTCCCCTTATAT
Organism: Taenia saginata; assembly: GCA_001693075.2. Classification (NCBI taxonomy): domain Eukaryota; kingdom Metazoa; phylum Platyhelminthes; class Cestoda; order Cyclophyllidea; family Taeniidae; genus Taenia; species Taenia saginata. Next base: position 186,281 of record LWMK02000120.1, read on the forward strand.
TTTGAAGAATACCTGTGCTATGGCCATCTTCTCCTCAGCCACGTAGCCAGCCACTTCAATAAGTTCCATTCGATCTCTCAAGGGTTCTGGAATCCCTTCTACCTGATTGGCTGTCGTGATAAAAAGGACGCGACTCAAATCAACAGTGACGTCTAGATAGTGATCGAGGAAGTTGACGTTTTGTTCGGGATCCAGCAGTTCCAGAAGCGCGGAGGCAGGATCGCCTTGCCAACCGCGACCGAGTTTGTCAATCTGCGAGGTGGAAGAAGCAAAATGAGGTACGCTGGCAATGTAAACAGAAATAGGCAGGACGGTAAAGCGAAACTAAACGCTACTGAAATGCTTAGTCAGTAGACTTAGTCACTTTGTTTCAATCTCATAGATAAAAAAAAGGAAGAACTTGTGGAAATGCTGTAAAGAAAACAACGCTCCTCACCCCTCGCAAAAGCATGGTTTACAAATACAACATCAGAGCCTTAAAAAAGACCTTATGTGGCTAAAAGGGAGCGCAATGGCAGGGAAAAGACAAAGACGCTCAATTCTCAAACCTATGCAGAGAAACTTCAATCATCCCGTATTCAATGGAGAGGAAAATGAAAAAAACGAGTACGCTAAAAACGCAGCAAAATGGTGAGGAAAAGGAGCAAGTTGGTTAGCTAGGCACCATGAAAGAGAACTTACTTCATCAATCAAAATGAGTGGATTCTCGGTTCGTGTTTTCTTCAAACACTGGATAATCTTGCCAGGCATTGCACCCACGTAGGTTCGTCGATGTCCCTTAATTTCCGAGACATCGGACATACCGCCGACGGAGAAGCGGAAGTACTTAAGAAAAAGTTGTGCAATGAGGGGTCAGGTAGGGGATATAATATTTTAAAGGAGGAATCTAGTTCGGCCTGGATTTGCTTGAAATTAACGCCAATAGTGCTGCTGTGGATCCGGCATGCATGGGTAAACCGAAGCAATAGTGATCTGGAGGGGAGCTAATAAGAGTTGGATTGAAATATTCAATTCCTACTTCACTCCAAATATATTCAACAAGGCGGTACAAGAATTCACCTTCCTGTTAAGAGCTCGAGCTATGGATCGAGCAATACTGGTTTTGCCTGTTCCTGGAGGACCGTGGAAACAGATAATCTTGCCCTGGGTGGTTCCCTTTAGTTGACTCACAGCGATGAACTCCTAAAACAATGGGAAGATTTGAAGTTAAATATAAGAAAGGATTTAGTGGAGCTAAAGGACTGCCATCACTACACTCGAAAAGAAAGTGAACCGTATAAACTGTTGGAAGATATTTTTGAGTAAACTTGAAAGAAATCCCGACCAAAGCCTCTATACAATGAAGAAGTACGGTGGCGTTAGCCAATTCCAAAATTAATTATTCCAACAAAGTGGGTTTCAACAAGTACACTTAAAAGCTGGGGCGCAACCTCCCCGTTAGCACTTTAACAACCGAAATTCGGATGGAAAGAATAGCTCATGTGTCATGACAGGCTCCGAGAAGAACTGACTGCAACAAAGCACTAACCGTCATTAAGTCTCCAACTCAAAATACTAAAAGGAAAAAGTACGATTAGTTTCAGACCGAGAAGGTCTCAATCATTTCCATAGTCTTAAGCCCAACCAGGGCGTGTGAGAGTAACGATAAGACACAACCACAATTACCATAAACTGAAGGGAAACACTTGTCACAAATATGTGACACTGGGAAAACACGGTGATTTCAGCAAAATGGGGATAAATTATCCAGTAAAAGAGGAGGGCAGGAAAGAAACAAAAAACTGGTGACTAAGAGAAGACCTAGTGCATGGAGTACCTCAAAGTTGATATCTGTCTCAAAAACCAAATGAATTTATGAACTCACAAGAATGCGCTTCTTGACATCATCCAATCCATAGTGATCCTCGTCCAGAACAACTCGAGCACGAGCCAAATCAAGATTCTCCTCGCTTGTTAGACCCCAGGGCAAGCTTGTGAGCCAGTCTAGATAATTTCGTGTGACACTATGAAGAATGAGGTGTGTAGAAATTAGACGCCCAACTCCTGAATCACGCAGTCAGTAGGCCATAAAACTTACTTGAACTCCGAGGAATGGTTGTCCAAAACGCTCAGTTTATTCAGCTCTTCCTCAATAACTTCACTCACCGCCTGCGGAACAGTCAATTCCTACAACAAGGAAATAGGCTTTTGACGTGTTGGAAAGATTGAACAGATCATGTGATCCATGGATTATTTCACTCACCGCAAGTCGAGACCTAAACTTCTCTGCAATGGCCTCTTTGTCGTCCTTTTCCAGACCCAGTTCTCGCTTAATCACCCTCAACTGTTCGCTCAACATGTACTTGCGGTGCTGAGCTTTCACCTTCTCTTCCACCTCCTGTCCAATCTGCTGCTGAAGACGACCCAGCTCGAGCTCCTTCTTCACCAAGTTGAGAGCTAACCTAAGGCGCTCCGGAATCCGAGTCTCCTCTAGCACAGCTTGCAGCTCAGCTGGCTCTGCTGCTGCCGTTATTGCTGCACCTGAAGGGCAATAACACTTAGTACCCATGTCCAGGGAGCAGCCTCTAATCACTTCAAGAGTTAACACGAGCGATGCACTAGTGGCAGTAAAAAGTGCATCCTAGCCAGGAGCGCAACGGTCCCCATCTCGTCCAATACATGTCCCCAAGGACCTGCCAAACACTCCAATTTTGGTAATAGCCAGTGCTAGACTAATTTGGTGGGGTCACAACCTTGTACGAAGTAGAGTTGACAATGGTAGACCTGACAAATAAACGGCGTCAAAAGAACACATGGATGCAGAGTCGTTCAGACGAAAAACGATTTAGACACGGAATGCGCTTCCTGCAAAGCGGCAACCGAGTGTAAGCGAAAACCAGCGACAAGTTTTAGCTACGGTTCGCTACTAGGACATGAATACAACAGTCACATCCTCTCGTCACTAACGAGAACTACAAGTTTCTTGCAGTCGTGGTGGAAAATCATTGATATCTCAGCGTAATTCGCGTGCCGAAACCACAAAAACAAGCAGTTTAGACGACCAGAATGAGCACAAACAAATGTCCTCCAAACGACCACTTAATTCGTATCTCAGTAGAATACCTACCAAGATCACTGAGATAGACGGGGTTATCCACCACACGTTGACCGACTTGCAGCATTGCCAACACATTTTCACTAAGGAAGAAGCGGAACAATAACAAAGCAGTAAATACCAACGGGAGATCCAATCTCAAATGGCAATAAACGTCACTCACCGGTATATTGGGTTCAGGTTGATAATGTCCCGAATCGTCTTAACAATCTCCGCACTCAGCGCCTTCATCTCCTGCGTGTTTTCAAAGGGCTCGTTGTACACGTTGATCGTCTCCACCATTAGAAGGTTTTCTGATGAAGGCGGAGTTTGCTTATCGCTTCCGTCATCCTGGTGCCCTTCATCCGGCGACAATGATGACGAATCCGCAGGAGAGGCAGACGTCTCCTCCTTTTCCACCTCCTTTGGGGCTGCAGTCTCTTCTGTTGGCAGACCAGCCATGTGTGCTGCTTTGCGAACACGGCGAAGTAGCCCATTGCGTTTACTTCCTGTGCGAAAAAAAGGGAAGTTGGAGCGCTAGAATGACACACGTCTTAAACCAAGGAGCTCTGCTACTGACTTTCCATTTTGCATCCAGGGGATCAGTGACCTCAAGGGACAACTCGGGCGCTACTTTGGTGACAGTGAGGCGGAATGTGCCAGATACCTGCCCCTCACTGCTTCCACTGTAGCCTCAAGGTGGTCTCAAATGTCTAACGAAACTGACCGGTCCCAATTGAGCTACAACACCTACCGTTAATGTCAAAACCTGCCCAACCCCACAAGACACACCCAGCCCTTGCACCACCCCCACCACGACTTCAAGTTCTACATCACAGTTAGTGCAGAAAAGGACTGCCACTGCACAAGTTCTAGCTTCAAACTTTACACACAATGCCTCCTCATGTTCCAAAAAACTGCGAAAATTCATGTGGCCAGACGCCAACAAATGGGGCAACCAAAGACAAAAAGGACAGAAGCAAATGCAAATCCTCTCAAGCTAACTCATATGCTATTCAACATTTGATAAGACTAACAGAAAACACAAGCTCCACCAAAGAGAGAACGATGTGGAACACAACCCAACCTATGACGACACTCAGTAATAGAGGGTGTCAGGGCCGACTCCGCCATCATAATCCACAAGTTCTGCTCTCATGTGACACCACTTACTGTAGTGCTAAGGAGGTCACACATCTCAAAACAACTGCTTGCGACATGATTTGCAGAAACGACCATAAGCTGATGAGGAAGGCGCATCACACACTCATGACAAACAAATCCCATTTAAGGAAATCGGGATATCACATGCGACGCTAGCAGTGAGGAATTAAGCAATATGGAGCAATACAGTTTGCAAACGGAAAATGTTACAGGCATGACCAGTCGAAATCCACGAAGTGCCACATAAACATGGAACCCTCGAGGTCTTTCCATCGCTCACAGCACTTGTTTTAGCTAACGAAGCAGGAAACAAGCCGAATGGATGACTGAGAAACAGGACTAGGAAAATGTGCTAAACTAATTCGACCCAACTTTACGGCATTAAATCGGATTCCTCCTCGTTGCGATGCAAGAGCATCTCATTACTGCAGTAACGTGCTGCATTATGCGTAAAAGTGGCTGGGTCTGAGTTTCAATCCAGTCTGGGTTGAATTTTGTCAAGTCGCAGGGCGTAACCTTCTGCGACGGATTCTAACGTGACAACAGCAACACCAAATCGAAACTTGGTGGATATTCTGTGAGAAACCAGCATATCGTAGTTGGCTTAAAGGGATTGGAGGACACAAAAACATCCTCAAATCGGTTACATGAAAAATGAAGAGTGCCAGCTCGAAACAGGAGGCATTGGAGTTGTAATACCATAACATGAAACCATAAAGACCTCCGACCATTGGTTATTCAACCAATCGAAACACGTGGCAATGAATACATGCAACGACGACACCAGCGTTGCTAAGACCGATCCATTCAAGTCAGTGCTTTACGACGCAAAGAGGTTGCAAAATAAAAACTAACAAGTAACTTACTTGGTTTCTCATCATTCGACACTGAATCAACATTTTCGTCGACCGCAACATCAGGAACCGCCTTCACGATTTGTATCCTACAAATCCCAAGAAGACAATCATTTGGTGGCACAGCAAAACTTAGGGCCACAAGGACGCAGCAATACCCACCTGCGGTGGCCAATCACGAGCATGCGGATCTTCGTACCCATATCATCCCATTCAGGAATTTGAACGAATGTTCCAACTCGATAAAGTTCGTCCAAACTTTTGACCACATCCGAAGTGCTACAATTCATCGATGAAAGTAGACATGACTACCAGTGACGAATCAGCAAAAGACATCAATTTTACAGTTGGAGTATTATTCAAACTAACTCGTTCGGATTTTTCCTCAGAAACACACCAGCATAGGGTAGATTGAACTTCATCTTGCGCCGAATCAGTTCCATCAGAGGCTGGTCAGTAATCTCCAACATTTTCACAAACTTGGGAAATAAGGGAGGCCCGGTGATTGGAATAGTGGGTACACATGGGAATATCTCAGGAATGTTCTGGGTAGAAAGTGCAAAAGGATGCTGCGAAGGCATGTCCGATGAACGGTTGTCAGTGGGGCTCGCACCACTTTCTGACCCTGAAGGCGGCTCGGGCGGCTTGCCGCTGCTTACAGAGGCAAGACGATAACAATACCCAGTGTAGACCTATCAACAATAACCGTGATCAATGAAGAAATGCCCTGTCGGAAAGCAAACTCAAAATTTACTAACCTGTGGAGTTTTAAGAAGATAAGGAACTGGCGCAGGTGTAGTTGGTAAGTACCGACTGCCAAAAGGTGCTCTTGCAAGTGTGACCTCACGAGCAATCCACAAAAGTCTCCTATTCGCCAAGGGATTCGTTAGTTTTGAGAGCATTATGAACGACACGAGCAGTGTGAGAACGCAGGCTAGCGAAGCATAAACAAGTCTGCAAGTATATCTCTTGATGACCTTGACTTTGCAAAGTGCAGTTATACCTCAAGTTAATTTAATCCTAAAATGACTTACTGAGAGCCAAAAACTATTAATGTTCAAGGTGCAAATAATAATTTAATGCTTTAATAAAATCTGCATTTATGAATACTGATTGAACTAGATAAAAATTTCTACAAATAATTAAAATATAAAGACGAGTGCATTTTTGTGCAAATTTAAGTGGTTAAACATTTGCAACCTTGTGAATTATTTTAAAAATGCATGCTTGCATTTACCTAACCAATCGCCTTTAACATTCAGTCTTTGACTAACTACTTTTCTGCGTAAATGTGTAGCCAGGAGTTTGGAAATTTGAAATTGTCACAGTGCTATACACTCGTGAAGAAGGATAATTTGTGTAGTACTTTGTTTGTTCGAACTGCCGGTTTCGGTCACCTGGGTGGCCGTATTGTACTGAGTTGTTGGCCGGCCTTTGGGCCGTGCCAACACCCCCCATGCCCTCTGTTTCCAGAATACACGTATTTTGCCCCCAGTACTATGCCTTATGGTACCTCAAAGGGAGTCTCGGGACGCTACATTGGTGGCAGCGGAAAGCGGACTTGACTTTGATGGATTTTATCCTGCTCCATACCACTTCTGGCAAACTTGGGCGGTGTGCAAGAAGTGCATGTGCTACAGATGGGAGAATCCCTCACATCCCACAACAGAAGGGTTGAGATCGACGTTCATCTTCGGCACCTTCCTCGCCCTCGTGTTCAACAGGGAAGCTATTAACAACTGAAGCTACACTAGCCGTGAATTGCAAGTCCAGTTCAACTGCCAAGAAGGATCAGTGACGTTGTGGTCAAGCATCCTCTATAAGCCCTCTCTCCTGTTCTCAAGCAACTTGCCTTCCTTTTATAAAATGTGCAGGATGCCATTTGATAGCACATTTTCATGCTTTGTACACTTGGATCACGTGCATCCCTTCCCAATGAGGCCCGATTGCCCCATTCGCTCAGGGTTCTACGATACCCTCGCTTTTCTTCCACGGCATGAGACAAGCCAGGAGTCACAACTTGTATTGTGTGTGTCTCCATTCCTCCAAAAACTTGGATTCGTACCCCATCTTTCAGTGGGCCGCATTATCATGGGAGAGGAGGACTAAGATATGCGCATTTGCTGCACCGAGTGCTACGCAGAATTGATGGTACTACAGGAAGACATGCGCTCGAATCTCGATGGCTGGGACGGTTAGCTTGTGGGTGCTTCTCGCAGCACTGATTACGTTGTGATGGCTGACACGGGCGGCTGACCAAGGGGAGCGTCGGGGACGACGCTCGAAAGAAGAGAGGGGCTGTGCAATACTTTGTTTGTTCGAACTGCCGGTTTCGGTCACTTGGATGGCCATATTGTACTGAGCCATTGGTCGGCTTTTGGGCCGTGCCAACAGCCCCTAAGCCCTCGGTTACCAGGATATATATTCTGCTCTAGTACTATGCCTTCTTTTACCTTAAAGGGAGTCTCGGGACGCTACAAATTGTTTATTTCGAATAATGCGGTATGTGATTGTTTTAAGGCACTCTGCTCACTGGAACTGTAGCGGCTGAAGGCTTTCCCTAAGGTAAAAGAAGGCATAGTAATTGGACAGAATGTATGTTCTGGAAACAGAGGTATCGGGGCTGTTGGCACGGCCCGGAGGCCTGCCAATCGAGTGATACAATGTGGCCACACAAGTGACCGAAACCAGCAGTCCAAGCAAACAGGATGCAGATAAATGTAAAAAGGCGAACCTGGTACCACAATACCCAATCATCGGAACATTTTGAAATTGACTATCCAGACAGCAGCAAAATCGTCAGTTGCATCATTGCGCGCCTACCCTTAGGTAAAGGCCTTTTTCGCTTATCTCCTGATCAGTTAATGCAGCAGACTGGTGCTCTCATCAGAGCCCTTGACGAAGCGCCTAGTCGATTTGTCGTGCCCAGGAAATTGCGAAGCCCTATTTGTTTGGCTAGAGTTGGCTAGTTTTCTTCTCGATTTTTGCAGTTTTCGGTGATCGGCACTCCATTAGGCGCTAATGCATGTTAGGGGAAGGTGACGGAGTGTCGAGGGAGACGACAATGCTTCGGGTTCAGGGTCAATTTTGCGTGCCGCAGGCGATCCAACGCTAGTTCCGAGTCGGCGTTATGCTGACTGGAATGTCTACTAAAGACGAGAATGTCATCGAGGTGGAGTGTGGAGCAGTTTGAGGATGGACCAATCAGTGCTGGCCTTGGGATGTGGCAAAAGCATTACGGAGTTCAAAGCGCGTTGTCTGAAATTCGCATCGTCCATTTGGTACTGCAAATGCTGTCTCCTCTTTGTCTGTTTCCACCACTTTCACTTGCCGGTATCGTGATTTCAAGGATAGGGTGAGGAAATCCTTTGAATCGTGCAGGCATTCCAGTGAATCGTTTGTTTGTGATGATGGGAATGCATTCTCCTCAGTCTTAGTGATTCCTACTCTTCAACTAATAATTAATCTTTGAGAAGTGCCGGTACCCAGTCTTGTCACCAAGCCCTTCTACCTTCACCGTTTTCAGATTGCAGACTGAAGTGCACCTGCTACCTCACGACGGACATCATTCCTTGAAGTAACGTGTGACTACTGCGAATGATCCGACTCCTCGTAAGAAACCAAAGCTTAAATCTTCCCTCTCCTCACTCTTCTTCTTCTTCTTCTTCAATTTACTGACTTAGACTTCACATTACAATCACCGTCGCTAGACCAAAGACGACCCAAGCAAAAGCATATGCTTTACTTTAAAAGGAAGTCAGCCGACAAGTTTGAGAAAAGGTTAAATTTGTTCAAGGGACTTTGCAGCATGTTTGCTTTCGTGCAAATCTGGAGCGTTCATGTTACGGTCGGTGCTTCAAGCTCTTGCATTTACTGCAGTATTGGCAACAGCAACAATGCCAAGACGCCTAAAAGAGGAAGAAATTATCTTTACATGAGGCCTTGAACTAGGTCGAAAGCTGGTGGGCTACGCACAGTGCAGAAGAGGAGAGCGAAGTGGATTGCCAATGCCAGAAGTAGCCAACTCACCTGTGGATGTGTAAGTCGCCTCAGATCCTGACAGATGGGGATACGCAAAGTCATTATGTGAAGACTTAAGTTGCAATTGACAAATGTTTTATTGGTATGGAAAATGCACTAAACAGTAAAAACGACCAAGAACAGTCATTTTGTTAACTTACCTGCTGAGATTGTAGCTGCATAAAATTATCAAAGAAGGAGTGTGGTTAGATTTAGTTCTCCACAATTCATGGGATGCTTGGCCAACCAATATGAAACCACAAAATTCAAGCACTTGAGCAGCATTTTTGCTGATATTTTAAGTGCAGCGCATGGGCAGGTCCAATTTGGAATGGAGGAGAATGTTGAGCACCGAAATAATTGAGTAACAAAGAACTGTTGCTTAAAGTAAAGTGTCGTAGATAAGAAAAGGCAGTAATATATGAATGGAGCAAACGCAGAATGACCAGGTAGACGAACAGGATGGCGGCTTACGGGTGTGAGTTGTTTCTTGTGGAGGTGTTCCTGGTTCTGCAAACAAATGGTGCAATTAATGGAGTTAGTTACTGCGGGGAAAGCAGACTTGCTACTCTCCACACAGGGCAGATCGTCCGTGGTGGACACGCAAATCAGGGCCTAGTGGTAGCCTGTGTATTGGCTCGTGTGAGTGGATTTCATGCATGCCATTTGATATCAAGCTGTTCCACAAAATCTCTGCGAATTTCATGCTTTAAGCCATCAAGCGCAGCCTATTGTGAGGCACATGCTGTGCGTCTAAAGAAATTGGCTGAGCGCATGTACAAATTAATCCCGTCAAGCTGCTCTTTACGAGGTTGGAAAAGGAATTTAAATTACTTATCCGGGGTTTTGGATTTTCTTGAGCAGCGAACGTGACTTTTGTAAAGCTGATAACACAATGGTGGTGAAGAGGTCGTCCCCACTTTATCTAAGCAGGCAGATAGGGTGGTTAGCTGACGAGGTAATCTCCAAAATGGAAACTAGTGCGAAGTGGTTTGACAATGGCAAAATTAACCAGCTCTCCTCTTGAAAGAGGTGGTCACTTCTTGTGAGTGGAAGTACGCGGGGAATCTAATAAGGTTTTACCATAAAAGATAAACAAAATTTACAGATTTGAACGAATGTGTCAAGCCAGTAACATTGATAGAAAAAAGTCACGTAGTCAACTTACCTGTTGCAGGTGTGGCTGCATAAAATAGTCAGAGGAGGAGGCAGCTTAGTTTCAGTGCATAAAACGATCGTAGGGGAGTAATATCGGACTCAATGCAGCACAGAACATGTAATGCTTGGGTAAGTAATGCCTACATGGCAAATTCACGCATCAAGGCAGCATTTTGTGGGACGTGTTAACTAACACGAGTATAAAACAGCTACTGCAATATTTGCCTTTCTTTTTCTCCTATGCCTGCACTCTATACGGCCGACGGTCTTGAAAACTAGGTGGGTTCCAGTGGTATGTCCAACACAACGATTCATTTCCTTTGATATTCCCATGATGCAACGACTTCACAGCGTAAATGGGGTGGGATTGTGATCTTAGTCCAAGTTGTGAGCCTTACACCCCATTGAGCATGATGTACGTATGCGGTTTAACGATTCGATTAGCAACAACTCGAATGGGACATTTATGCAACCAACTTTGCCTTGCGAATCCTATCGCGATGGATTTGGATTCGCATACCAGTGTCACCATGGTAACCTGAGGGTTATGCTGAGTGGACGATTGCAACTTATTGACTGGTAAATAGCTCAGTAGCACCGCACCAACCTGCTTCGCCCACGTGAGATCAATTTGCAAACGCAAAGTGAATCTCTACCTCAAAGATTGTGGTGCTAACAACTGTGGAATAGGCATGCATCCGAACTTACTTTTACTTTTGCAATCGGCATCCCATGGCGATTCACCTAAACCAAATGCAGTGCTTTTGGTTACTTCGAGAGAACTTTTGGTGCTTAGGCTTGTTACGCATTCGGCTCCTTAAGGATCACACTTAATTCTACCATAAAAAGTGCAAGCTGGGATATGGCATTGCAGAGAAAGAAGATGGTCGTGACTTAGAAGTCCGGATGATCACTCACCGTCTTGCAACCAATCAACAGTGACAACCAAACTTTTTTCATTACCACGCCATTCAAATGTGGAATAATCGGCCCCATCTGGTCGTGTGAAGTTTACCGCCAACCTTCTCAGATTGGATTGCACATCTACTGTCAAATTACCTAGGATGAAAACAGGAAGGAGTAATAATGTTGATTATTATTCGCGAACACGAATAGTGACTTGATTTTATGCTCATCTAACTCACGGCAGAGAGATAACCTCTGTGTCGTAAGGGTATGGCCTCTCCAAATGCACACAATTGATGAATTCACAGCAAGGTTAACCTAAATTGTAATGAGGAGAGCAAGGACAGAATTGGCACGCCATGAGCAAATGATGAATCGAAGAACGTGAGTGCTGTAGGGGTGCAAGACAATTAGTTGATATTTCACAAACAGCTTACAAACCTCTGATTGACTGTTCGCTCCTTGAATGGCGAAATCCAGTTCGACGTAAGATTGCCCTTTCAGAAAACGCGATAGTGGGGCCGACGTCGCCAAGTCGATGTCATCTGCAAGCACAATGTTTGGTGATCATGCTTCCTGAATCAACTTTGCCTCGGCATACAAGTGAACGAAGCACCCAACTATCGCATCGACTACACTTACCATAATGACTATTTAAAGTGCTGTATTTACCGCATAAAGTGCCTACCGGTTTATTCAATTCAAACAGGCACAAGTCTTGCAAAATTCCTACACGCTCTTTGCCAAATCCAACCACTCACCCTCCTTGGGCTCCTGAAATTTGCAGTCCGGCACGAAGAATGCAGTCGAATATGGTCCTCTTTCATTCCAGATTTGTAATGCCGCTTGGCTGGATACGTTGAGCAGTGTAATGTTGGCACTATCTAAAGTTAATGCAACTGTTGACCAGAGTGACGACATGATCCGGTTCATAATCTTTGAGTGTATGCTCGAGCATCATGCATTTCCTACAGCTATCGATGCACTAAAATCAACTTAAACCAGTCCACTTGGCTGATGCGCTCGAAGGATTACTCACCATAGCAAACAAAGGATGCTAGGAAGAGCTGCAAGTGGAGGAGGAGATTTGTCTAATTCCTTTTCACCTACCTGCATTCATGTGGCAAGGGCTGCCCCAGACTTCTTCATTGGCATAACATGTGCCATTTGTAATGCTGACTTCGAGCAGCACGCCATTCTTCAGCAACGCTAGTATAGTTTGCTATCAACCAAAGACGCAGAATGGGTTAGGATTCCTGCCTTGAAACATCCATGCCAATCAAGATAAGGATGAGCGTATGATGAAACGTCTGTCATCATGTTGGTGAGAAATATTCGCATATACAAGCTCTGTTTACATACGAATTTTCCGAGGAGGCGAAAATACATAGGTGGGGATGGTCCGTTGGGTTTCCCAATGATGCGAGATCCCCACAGCAGTGGATCCGCTCCTGTTTCACAAAAGCAATAAAGTATTTAAACTTTTCCAATGCATTCATTCAAATGCCTGAGTCATTTGTGTGACCAAAGGCAACGTCCCGACAAACATGCGTGCATCCATTGCAGATTATAAGGATTCTCTCTTTTTAAGATAAAAAATGCACATATTGCTAACGCGAGCCTATAAGAGGAAGAGCCACCTGACTGAGTGTGCATGGCTAATGCACGATGCAAATGGAAGTGGGGAAGGTATTACTCTCTCCCTGTCCGTTTGGTATTCCGCTTTTATAGCATGCGATTTTCTTCTCACGCCCCAAAATTTAAACATTGCTTTTTCATTATTCCCACAATGCTTACGATGTAAATGCTTTTACTCAAGAATTGAGATGTACACTCACCTAAACCAAACAGATCGCTGAGCCATCACGCACCCACACACACACACCCACCTTACCCACTTATTGTATCACAACTAATATTGCATGTAGATTCACCTTGTCCTGCAAAATCCATCACACACAATCCAATGTCTTCAACATCGACAGACACTAGCCTGACATCAGGCTTATTAGAACAGAATGCAGCACTAATTCCTCCTCCTCCGCAATGTAGTGCGTAGGAACATGGTCCCAATAGCACAAAATCAACTTACATCAGCGCGTGCTGTCTTATTCAGCAAGAAATAAATGCAAAAGAGGAGATGAACACGTACCCGTGCTGTAGGCGACAGCAATAAGCAAAACGATGATTCGCAGCATGCCACACTATTGTCGAGACAAATGTTCCATGTGCTTCTATATGCTCCTCAGCCCGACCTTGCCCCCACAGTTGGTTGGTCGTGTAAACCTCTATTGACAACTGCACGTAGAGGTCCTCTACTATTGCCATGCCTGCACCAACAATGCGTGGGTGTGGATTTGGTGCCACAGCAAACACTTGCAAAGTTGGTGCTTGCTTATTTGCACTAAAGTTACGTGGAATGATCGCGAAGTTCAGCTTCAGTCGTAATTTAGCTTTACCATCATGGAAAAATACAAGTAGTCTTATGATTGCTGTTGATGATTGCGCAGTCCCGCGGATACATCTGGGCACTCCTCTTGGATAATTTGCGCAAGGAAGTGCCAGGGTATTTAGTGAGTGTGCTTGACAGCTATGGGTTTATTTAGAGGAAAGTGCTGTTAGTAGGCCTCTAATTTGCCTCTACTTTGCTTAAAATCACTGAATGCATTAGTTGTGATATTATAATCAGTCCACGTACGCATAAGATTATAATTTGATGGTCTGATTGACTTGGTGCAGCTGCAAGCCACCGAGGTCATCCAATATTACGTGGGTGGAATAGTGAGCAAAAGCAATGGCAGAGCAGAATGCACTTGAAAGGCGGATTGTTCCCTCTCACACACTGGTAAGAGTAGATCAATTTTAGATAAGTTATGAAGCATGCATCAGGGGAAGTCAAAAGCATTAAGCAACGAGAATGTTGCCGAAAATACGTGCATCCGCATACTCATCATGCTCAACACCTTCACCTGTGCCGATTATCCCCCCTTAGGATGTGAACAGTCACATCAGGGATCTCAGGCAATAATAGATTTAACCTGAGAGGAAGAAGAGACTAAGTCGAGGCGCCATACATGTTTCTACAACATTTGTTACCCCACACCTTCCCAGTGTTCCTGGTATGACTAATCAAACCGTCTAGTAGGCAAGAGGAATTGGTCAGTAGAGGAAGTGAATTGATTCTGTAAGAAGAGATGCACTGATTAAGGTAGGATAGTGGAAATGCTAAAAGTAATGCTCTTTCCAGACATAACAATGCTTCTGCATGCTACAATGCCCTGCAAACAAGCAAGGTTCTGTTTAAGCAGTTGACAGTAGCAGTGCATCACTGTGGATGACTGCAAAGCAATATTGTGCATTGTCGTCGCCTGTCTGCCCCTGTTTCGCTAGCTGCAAATGACACGGGGGAATGGTGGGTTATTGTAGTACGTGAAAGACTTTTGAGAAGGATTTGACCAATTCCTCTGATTGTGGCCACGACGGAAATTTCCAGCCACCTTCTCAGGCTCCTTGTTTGCTCCTCAGTCATTACATGTGCCAGTTTTCGGAGACGGTGCACGTGTGACACAAGTTATTCACGGTTGAAGAACTTTGAGCAGAAGCAAATAGGAATGCCTGAAGCAACGGTTCTACTCATGGCACTTCTAGGAACCACCAGCAAGTGTGAAAATCTTAGTGGTTATCAAGCGGCATGCCTCCCGCCCTGGCCGGAATGTCCCATTACTTTATGTGCCCGTCACCACCACATTGGTTTTCCCTGTGTTTTGAGTAAAAAGGAAGGCAAGACTAATTATCCATTCTAAGGATTGATGAAGGCGCGTTAAAGTAGGTAGTTGTAGCAGCAGCGTAACTGTTGGTGGATTTGTCAGTCCAAATGA
This sequence comes from Taenia saginata, assembly GCA_001693075.2. Lineage (NCBI taxonomy): Eukaryota > Metazoa > Platyhelminthes > Cestoda > Cyclophyllidea > Taeniidae > Taenia > Taenia saginata. The sequence continues at coordinate 201,334 of LWMK02000120.1, forward strand.
AGCAAATCAAACTCGCATTGCAACCACCACCAAGCACTAATGAAAATAGGTGGCAAACCCACGACGCGTACACTAAGCTCTTCATTTTGTTCGCTATTCTGCCCACAATTCCACCTCACCTTTAGATCATGTGCCCGCCTAACCACCTCTCATCAACCCACTCACGCACCCACTCATACAGCAGGCCATCCAAGTGCCAACCACACAATTACAGGATCGTCAGGTTGGTGTCAATGCAAAGCAATAAAACACACCTAGTAACTGAAAAATACAGAGTTCAGAAATTAGACTTCATGCTGAACTCACAGGTATTGCGAGTGTTGCAACTGCACGTAGATTGCCACTCACTTGTCTAGCCAGAGCGAATGATAGTGACTAAGATCCACACAAAGACAGTTTACCTGACCAGTGGTAACTAGTCGCATGGCAGCGTAGCTTCGTAGCAGCCCGAGACTAGAGTGCATAGGTGGGACGCCATGCCAGACTTTTGTCTCAAGTCGCATGCCCGCTGCAAACAGAGGCTCCTACAGTTACCTAGTTTGAATCAGGTGACTCCGAACTCCTACTTCAAGCTGACGCTTGTGATGGATCAATGGGCGTCGTACTCTCCCTTTTAGACTGCGAGCTTTGAGAAGACGTCAACCTCTACGTGTTAGGTGAGGCGAATAAAGGTAGAATAAGGTAGAAGTGGGCTGCTTCAACCAAATGGCCTGTCAGGTTTAAACAAAAGATTGGCTTACGAGTATGGTCGCATTTAATACAGATCAGTTTTGGGGATTGTTCACGGTTGAATTTCATGCTACTTACCTTATGCAAGTAAAGTGTAAAGCACAGCATATTTGAGATGGCATTGTGAAGGGAATTATATATCGCACCGGCTAAAGTTGGTGCAAAGGCGCTTGTTACTCAGACCCACAGAAGAAGGCAAAACGATCTCGGTATAGCCTTTTCCCTTTCTTTCACGTCACCACCACTGTTCGGACTGGCTGATGCTTTTCATGGACAGCACAGTCCCGCCTATCACCATCCACGCAACGCCCACAACAAATTCAAGAGAAGTTGCAGTGCTTCCTCCAAACGGACTAATTTATGAGTGGGGGAAAGATTAACCTCTCCATTATATTGATGACTCTATCTCACCGCTGACTAGCCTGTAGGCGGCCTTGCATAATCTGAAACACGAGGAAATATACTGCCACTTCATGAAAGTGTCTCAAATCACAGGCACTTATTCCCAGCCTCTTTAACTCGGACACTTTTGAACGTCCAGAAATAAAGCGACTGCCCCAACAATAGCATTGACACACTTGTTGGACAAGCAAAGAGTGATTCTAGGCAGCCCATGTTGTGGGGAACTGGGTATAGTACGAGCATGTGGAGAAAAGCGGAAAGACAGAGGCGTTGCGGTGGTGTGTAAATGCTGACTTACTTAAATGCACTCGCATTTTAGCGCTATGGACTGTTAAGTACGAATGGAGAAAGGCATCGTCCTTGCATTGACAAAATGCAACTATGGCGCATTGGAGTACTTGGCTGCTAAGATCTTCCCGCCACACATAACATAACATAACAGTACGTCCAACGTCTAGTGTCGCATGCAATTTTGCTCTGCTTCAGCACTAATGAGGTGACCGCTGTCGAAGAAGTAATCACCGTGAGCCCAGAGACCAAGTTGCCAAAGTATCCAATGCTCATGTACAATCAACACTACCACGAGCACGACTACACAAGATGTAAGAGGCATCGCAGGTAATCTCCCTATCTTTCAATTTATTGATAATAATTAAACTTCATCAAGGGCAAACGCGTCCCTGTGCACAAGGGGGAAGAAATGCATTGGCTCTCGCGACTTTGGAACGTGCCTCACGCAGCTCAGAACATGTTTCTGCCTCGATCTCTGAAATGTGTAAGATGAGAAGTCTCGCTCTTCCCGCATTGCTTGACGAATGCTGCACACATCAGGCTTTGCAACGATGCATTTGTTACTTCCACCCGCAGTTGCGACTACTAGACACCTTACGGCAGTAGGCATTGCTGCAACAGAATAGAACAAAAAATTTGCTCTACTCACTCGCCTGTTAATACATAGCCCACTTCACTTTGTGCAGCCAACGCGTCAGCCGCGTAGACGAACACTTCATTTGATCCTCAAATGTTTGCTTCCACAATAGTGCAACCATCGAAAGTGACACACTGGAGCCTAAAACGGAAATGAGTCACTTTAGGACAAAAAATCACAGGGAAGGGGAGAAACAGCTTTGCAATTAAAGTCTTACTTTCAGGGCTCATACATGTGTCCACTCAAGCATGCAAAGACAAGTAACATGTCTCGCTTCAAAGAATGCTGACAAAATGAGAGAACGTCACAAAGCATAAGCTACCGGAGGGGATTCCATTGATTTGCATTTGCAAAAGCTCTCATTTTCTAGAAGATGCTTGGCCCACGTACAATAGCACACCTTGAAATTTTCTTTTACTGAGCACATGCCAAGTTAGATGCACCTCAAATTGTGACAAAGAAACTTACTGGTGAATGACAGGGACGTTGATGATTCTGCAAGATTGAAAGAATAGAAATTTGAATCCGTTGTCTGCCCACTAAACGGATGAGCTATCGCGGCATGGTTACTCAGAACATATCATTTGATCGACTATCAAGCGAAAAGCTTGCTGCGTAGTTCCAAAAGCAGGATGTTTTGGCAAGTTGAGTGGGATCATTTGAAGCAACTACTCCTGATTTTTTAAAACAAAGTGTTCAGTCAAGCTTATTAGGGCTTCACTATTCCACATTACGAAATAACTCGCGGTAACAACTCGGACAACTAGTCGAAAACGCCCTACGTGTTCGTCGCCGTCGAACAACACTTGGTCAATAAAACCGACTGTAAAAGCGAATTGGTTCATCAACTTAGGGCCGCATTCCGCCAATTCAAGAGATATTCCTAGAGGCAGCAATGCTTTTAAGGCTTTTCGATTGATCGCTCATGCTAATTTTCAAAAGGCAAATTAAGTCGCGGTGCTTGGCAGGAACATCTGGACACCTCTCGGAGAGTAATTTTTCCTATGTAACACTTAGCGTAGAGTCGACAGATACAGTCACAACTGCCATGCAGCCAGAGAACGCAAACCTTTCACCGGATAAATTTGTTCGCTGTGGGATAACTCCATAAAATATCCACGAATGCGACCTCGTATCTTTCACTGAATCGACTAAAACAGATGCAAAATGAAAAGCGTATCAACAGAAGCTGAGTAGTTAGCAAGGAGAAAGTGCTATGGATCAATCCGGAGGGGCGATTTTCAACGGGGCTAGACCGAACTAATCTTCGAGCATTGCCTTACTTAGTGGCATTGTGGGCAGAAAACCCAATACCACCTTGAGCGAAGTTTGTTGCATGAAGGCACTTAAATCATCTGGGTGCTGGCCGAATTAAGGCTGAAACATGCCAAGACAATTTTCACACTTCAAAATCGATTTGACTCACCACAGAAGCTGCACCCTTATTGTATAGTTCGGTTCCATACTAAGTGCAACGAAGTTCTCCATTGACAGCAAATACGATCCAGTCCAAGAATGTGCACATACCGCCAAAATTGTTACTCAACTGTCTGTTTCTACCCATCATGTCGAAAATTCTCTTTTGAACATCTGACATTACCACCACCGATCGTCTCATGCCGTTCATCACCGCCCATGCCTGCCAAACATGATTATGCATTGTCGTCCTCTATTTAATCTTGTTTTACTAATGGCGAAATACCGGCGGGGATAAAAACTCTACTAGCGTGAGTGAAAGCAGGCATGCAGTCGATGGATCTCCTAAGGGAGAGGATTGACGCGTTTTGCTGGTCGCAGACATAAAAGAAGTATCCATCCACATTCCTACGCAGTTCAGTGCATGTCCACGACCTAGACCTTTTGACTAAAATTAAATGGAGAACGTGGCGAGATTACTTCACACATCAAAGACATTCATATTGATGATGGAAGCCCTCAATTATGCTTAAGAAAGCCTGAAGCATGGTTGCAAATATAGATGAGTGGCAAACTCCGTGTTGCCTGATCTAAGTTTAACAGTTCACTGCGATTTCGGGCTCATTTTGCATGCATACAACTGCCAAAATGGGCTTCCTACATGGTCCAAGTAAAAGATGCGGAATTAATTTCTTTGTTTAAAAGACTGAATAACACGAACTGGACTGGTAAGTTGATGTAGAAGAAGAATCAATTTGAGTTAATGAACTGGGAGCAAGAGCAAATAAAAGCAGGGTTATTATCGTCAAGCGGTAACGGAAATACGTAACAATCCCACATCGTGCAGGAAAGATTGAACAGATCATGTGATCCATGGATTATTTCACTCACCGCAAGTCGAGACCTAAACTTCTCTGCAATGGCCTCTTTGTCGTCCTTTTCCAGACCCAGTTCTCGCTTAATCACCCTCAACTGTTCGCTCAACATGTACTTGCGGTGCTGAGCTTTCACCTTCTCTTCCACCTCCTGTCCAATCTGCTGCTGAAGACGACCCAGCTCGAGCTCCTTCTTCACCAAGTTGAGAGCTAACCTAAGGCGCTCCGGAATCCGAGTCTCCTCTAGCACAGCTTGCAGCTCAGCTGGCTCTGCTGCTGCCGTTATTGCTGCACCTGAAGGGCAATAACACTTAGTACCCATGTCCAGGGAGCAGCCTCTAATCACTTCAAGAGTTAACACGAGCGATGCACTAGTGGCAGTAAAAAGTGCATCCTAGCCAGGAGCGCAACGGTCCCCATCTCGTCCAATACATGTCCCCAAGGACCTGCCAAACACTCCAATTTTGGTAATAGCCAGTGCTAGACTAATTTGGTGGGGTCACAACCTTGTACGAAGTAGAGTTGACAATGGTAGACCTGACAAATAAACGGCGTCAAAAGAACACATGGATGCAGAGTCGTTCAGACGAAAAACGATTTAGACACGGAATGCGCTTCCTGCAAAGCGGCAACCGAGTGTAAGCGAAAACCAGCGACAAGTTTTAGCTACGGTTCGCTACTAGGACATGAATACAACAGTCACATCCTCTCGTCACTAACGAGAACTACAAGTTTCTTGCAGTCGTGGTGGAAAATCATTGATATCTCAGCGTAATTCGCGTGCCGAAACCACAAAAACAAGCAGTTTAGACGACCAGAATGAGCACAAACAAATGTCCTCCAAACGACCACTTAATTCGTATCTCAGTAGAATACCTACCAAGATCACTGAGATAGACGGGGTTATCCACCACACGTTGACCGACTTGCAGCATTGCCAACACATTTTCACTAAGGAAGAAGCGGAACAATAACAAAGCAGTAAATACCAACGGGAGATCCAATCTCAAATGGCAATAAACGTCACTCACCGGTATATTGGGTTCAGGTTGATAATGTCCCGAATCGTCTTAACAATCTCCGCACTCAGCGCCTTCATCTCCTGCGTGTTTTCAAAGGGCTCGTTGTACACGTTGATCGTCTCCACCATTAGAAGGTTTTCTGATAAAGGCGGAGTTTGCTTATCGCAAATGCAAGTCTCTCAAGCTGACTCATATGCTATTCAACATTTGATAAGACTAACAGAAAACACAAGCTCCACCAAAGAGAGAACGATGTGGAACACAACCCAACCTATGACGACACTCAGTAATAGAGGGTGTCAGGGCCGACTCCGCCACCATAATCCACAAGTTCTGCTCTCATATGACACCACTTACTGTAGTGTTGAGGAGGTCACACATCTCAAAACAACTGCTTGCGACATGATTTGCAGAAACGACCATAAGCTGATGAGGAAGGCGCATCACACACTCATGACAAACAAATCCCATTTAAGGAAATCGGGATATCACATGCGACGCTAGCAGTGAGGAATTAAGCAATATGGAGCAATACAGTTTGCAAACGGAAAATGTTACAGGCATGACCAGTCGAAATCTACGAAGTGCCACATAAACATGGAACCCTCGAGGTCTTTCCATCGCTCACAGCACTTGTTTTAGCTAACGAAGCAGGAAACAAGCCGAATGGATGACTGAGAAACAGGACTAGGAAAATGTGCTAAACAAATTCGACCCAACTTTACGGCATTAAATCGGATTCCTCCTCGTTGCGATGCAAGAGCGTCTCATTATTGCAGTAACGTGCTGTATTATGCGTAAAAGTGGCTAGATCTGAGTTTCAATCCAGTCTGGGTTGAATTTTGTCAAGTCGCAAGGCGTAACCTTCTGCGACAGATTCTAACGTGACAACAGCAACATCAAATCGAAAATTGGTGGATATTCTGTGAGAAACCAGCATATCGTAGTTGGCTTAAAGGGATTGGAGGACACAAAAACATCCTCAAATCGGTTACATGAAAAATGAAGAGTGCCAGCTCGAAACAGGAAGCATTGGAGTTGTAATACCATAACATGAAACCATAACGAGCTCCGACCATTGGCTATTCAACCAAACTAAACACGTGGCAATGAATACATGCAGCGACGACACCAGCGTTGCTAAGACCGATCCATTCAAGTCGGTGCTTTACGACGCAAAATGGTTGCAAAATGAAAACTAACAAGTAACCTACTTGGTTTCTCATCATTCAACACTGAATCAACATTTTCGTCGGCCGCAGCATCAGGAACCGCCTTCACGATTTGTATCCTACAAATCCCAAGAAGACAATCATTTGGTGGCACAGCAAAACTTAGGGCCACAAGGACGCAGCAATACCCACCTGCGGTGGCCAATCACGAGCATGCGGANCAGCAAGACATCAAATTTGCAGTTGGAGTATTATTCAAACTAACTCGTTCGGAATTTTCCTCAGAAACACACCAGCATAGGGTAGATTGAACTTCATCTTGCGCCGAATCAGTTCCATCAGAGGCTGGTCAGTAATCTCCAACATTTTCACAAACTTGGGAAATAAGGGAGGCCCGGTGATTGGAATAGTGGGTACACATGGGAATATCTCAGGAATGTTCTGGGTAGAAAGTGCAAAAGGATGCTGCGAAGGCATGTCCGATGAACGGTTGTCAGTNCTGGGTAGAAAGTGCAAAAGGATGCTGCGAAGGCATGTCCGATGAACGGTTGTCAGTGGGGCTCGCACCACTTTCTGACCCTGAAGGCGGCTCGGGCGGCTTGCCGCTGCTTACAGAGGCAAGACGATAACAATACCCAGTGTAGACCTATCAACAATAACCGTGATCAATGAAGAAATGCCCTGTCGGAAAGCAAACTCAAAATTTACTAACCTGTGGAGTTTTAAGAAGATAAGGAACTGGCGCAGGTGTAGTTGGTAAGTACCGACTGCCAAAAGGTGCTCTTGCAAGTGTGGCCTCACGAGCAATCCACAAAAGTCTCCTATTCGCCAAGGGATTCGTTAGTTTTGAGAGCATTATGAACGACACCAGCAGTGTGAGAACACGGGCTAGCGGGGCATAAACAAGTCTGCAAGTATATCTCTTGATGACCTTGACTTTGCAAAGTGCAGTTATACCTCAAGTTAATTTAATCCTAAAATGGCTTACTAAAAGGTAATAACTAATAATATTTAAAGGTTAAATAAAACCAAATATCTTTACAACTAATTAAAATCCAAATTTGAGTGAATTTTTGTGTAAGTTTAATTGGTTGAACATTTGCAGCCTTCTAAATCAAATAAAAATGTACGTTTGCATATATCTAACCAATCGCCTATTATATTCAGTATTTGGTTAACTTCTTTTCTGCGTAAATATGTAGACAGCAGTTTGGAAATTTGAAATTTTCACAGTGCTATACACGCATGAAGAAGGACAATTTGTGTAACAGGGTTATTCTTTCCTTCCTCCTCATCCCTTTTTACCTTACTGGAAGAAGACCGATCTTTTCTAGGCATTGTTTATTTGAGGAGAAACGGTAGGTGGGGACGTCCAATCTAAGGGGGTCGCGGTATCCGGCGCTGGGGGAGAACACGCTAGCTGGCTTTCGACCACGTGATATTGTGTTCCCGCCTCTCACCTAAAAAGCGTATATAAACACCAACATTGTTACACAGCCCCCTCCTTTTTTTGAGCACCGTCCTCGGTGCCGCTCTCGCCCATT
>LWMK02000120.1:210085-235053 GCA_001693075.2 Taenia saginata
AATGTCAATGCCCACCCTTTCGCCCGGGAATCCTGTGGGCATGGGTTGTAGGGGTGCTATCGCTGTTGTGTGAGGTTTCTTGAAACTGCTACAGGTGATGCAGGTTCGGCAGAAGTCGAGTACGTCCGGGGTAAGAGAGGGCCACCAGTATCGTTTGCTCGAGGCCTCCACCATCTTCTTCTCACCTACATGCCCAATTGCTCGTGCAACTCTTGGAGGACTGTTTGTTACAGCGAGCCAGGAACAAGAAGACGTTTGGGGGACGTGGTGTTCTCTTGATGCCACAAAACTTCGTCTTCCAGGGTGAGTTTGGGCCACTGTCACCAAATCCGTTTGGCTGCTTTGCTGGACGATTTCATCTCTTCTGCAGTAGGCTTATGTGAGGACGCCAGGAAACTTTCGTATAGCAACGTCGTGTCGGGATCTAAACTTTGTGAATTTCTCCACTGGTGTCTAGTGGGTTCGCTCAAAAATAGCGTGCCCACTATACCGCTTTCCCTCTCTGCTGAGAGAGGTCTGCGAGACAGTGCATCCGCGTTGCCATGCCTAGTGCCTTTTCGGTACTGCACTGTAAAATCCTATTGCTGCAGTTCTTCGTACCAACGCGCCACGGAGCGGTTAATATCGATCTCGATGACCGATTTCACTCGCAATCATTGCCGCAACAATCTTCACTTAGTGCCAAACAAAGAAGCCTTCTTCCCAGGAATTTTCCGTAGTTACGATGAAATTCGGTACACAAGCGATTCTACGAACTTTGTGTGAAATCAGATTGATGCATGGCACTAAACGAGGTTCAGCATCAGACATCTTACTATGCCCCACGGGTTATCGCCACTATCTGGGTAAGGCAGGAACGCAACCATTAGTATAGGAGGTCTGTTTAGAGAAGGGCACCTAGCCATCGCACTTGACGATAACGAATGGTTACAGACATGCCGCAGACAACGCATGCGTGGACGGCTAGTGTCTGAGTCATGGCTGGCTGACTATACCTGAATCACGTGGGCCACAGCTTGGGGCATCGCGCCGAGTGGAAGCCAGAGCATGCGTAGACGTGCCGTGCTAACCCTACCATTCCTAATAAATCTCTGAACCATGCAATGTAATTGTGCAGATAAAAGACCAATCCATTCGGTTTCAATGCGAAAATATGGGGGTTCCTGTGTACTGGTGATGAGTGCTTTTGAACTACTCTGCTATTTGCCCATTCACTCTAACAATACCAGTAGACTTTCGAACCATCGTGCATGCGATTAATTTCAAAACCGTTACCGCATCTACTATTGACACTGATGCTATGATGACAAAGCGTAAGGCTAATTATGATGCTCTAGAAGTGTGGTACTTATCTTTGTTACCGCCTATGTACGCTTTGTCTACAATCCCACATTTATTGCCTTTTCTAGTCTAACCATATGGGACACACATCTAGTTCAAGGTATCACCTGCTAAGAGGAATGCGTGAACATAGGGCTGACATCGTACGCGTTTTCACACGCAACTCGCATGAAGTCTCATACAACCATTCTTCAAACACACCGCTCCCCTACAGCTATGCCCTGTCCCTTTGGTACAAATTCGGGTAGTCGCTAGCAAACTCCCAACGTGTGAGCATGATGGCTTACAAGCTTTTCCATATTTTAAAGAAAAAACTATCAGAACTAAAAGCAATTCGATATAATTTTGAGTTGGAAGCTCAATTGGTTAAATACAACTTAGGATAAACCTACAAATATCATAAGTGTCACATATTTTACATCACTGGCCGAAGCAGAGAACTCTTTCACCAGTAATGCTCTTTCTTTGTTTCACGTTATGATAACTAACGCCATTACATTAACTGCAGCTATCTCTTGCACTTGGAGTGCTCAGATTTTAATAATAAGACATTGGCAGAGAAAGTAACATTATTTTGATTAACCTTTGTTTTCAGGATTGAGGTCTCAAAGGTGAGCATTAAACAGGTGCACTATAAGGGACACCTCACTACTGTTCCAAAAGATCTTGTAAATTTAGCATCCAAATGCATTGTAATCCTTGTTCTGATGACCATTGAATGTCCACGCATTTGGTGCCACAGGACCACCAAGAGTTAACCTTTGGTTTTTCAACTTAACCAGCCTCACCAAGAGGAAGTGAAAGGTTTGTTGATACATATTTGCTACGCTTGCGTGATTCCTGTGTTGGCGGGTCTTTCTTTCATCCATTACAATCAATGCGTGAGAGCTTAGGAAGCCATGGTGAACCCTATCTACTACAAATGTGTTAAAACAAGTCAACAACGTCCAGATACTATTTGCATTTGCCCTTACTTAGTTTCCTAGCTATCAGAATTAATTTAGCTCATTCCTTGGTACACATTGAGTGACATTTTAAAATAATATAACATAACTACTGTTGAGCGACATTTAGTTGGGCGTTAAGACTTAAAGTAAAGGTAAATTTGTGCTGATTTTGCCCAAATGAGGTGGTGATTGCTCATGTTTTCCAACAAATTGCATAATTAGCGAGATTGGCTAAAGTCGGAATCGGTGAGAGACAGTGCATTACAAGCTTCATTATACTCAATCTGCCATTAGAAATGCTTCTACCTGCTTTTCAGATAACTTATGCAGTGAACCTACGATCGTGGCTGTAATTTTTGATGTCACCTCCGCTGTTGATTGCCAAATCATGGGACCCCAAGATATTCATTTCAGTTAGCTAATTTACGCCATGCTCCCAATCGTATGGCCTACAGTAATTGCCATCGCTTTTGACATGGCAGTGTGTCTTATGGAGCTAACTTAACACTGTAAGGAAAGGAACTCCTTTAAGTATTAAGTCAAACATGACTCTTGCAGACATTCCAACACACTGAATGATCGTATGCTTTTTATAACAACAACTAGTGCGATTTGCATCGGATGTTGAAAAGCGGCTTCTGTGACAGTCTATATGGCATCGACTGGCACTCATCGACTACGCTCAGAAATGTAATTGCCGTCTCTTTTCTGTTTATGCCACATTCGCCTGCCAGTATCTTATTTTGAAATTAGCATTGTGGATCGGCTTAACCAGCATGTCGGTTTTAAAAGGTCGCTGGTGCAGGGTAATGGGAATGCGCCCTTTGCTGTAGTTGCGTTTAACATTCAACAGTCGACCACAGTAGTGGACATGCGTTGTTCTTTCATACAACCATGAATGAGTAGAGCCATGGTGACTTTAACGGCTCTTTTGTGCAGTCTCAAAGCGTTCCCTCGACCAGATGGCTCACTTCTTCCAGAACAGGAGGTGACAGTACGTCTGCGTGGTTGTCAGATAGGTCTAGCCCCACCATCGCTTGCATGACTCACGACACTTGTTCATCGCAGCTAAGTGCATCAGCATGGAAATATGTGCACATACGTCGTCAGCAGTTTGCGATCATCTCCTTTTTCTTTAACAATGGCACGACTCAACCACGCGCAGAGGACATTAAAGTTTTTTTGTTGGTATGGCAGTATGGCAGCGTCTTCTCTCGGTAGTGAAGCGACTGTATTGGCTTTAGTGCTTCATTGGGAGGAGCTTTAAAGTTACGTAAAAATCAGTGTCAGAAATCGCGTAGAAAGCCAAGTGTGGGCTATGACACATTTTATTTCTTTCCTTTTACCATCAGTTTTCCTTCCCTGCCGACTCTAATCCCGTGGAGGTGAAAGAAATTTTAATCTAGTAACGAAGAGTGATAAAAACCCAGAAACCTATTGCAGGTTGAATTACGAAAGAGTTGACAGCCCTGTGGTTCGCTTAGGGATTAGGAACATAGATGGAGGCCGATCGAAAGCAAACAAGCTAAAAAAGAAGAAGAGGTGCCTGATACTGAGGCGAAAACCGAATAGGCACGAGTAGATCGTTGGTTTGGAATGTTGCGTCACGAGACCGTAAGCTCCTGGCACTTCTTATTAAGGATGTATGAAGTTTGAAGAAAGTGTCACACCTCCTGTTGAACGACAGTTTGAAACCAGGTGGGTAACACTAATTTTACACTAGCAAACAGAATAATGCCTACGGCTATTAAGGACTAAATCTGATTTTGCTGGATAGTGCATAGGATTTATGGTATTGCCTGGTGCCATGATTCGGGGCTCTAACAAAATTAGTGATGTGAACACGTCTCAAAGACAGAGAGATGGATCGCCAATGCTGCTACAGGTGTAGTAGGTCATCCTCTATCTCTTCTCAGTTGCCTCAGATCTTTTGGTAAAATAGGCGTACAGCTTGGACGTATTCATTTTGCTAATCATAATTGGAGTGAATAAAGGCTGGAGTGCGTGCATTCCAAGCTCTTCTCTGTTTCAAGGGAGGCTGACGATGCCTTCGCAAGCAGACTTGCGTTCAATTATTGCTCCTGCTCTTCTCTGTTTCAAGGGAGGCTGACGATGCATTCGCAAGCAGACTTGCGTTCAATTGTTGCTGCTCACTCAAAGTGTGCGCCTCAACATAATACGTGTTTCCTTGAGGCCAGGGCTTTTTAAAATCAGTTGTGTTTGTTTAAGGTGTACGACATGGTCCTCTAAGAAATCGTGAAGCTTTCTTCGGAAGTCAATACTATCCTCGATTTCCGCCTAAATGGCATATTTAAATTAGTAACAATTTAGTAAATAAGCTCCAAAATAGAGAGACCCTCTAATCTTGTGATATCATCATTGCAAAATCATTCAAGCAGAACATTGTGACAGCAAAACTCATTTAGGAGTCGCATGGTTGTCTTTAGGGTGCCACCCGAGCAAATAGAATGCGACAATGGCGGACCCGTCCTTGCTTGCCGCTTCACTTCAGGCACGAATCCTCTAAAATTAATTATAATTACACACACGCATATTTGATTTTTATGACTTCGCCTTACTGCATTTCCTCCCGTTTTACATCCAAGCTGAATTTTGCAATTGTCAATGTGATACTTAAGATTCACATTCTGCCAGCTTCTTAAAAGTCAAATGATTTCGTTACGATTCTGCGTGTATCTTGAAGCTTGCAAAGAACTTTGAAGATCACAGAGTTGCACAGCCAAACATGTAAATGCAAGAGGTGAACTCAAAGTTTGTACTGGCAACCAAAAGTTGGCAATGGTATTTGCTCCATCGCCCCTTGTAGCATGCATGAGTGGCACTGAAATGACCTAGAACTGTTGACAGGCAATGGATATGCGCCCGTCTGACGCTACCGCCAGGGCGGCGGTTGGTTATCAAAATTTCACTCCAGTGAGTACATTATTGCTGCCTCAATAATTGTGCAACATAATTTATCCAATTTTGGCTATATGATCTCACGTTTCCCCTATTCGACTCAACGTTTTACTGTAGCAAAGTTGGTTGTGCGCTTGGTGTGTTGCTATTTACATCGAATACAAATCATGAGGTTCTGCAAGTCACCTTTGAATTTCGCATAAGGAATTCTGACGGCAGCTTTTCCGGCATCAAAATTTGACGAGGTGGCTACAAATTCCATTCTCTTTTGTTGGTCTAGTCGTTCGAAAGCATTTATTTACTATAAGAGGCATTAGCTAACGATTCATTAATTTCGGTTTTGCTTAAGAAAAGAGTCCACTTGCTGCTCCTTTACAAAGCAAAGGCAAACATCTCCAACTCCCATGTTTTGGTCAAATATGATTCATTGTACAAGTTTTCGTTAGTAAAATACAGCTCCACAGTGGACAGTAGTTGAGCTCATTTGATGCTACAATGAAATAAATTTCAAGAGATGTCTTTAAATCGGGGTACACTTACACTGAATGCCGTTGAAAGGTGTGGGGTCTGAGTTGGTCGTAATTTTAAAACTAGTGCAGAGGTGAGAGGATCAACCTTAGGCTGGAGTTTACACTCCACACTCACAGAACCCAGATCAGACATCAAGAATACTCTCACTCTCGCCACTGATCGTCATAAGAGAGTACTCACTAAAAAATCCTTGTGGCAGAATTAAGTCTCGCCTCACAGAATGACTAGATTCTTAGGCACCGATTTGCCATTACCCCTGCCTTGTCGATATTTAAGTCATCTTACCTGATCTTACTGCCATTTTTCGGAAAATCTCATGTTCTCTTCAACAATACGATGTTTTCCAATGATTTGTCAGCAAGCAAATTCTAGGGTACTCCCATCACTGCTTTAAACTCAAAGATAATTGAACGTTATTGTCAAAACCCAGCCTAATCCATCGATAACAATTAGTGGTACCAAAAGTCTTAGAGTACCAATGGGACTTTGGTGATTTAAACAGGTCACCTTTTTATAATAGAGGCTTTCCGTCCATAGCAAGTAGACAACGTGCCACATTACGCAGTCCGTCTTTAAGCATCTACTGTCAGGTTGATTATGCTAGAAGATAAGGTCACCGAGCACCCATGTTTTCACACAAGTCTGATATAAAAGAATACCAAAATAACCTGATTGTAACCCACGCAAACTGTTGTCACAGTGCAGTAAAAGGCAAATTATTCTCTGAAGCGGCTTTAGTGACACTGCTGCCATCGATACCATGATATTTACAAAGCCCACACTATTGACTAATGAAGTTTGAATTAATCGAGTTTGTAGCCATTTGCGTTGCAATTTTACCTAGTCGAATTCGGCGAAATGTGTAGAGGTTCTGTGGTCTGGCACTTGAAAGATACTTGAATCAGTCTGGGTGACGAATGTCCACCAGAGCCACCGAGAAGCAGAGGACGCACACACTGAGTCGGCTTAAGTATCCACTGATTGTGGACAGAGAGTAGTATGACTGAACATGCACAAAATTAAACAATCATACAGAAGGCTTTCTCCGACTATGCTTGATGTCATAACAAAGCCGTCAAGAATTAATTCGACTTACAGCACTTTAAAGGATGTTCAAAGTGTGCAATTAAAACGGATAGAATAAGCTGCGACAACTTTTCCATGACTATAAGGTGACTCATCTCAGTCGTAAATTGGACGCCATTTAATTGACTGACAAGTCTGTCAATACCTGATTTTCTGCCCGTTGAAGTCGCATTTCAACTGATCAGATATTTAAGAGTAGAATTAGTGGGATGCCTCCCCAAAAACAGGAAATTACTAAAGTCAAAATGTTTGTGCTCATGTCATCAATCCCTACGTTGGCACTACTGAGCAATTCCCAAGCTTTTCAAAGTGCTACAAAGTGCAAGTATTTCGTAATATACGGCTGTTTTGCTGATTCTTTACCCATAAGGCGTTAATTCAATGTGAAAAACGAGGTTGTGGTAAGATGTACACTTGTGCGAGACCCTGCGCTGTTTCATTTGCAACACGAACTGGTCACCGGTTGGGTCCTTCATCAACTAAAGAGGTCATTATTGACGAGTTTGAAACGATTTAAAGGCTTCTACCTCCCATAAAACGAATGTAGTCGATGCCTAGCATCTACATGGACTCCAGATGGTTGCGTTCCGTCGCGTGTTTGCACATATACCGTCAAACAAAAGGAGGAGAATGAAGAAATAAGCATGATGAACTTGTCGAGACTTCATGGCTTACTGATGCGTAAGACTATTCTGACCCCATCCTCTTACTCCTCAGCTTCATTATTGCGGATTCGTTCCTCCAAAACTGTCCACACCTCTAATACTGAGTTGTACTGAAAGAGATAGGATACAGCCGCTTATCTTTAAAACAACTTTTGTTATTTCTTTAGCATAAGGGATCCATCAATGATCTGTCGCTGCAGGTCGCTACAAAGTGTGAAATTACAATGTGGTACATTGACAGCAGTAAATCTCACTTGTTCAGGAATACGCTTATAAAAGTGGTGGCATTCCAATGGATCATCTCTCCTCGGCTGCGCCTCCAAAACCAGTGGGGAGAGAAGTAACCGATCCTTGACTCATGCAGATGCAGCAAAGCAGGTTGTCTCCATCACTGGCACTTGAAATCCACGATTATTGCTTGGGGCAGCAAGTGTCTCTTTAATTTGCCGATAATGTTACGAGGCCCACAATAACACACAAGCAGGATAAGGCGCACATAACGCTAGATGCAGCAACACATTTATCACCAACACCAACCACGATGACAACAGCAACAGTGAAACACACTAAGCCACCACGGCGAATCGCGGAATCCTCCGCGAGGTGCAAACACGACGTGGATGCTTGCCTGATTCAAGTCTTCCTCCGAGTGGCTCGAAATACCACATCATATTTAAGTGCTCGCACGACAGTCACAAAGTCGGTCCACACTGTGAGAGAATTCTGAAAATGCAAGAACCACACAGAACATTTGTCCAAGGCCTGTGAACGAAACATCAGCCGACGCGGCAAAACCGATCTGCAAAACGGTGCTTGAATATGCCATGGTTTCTCAACTCAGGAATACTGCGAGCCCATACTAGACAGCATGGCAGCGATGTTCCAACTTCATATCACATATCGCCCTTAAAATGGAGCTGGAAGAAGGGGTGCGTTGGTAATGAGCTCGAAATCGACAATAAGACCATCAGGAAAATCGGTGAAGATGAGTGGTCGGGCAGGTAGACAGGTCCATAATTTCATAAATAAACTCTCCCATCCATCTTTGCCTATCAAAGAGCTCAAGTTTCTACCAGCTAGATTACCAATCAAACAAGTTGAGTCAACGACAACAACTTTATGGAAACACTTTCTGTGTGGCCACAACTTGTTGTTGACCTCGTATACAATGAAAACTGCTCCAAGACTCCAAAGCGACTTAAGGGTCAGCCTCTTATGCTTTTTTATGGTTGAGCAAATTCTACTCCATTTTCATTAGTGGAAGAGCACATCGTGTAATTTCTTTATAAATATCTTTCCGTGGTATCACCCTTTTAAGACGTGGAATACAAATGTTTGACTACAGCTTACAAAATTCTGAAGAAATCTTACAGCAACAGGTTGCACTAGTTTCTATTAGCATGCTGAAGAAACATATCACTATTCTTAAATCGGTCTTTTAAATTGCTCTGCTTGCCGCGACATCAGGATGACAATCGAAAGCGCATGATCCTCTTCAGATAGCTATTGCCAAGTCTCTTTGCAGCTGCTTGTCTGCTTCGACCATAATGTGGTATCTCACAAAGTCATCAGCTGCGAGTGAGGAACAACGATGAGGGCATACCGGTTCAAGCAGTAGCTCATGCTTGGGCTGTGGTGGAGACCATTACAAATCGGGTCCTCTGTAATCGTAACTCCACTGGAGTAAGGTGCCATTTCCCTTGGTGTCACAATGTCACAAGAATCTAATATTGATTCCTAGATGTGCGTGACTTTATTTTCCGACTTGAAGGGTTTCCTGGACATCGCAAGAGCAATGGGCAAAGAGTAGTCACAGGTGGTCCTTCGGGTGCCCTAAGAATGTTGGCGTGCGAAGTACTCATTCTCCCAAAGAGCTTCCATTCACTTGCAGCCCATTACACGTGCTAATCTTCTCAAAAACCATTCTTTAGACAGTGCCGTTTTTGTTCTCCTCAAGCTAAAGTATGCTTTTTCCCTATGCATTCGGGAAACGAATGACAGAAGGTTATGTTTAGTCCCCTGTAGCTTACATGTGGAAACCGCGGCTGACTTTACCCCGAATTGGCTTTGCAGCTACCGCCGTGAAAACAGTTTAATTCCTATCGAGACGTGGAGGCCACAAACCACACACGCACACACACACGTCATTCATCAAAACCAGGCACTGTAATACCTCCGAAAACCAATGGTTGTTTTGTGTGTGGTGACTAAGCTACACTTATATAGAATTTATGCAAGAGGATTTGTTAATACTGACTAATGCGTAAGCGCGTATCCGTGCCCTTCTGTGCACTAAATAAAACCTGTCATTCTCTAACTTCTCGCCACGCCATCCAGGTGGTTCACTAGCACCTGCTGTAAAAGCGATTGTTCACTAAGGAGGTTAGAAGAGGTTAGGTGGTTTGATCCGAAAGCGCGACTTCTGGCAAAAAACTGAATGTGTATCCCAGTGAGGTTCTTTTGTGCTAGCAACGGTGTCAGTGATGTCCCATCGCTTATTCTTGGGCGAAACTGACCAGTAGAATGGTTTGCATTTAGAAACGAACAAAGAACTGGGCTGTCCGACTCGTTCGATCCAAGCATTTTGAGGCCAAACTCAAAAAATTGGGATGCCGAAGGTGTTTTGCCTCTTTGAGAAGGGGTTTTGGGAAAGAGTTTTGCTAATTTTCAGAAGTACGGCACACGAACGTGACAAAATTGGCACTGCCTTTCAAAATTCAACAAGGTGCTTCCAATCAAATGAGGTATATAGCACAAGTTGGGTTTAGCTACGTTTGCTTAGCTTACCTCAAGGGACTCACAGTAAAACCTAAGTGCTTGTATACCTACCTGGAGATAAGACGGTATCGGAATAACCAAGCCAATGACTTAGCGAGAAAAAAATGAATGAAATGTGAGCAGCAGCACGCTGCTCTTGTGGGGTCACCTCGTGTAATGACGGCGTGAAGAGGTGAAGAGACTCAAGAGGTGATACGAAGGCTCTCAAAAGGTGTTCTGCACAGAGCGCTCGAAGCGGTCATGTTAGGACTAATTACTGCTCTTCTACTCGCCTACAGCTCTGCAGGTAGTCATTTTCGTTCCAAATGATTGTGCCTCTGAAAATGCGTTACCAATTTAGCAATTTAAGGATTGCCTACGGGGAGTCACATTCGATCCTAGACAAGAGAATTCCTTCCAACAATAGGAATGATTTTAACATTTCAATAGGCTCTAGAAATCTAAGAATATTTAGCGACGATTTGTTGACTAGTTCAGTACAGGAACGAACCACCTAACTAACATGTATTTTAAAATAATTTTAGTTCTATTTTTAGCCAGTTCAAAGCAGGGCAGTTCGTAGGAGCTGATTCGTGGTTTTGGATGGTGAAGGCCTATTCTTATGGAGTTCTCGGGCTGTCGGAACGCCATTCAGAAAGTCTGAACCGTTCTTCTACCATTTTTACCATTTACAGCATGCGCGTTTTGCATTTTTCAATGATATCATTGAGGCATTATTGACAGCTAAGTGGCCTTATAAGTTATCAAATTATGCCCCTCCTATCAAAATCTTTTAGGCCCTGTATGCCAGATGCGCATCAGGCCTTGATAGAATGGAAATTGTGGATGGCTTGTGCTTTGTAGGCCCAGAAATCGTTGGCCACCCTTGTCTATTAAGCGAAGGTACTTTTACTCCACCACAAGGGAATAACCAGCATCAAACGCAGGCCTATTTTAACACTCACCTCCCACGTATCTCTTTATATCACGCCTACTCAAACGTTCATCAGCAGCACTAACAAACCGCAATTAAAGAATTTCCATTTAGAGGAAATGGTAGTTGCACCAACAGGGCTTTACTGAAACACCATGGAGACCTGGCCCTACTAATGATGTGCAAAATGCTTTTGATGTTTGCGACATGGTATTATGGGTGATTTACTTTCAGACACGTATTGTAGACAAAGCAGCAATAACTCAGAATGACGTCGCAAGGACGAAGAGCATCCAAGTCGACGACCTCTATTCGACAACACACTTTGTCCCACACTGTGACATCGTGCAACCTCTCCAAAGTCAGTTAATGGTAACTGCTGAAATGGGGAAAAATATTGACTTGATCAAAGGAGCAGGAGCGTAATCCGACTAAACGAAATGCAACAAAATGACATGCTGCACCTATTGATTGCATCTATGCAACTCATTAATACATGATTAGGTTATAGAAGGAATTACACGAAAATGAGGAAAACCATTTCTCAATTATTTGTGATTTGTTTGAGAAAGCGGAAGTCGCCCATAGAAAATAATAAATAGCTGGTTTTAAGCACACCCCATGGGGATCATGTTGATCTGAGGACATCGTTTCCCCTGCCGCGAGTTGCCAAGGGGCAGGGAAGAAACAAAATTGATTTCGCAATTGGGTGGACGGAGAGTCAGTGGGGAGTGAACGTAATTTAAGGTAACAAAGAAGCCAGGATGGGTTGCACACAGCTACCAATATTTATTAACGTGTGTTCGCATTATTTGTGGCCCTGGCCACCTACTGTCGATTGAAGAAGTGCAAACATCCGTAAAGAGACCATTTTAATGACTGCATTTTCTACAATGCCCAGATGCACCTCTTCTTGAATCACTACATGCTCTGTGGGTGGAAAGGACACACGGTGTATATTAAGCTGTCTCCTGCATGTAGTGAGTAGCGCAACTGATTCTAGCCGCTTTTATTTCCCTTTGGCAATCGATGTAATTCGTGCTGCTGGCAAGCGAATTTCACAGCAATTTTAGAAAACCTGCCCCAGGAGGCTGCGTCAGGCTGACAAAATTTCAGTGGCGAATTCTGGCCCATTCAGGTGCATGACACTTACAAATAGCGGGAGAGAAATGGTGGATCGGTCGTTAAAGTTCACTTGAATCGAATCGGTGGGCAATAAAGCATTAAAAGAAAATGAATGCATTCCTAACAATCACCCATGCACGTGGTCTAATATTAAGTGATTCTATACAAGTAATAAGGGCACTATATGATTTTCGGGTGAATCAACACAAATTGAGGAACGCAGGACTAAGCACAAGACCAAAGTAGGCAGCACAACAGAGAGCCTAAAAGTACCTAACTAGGCAGGCTATTCGGAGCCCTATCCTCCACACAGTGTAAAGAGCTGCTCCATAACAAAAAACACTAGACGGTGAAAGTGAACGAGAAATGTCACTGACTTATACGGATACGTTGACGTTCACATAATCACTCTCTCCAACCCAGAAATCAGCACTTAAATCAATCAAACAGGGAACAGGCATAAACTTTAGTTGGTTTGGCGTGAAAATTGCTCCAAACACGCTTGGAATCTTGGACAATGATCACCATCGAATAAAGCTTAACTTCGAATTGAATGATAATATTGGGAAGAAGTAGTAAGATCGTAGGGGAAAATTGAGGAACTAAAGGACAAGGGATTGGGTGCCAGTCAAGTCCTGGCCTCTTAAGGTTACCCTAAGATATGTGTAAACTGAGCAATAAGACCTAAGACTTCAGAGGACTAAACATTTTAGGAAACATCGCGATAACTTAAATGAATGTGGAAGTAGCAAAGATTTCAGCAGTTGCTTGTTTTATTCAGGACACACCAAATCCACCCAACATATAGGTAAGGGTTGCGATGTCTTTAATGCGAAGTGGAAAGAGCACTAAGTGTTAAATCCGAACCAGCATTAGGCTGAAGTGCTGGAAGCAAAGAGACCTGGGCAGCAACAGGAAGAACTTGACTGATCACGGTGAAAATCCAAATTGCTAGCTACAGTGAACAAGAAGAGGAAAGATTTCACAAATCACGGCAACTTCAACCAAAACTTGTGTCATTCGGAATTGCACACATATCAGCGCCACATCGAAGCACAAGAACTGCCATTACGCAACTCGAAATGAGTGGTGAGGGAACAAAGCATGAGCTGCTGTCAACCACAGTTACCACGGCGTGTTCGCTGACTCCGTCACCCGTAGCATTGATGAAGAGACCCTTCCACTCTTTCACCTGCGTCACACTAAGAGCTGGCTCACGTCACCACTGATAGCATTCACTGAAGCATTTACAATGCTAACGCCTCATGGTACATATGCATGGAGTTCAATATGGCCCAGAACAACCCCACACTTCACATTAAGCTTCTTCGTTTTTCCTCTTATGTGCTGAGCGTCAAGTCAACAGAGAGACAATGACACTTGGGTAGAGTGCTGACTGCAGACGTCTCCTTCCCCATGATAACCAATGACCATGTAATGGGGTGTTCGCCTTTTACTCGCATAATCTAACTCGAACTGCCGAACCTCGCCTCTGTAATCTGCCTCGCCTCTTCTCGCCTTCCGAGTTCAATCCCAACGTTGTACAACAGATAAAGTAACGCTCGTTTTCATTGCGTTGCCGTTTCGGTAGTAGAGCGGTTTCGCCTAGTAATGGGGTTACGGCACTATCGGCTACATTCGACGGCTTTGCACAAACGGGGTACCACGACACTGCAACAGTGCGACCGTCCTAGTGTCAAAGTGGTAGATTTGGGTTTGGCCTAAGACCACCTCCTCAGCCGCCTTGCGAAACCTTGCACCAAGGGTCCCGAATCAAAATGGTTACTTCATGGTGGCAACTGATTCGGTAATTTCGATATGTGCGTGGCATTTCGGTTGCACGATAGTAGGGAACGCGCTTGGGCTTCTGCAATGACAGCACATGAAACGAAATGGACATAGCCACGACAGTCGATTGTAGCTGCAAGGTTAAGAGAGAATGTATTTGCCGTCCCAAAGGACCTTGTTTTCCCTGTTTCTAGGAATCTGTAGCAAACATCTACTTATTGATTCTAGGAGAAAAGTATCTTCGCCAGCTTGACTAGAGGAGTTTCCATAGAGGAATGTAGATATTTTATCCAACAGGTTAGGGCAAAATAACCTTAGAAGAAAGTGGCGTCACAGCCAAAAGGAGGCTAGCACTTGTTTCCTTCCTCAGCAGACCAAGGGGAAATGGACTGTGGCAGAGCTAAAAAACACCATTTAGAGACTGTGCCGGATTTCCCAAATTAGTTCTTTTTAGCAGTTTTCTCTCAAAGAAATCTTGACGGATATCAGTTCACACATTGCGAAGTAGCCTCAATTTGACGACGCGACTACAGTTTCGCCGTGGGTGAACCACCTGATTCGTGCAGATGTGTCTCTACCCTTAAGTGGTTCTTGAAAGGCTGCCTGAGTTACCAAAAAGCAAGATTATTGCACACTTTGATTGCTTTAATAATGTGAATGCTAACAGTTAAAGTGCTGAGCATTCAAGACTAGCTGCACTAAAATTTAGGTAAGATCTTGTCCTTAGATAGGACATGCTCATACCTGAAATGGAATGAGGTTAACTCTGTAGGCACTGATCCATTGCCAACATTTCACCTACGACGCGTTCACCACTGACCTTAAAATACAAGTACACTCAGCCAGCCATATTAGGATTAGACACCAGAATACTCCTGATCTATTGTACCCATTCGATGACAAGAGACCGCATTAAACCATACCGAGTCAGTGCCACCGATTTGAATGAAGAAGACGGACACTGATTCCCACTCTCTTCACTGCACAACTGAAAATGCCCTCCTTTGGCCAGTATTCCCAATCAATGAGCCTGGAACCGACACCGGAAGGCAAAAGCAAAAGCAGTGCATGACAATCATCAAATAGCAACAAGACAGGCATCAACGGTTGATGTGGTGGATGTGTGATGACCGCTCAGTCCTACCTGCTTGACCTAAAATACATTAAAATGGTTCCTACTCCAGTGCCAAATTCTATCTCCCTAGTATGTGCTCAATTTTGATTTCGCAAGTGCCAACATTCGTAGAAAAGCTTTACAAAATAGAAAGAAGCATTTGCGCACAGCTCAAATGTATGTCGCGGGAATGCCCCTCGAAGGATTGTAAGACAAAGAGTTTTAGCAGATAAAACCGAAAAATCGCACTCTTTTGACCCATCGCTTATCCGTCTTGCACTAAGTTCTTGAGTGTTGAGGATTGTTTCGTGAGAGAGTAGGCGCTCGTGCCTTCCTTCAGAAGCGACATCCTAAACGGCCGTCATCAGCGATGTATTCATGCAAATGTGCACTACATAGACTACGGCGTTACTTAGATGTTTTGCTAGTGGACTATAGAGCTGAGGTCCATCTCGCCCACATTTCTACGCCGCAACATTAAACCATCACAAATACGAAATCTTGGCGACTTGGATCCGCACATCCCATGATCTCTGATTTTGATTAATTTGTTAAGTTCTCAATGTTAAAAATGCGAATGAACTAATGCAAATGTTTTTAGGGATGCATAACCGGGTCATAAAACCGGGTCACTGTGGAGCATAAAAGGAGTCCTCGTGTGGATATGTGTGATTCTCTAATCTTCCAGCCTTTTTTCCGAAATGTTTTCCACGCTGTGTGAGTTACAACGTTGTGGACATCCAAACTTTTGCTATTTAAACTAATTATCCCTTTCAACAAAATTGCAGATCTTCTCTGGAAGGTCTTGAGCCTTATCATCTTGATATCTGCCGTAACATGTTATCTACCTACTTATGTTGAGAGGGCTCAGGTCCTTGAGGCTCATCTGGAAGTACGCGAGAAAGTACAACCTACTGCTAGTAACATGGAATTTATGGTGGGTTCACGCCTAGCGCTATTGTATGATTTCGTCCGCACATTTGATAACTATTTATTTGATTTCTGCAGCACTGCATTCGCCAGGTCTTCAAATTCTTTCACTTGAAATTATCACTTAAATCATGTCTAATCCTACTTTTGATTTAATTAGGAGTACGCTGAGGATCTGGAAACCCTAGCAGTCCACTGGGCCAGTAAGTGCGCTTTCGAACATCCAAACCCCGATGAGCATCCACATTACAGTGGACTTGGACAAAATATTGCACTCATTAGCGGCTTCGAACCCGCCTTGACTGAAGGCGTCTGTGCCTGGAAAAATGGATCCCGATCATACTCATACTTTGAGGACAGCTGTAGTGGTAATTGTGATCCCTATAAACAGGTGAGTCCACAAGTGTAGTTAAGTAGTTTCAATACAAACCAATGTCACTGGGGTCAAATCACTGGCATTATGTCATGCATGGCGCATTGACAGCATTATTGTATGATTATACAGATGGTTTGGGCAGCCTCAAAGGAAGTGGGATGTGCCAAGTGGCAATGTAATGATCTCAGACGTAACTGGAGCAATCCACAATATCTGGTTGTTTGTCAATACAGGCCTGGGTGAGTCAAGCTCGTCCAAATTCGTGCATCATCACAACTGCTGTACTTGATATGCATTTTTTGTTCCTTTAGAGGGAATTATCCCAATGAAAAACCGTACGGCTACGGAGAAAGTTGCAGTGATTGCCAAAATGGATACTTGTGTTTTCGCAGTCAGTGCATAATAAATCCTGATTGCTACAAAATAAATCCGACATTGCAAGTCTCTGATACCAAGGACATGAATGTGCCGAAATGCGTGCTAGCTTAGGCTTGCTTTAGCCAGGTATGGCTAGCATGGCACTTTTCCTGTTAAGCACCACTTCTCCTACTTCCTTACCTTTTTCCCTTGCTTTAGACTTCATACCATTGTGAAACTGGTAATGGCGTTAATAAAGAAAATGCTTTTACCCATTCTTGTTTTGTGGTGGGTTACGCGTGTTGAATAGTGTTACTGCAGGAATGATTTTGCAGAATTGGCGTCAGCGAAAAGCTGCAAAATCTTTGGGTTCTTTGTTGCCTACGACCTCATTCGTTTATTCGACAGGTGTTTAACATTCCCATTCGCACTTCTGATAGCCTGACCTTATGAAGGACTGAAGGTACTAGCCCTATGCCCCTATCCTCCCTCCATAAATTTGCCTCCACTTTCTAACCAAAACCAACTTAGAAGCCCACGACATCAACCGCCGAGGGGACATTGAAGGTTGAATGTTTTCAAAAGCAGAGTCCCGCTACCAAAAGGAATCTGTGGAGTTCATTTCAGTGGCATCTCTCCAATCACTGTGCTTCTGCCTCCACAACACATTAGCGCTTCAAATGTCGAGTGCTTGTGTGCCTATCAGTAGATCGACTCCTTTACCGATGCTGAAGAGCCAGTTCGCTAATACAGCATGGCCGATGCCTTCAAAGCGGTGGGGGAGCGTGTTTGTAGGAGTGCCACTCTTCTCTTATTCCAACTCTAGTCAGAGCATTTGGGTTTGAAGTGGTTAACGGAAGGACGGATTACATAAATTGACTTCTTCGTATTAGCATCTCGACCGCCCACTCTTCCACCTACACTCATCTGGATTTTCGACCACTGCATGGATGACTGCTACTTCATCGACTCGTTCCATATGTTCTTTTACCACCATCGCACTTCTAGGCAAGATGATGACTTTGAGTATCTGTTGGAATCTCATAAACACCACACCAGATATGACTGGCGGGTTCCTCCTCTACACTACTTCTTTTTCCACATAAACATCTCTCTGAACTACCTAATGGCAGATTCTGCACATCACAAAAACACGTCTATATGGAAGCCAAAAGGGAGAAAAGGGCATTCCATTAGGCCTTGTCGTCGAAGATATGGCAGTAGGTTGAGTGAAACTCCCAGCCTTGTGCGGCAGAAGGCACTGATGAGTAGTCTCCACACCCTCCCAGTAGTTATGTGCGGTTTTGTAAGAGCATCCGTCTCAAAATCTACTTCCACATTCCTTAATGATGATACCTGAGCCAAAATTCTCTCATCTCCTCTTTTCCCTTTGCATTGCCTTTCTCGACCCTTTAGACGTCTATGGTCATTAAAGTGACTTAAATGGCTACTATCACCCTAAAAACAACTAAAAATAGGCAAATAAGCTGATTAAAAGGTGTCAACAAAAAGTGCAGTTGCAATAATTGTGTAGCTCAAATGATATTTGTGCGGCTGGAATGCATTTGCTGGAAGATTGATAAATACATTTCAAGGAATTAGTGGTAAAATTCATCCTTTTCAATAGCAGGTTCTGTTTAGCACTAAAACAGTTTACACTGATTGCAGAGGCAGTTGCATAACGCACACATCTTAGGGCGCTGAATTAGCGATAAAGGAAACAAAAAGAATTCCATCCACTTGCCCTCTTTTATGCCACCGGAACACACACGCACACCAAGAGTGTGTCAATTCACATAGGACGCCTGGGTGAAGGTGGGTGGGGGTGGGTAAAAGAAATGGGAGTTGCAGGAGGGGCAGGCTACGTGATTTCAGAAGTGAGCGTCAATCATCGCAGAATTAAGTAGCGAACTGATTGGAATAATTTTGGTTGGGCTGCTCTAATACTACGACGACGACGGCGCTCCGATCAGGCAGAATATAGACACACAGTACGGTTGCTGCGAAGCTGCAAAATTAATCTCATTTGCCATTACTGCTAGAGTGCTTGTTATGAGGTGACGACGAGTGTCCCCTTCTTCCCTATCAGTTCACTACTAGTATCAGATAGGTGCCACCTCACCCTCCCCTTCCTTCTCATTATTTGACCTCCTATATTGCCACCACCACCGCCACCGCTGGAACCCAACCCAAACTCCAACCTTGCTGCTGCTGCTGCTGCCGCTGCTATTGCTATCACTAAAAATGCTAACTTGTGAGCCAGCCAATTTACAAATCACCGACTACCGAGCACCATTTTAATGACATCGACACTAACCTTAAAATGCAACCATAAAATTGGTAAGATAACGAGTGGGATGATACAGTTTTCACTGTGTGTGTCTTCCTCCGGCAACTCCCATCTTCTTCTTTTCCTCCCCTTCCTCTACTTAACTGACAGCCAAACATTCGACACAAAGCAGGGCTGAACTCATCGTTTCCCCTATCAATCCACTTCTACACCATTTATTTGCGCATGCTCCACGAAGTTCTCATAGTCATAAGGCCACATAGGAAAGTAGTTTACCAAAGAGTTGCAGTGAAGCCCTGCCAGAGGCAACACCAAAGAAGCCTAGTCTTGGTCTATCTAATAGAAAACTTCCTCACCAATCCCAACAGCAGTAACCGCTTCGTCTAAACCACCAGACTAACCACAGTTTGTTGTTTCAACGAGTCAGTCCCTTTCCTCTCACAAGCAACACGCTATAGCTATTCTTCATCAAATGATATTTTTCCCAACCACCATTCCGTCATATAAATCGCATGCCACGCGCATATATACAACGAAACAACGAAGGTGGTCCCGATAGAAAGCACAGCAGACGCACCTTTAGCAGGTTAAATCAATTTGTGAAAATGCGAATGCATCGGCAGACACCGTAGTGCTGAGGGAGAACGAATAAATTCGCTCCTTCAGTGCGTGAAATAACCACAAGAATTCCCACAACAGATGTTCAAAATAACGAGTATATATGCTCTCAAATCAACTTTGACCTTAAGAGCCCTTCAACCCCTACTGCAATGGCGTCAAACCGACAGTTCTTCTCACGCATACACCCATATTTCCATTCATCGACTGTGTATCAGCTGGTCGAACGTATGCAAAAACTAAAATAATCCATTTTCATTCCTAACCTGAGTAGTAGAAGGTAGAGTGCCCGTTTTATAATAATAGTTGGACCTCAATCCGCAGTAAAAATACTCATTTGGATGAGAAGAAACGCAAAACCCCACACTGCACAGCAAAGCTCACAAGCCTGTTATTCCTTCACGACCTCAAACGACCTGCGTGTAGTAGATAATCATAATAACTAATAATAAAAGTCATACAATAATTAACAATTTTGTAATAAGCAATGCTGGTTCATTAACAAAATACATTTATAAGGTTTGCCAAGTCAGCATATTCACAAAGCACATTTTCAATATAAGCTTCAATTCACAACAAATTAACGATAGAAAAGTGCATCTTGTTATTGAAACTACACATATTTAGTGCATACAAACCTTAGCAAACAATTTATGCGCTTTTAGATTTAAATAATGATTTCCAATTTGCTCATTTATGCTTGCGTACCACTTTATCTCGTCAGCACACTTAATAATTAAGTCTGTCTGGAAGGGCAAAGAGTTTAGTAAAACAAGTAAATCACTTGTCAAATTTGCACAAAAATAAAAGCTCATTTGTTGCATTGAACAAGCGTTGAGGTGTTCATCCAAATTTGCCCTCAAATCGCGTAACTGCTGTGGACATCTATTTGCTAAAGAAAGATGGCAATCTGGTAAGTATTTGGCAGCATTTCATTATAATCGGTTTAGTAGTTAGTATTTGGTCGTTAAGTGTCGATTAGCTTCCTTTATATATCTACTTGCCAGAATAAGCGCAAGGGCTTTTTGCGTGCATGTTAGAACGCTGGGTTCTCAACGGCAAGGCCTGCTCGCGTTCTTTCTTTAATGTGATGATCGTGCCTCTTCTATTTCTTCTACTATTGCAACTCTCTACGAATTTGCACCGTCATCCCGTTGATGACGAAGTGAAAAGTCGCTCTACTTAACAGAATAAATATTTTGTTCTGGCCGAAAATAAAAGAAGAGCTGCCAGCTAAGCCGAGGAGGGGCGTGCCACAACAAGGCAGCTTAGGCAGATGTTAATGTGGAAAAAGTGGGGAAGTGGGGAGGACGGAGGGGGAATTCATCAGTCACATCTGATATGAAGTTGATGCGACTCTATCAGATACTGCAAGTCGTCGTCTTGTGCAGATGTAAAAAGAAATGGAAGGGGGCAAATGCAGCTACAGTCGTCTATGCCATAGGCGAAGATGCAGATGAATGCGAATGGGAGGAAGCGGAAGGAGGGGAGGAAGGAATGAAGCAAGGAATGTGGAGACAAACAGCCACTTGAAGAAGAAGGAGTTACGAATGGGAGGGAGGGCAAGAGTAAAAGCGGTGGAATTGGGAAGGAAGTGAAGAACGAGGATACAAGACCCGCGGCGGACGGCAGTGTTGGCGATGGCTAGGCAGTAGTGCTGTCGACTCCAACGGACTACAGGGATATGTTGTTACCAACGCGGCTTCTCAAACGAAGACTGAAAAAAGAGGAAGGAGTGAAGGAAAATGAAGAGAGGGGTAGGATGGACAAAGGTCCTCCCCTCCCTCGGCATAGCTCATCATCGTCACTCATCTCCTCCTCCTGCTGGGCTAACCGCTAACTGTGCAAGCAGGTGCATCAAGAGCAACAACAACAAAAGCTAAAGTGTACTTAAACCCCCCCAACTCCTCCTCCCCCTTCTGCTTGTAGCGCGGGTGCTGCATTGACCAGAAGAAGACAATTTCACCAGCTCAACTTGCTATGATGACCTTGTTGGTAGCAAGCATTCTGTCCTCCATTAATGTCCGATGAAGCCCGTGAACCCGTGTCGGTGAGATCGTTGATGTTGTGGTCGGCGCCACGCAAGTCCATCGATGGTGTTGGCAAGGAGTCAACTTCACCTGCCACGCGTTTCTTCGATTTGCCGTCAACGTGATGGGGGACACCGCTGATGACGTTGTGTTCCTTCCCTTCCTCACCACTTTCTCCATTCTCCCCTTCTCCTCACGCTGCTGCTCCCACCCCTCCTTTTTCGAACGGCCCAGTGCCTTCCTCCTTCCCCTCTAATCAGCGCAAATATCCCTAGTAATCACCTCGTCAGTTGAAGAAGTGGGATAGTCTTCTTGCCACACATGTGTGACACACAAACATACACACCTTTTTACAATTTACCTTTCCCCTTCAGTCATTCTAAGTTTTTACATGCATCCGCATATGTACACATCACCCACTCTTTCCCTCCACTTTTTTTGGAACACATTAAGGCAGCAACCAAAAGTCTGCCAGTAAGAGGCTGTGTAACTAACGCAATGTGATTTAAACTCTAGTGGAAGAGCACAATCAATTGCGAAGTTGGAAAAAGCTGCGCTGTACACAGACACTACTTTCCGTAGTTAAAGTAGACCATTCTGGAATACTTCAGAATTGCTGACCAATTATTTCACACCGAAACCCTCCTTCCGTTGTTTCACCAAACGAATCAAAGGACATCAGTGCAAAACTGAAGCTGTAGATTGCTTTAAAAGACAAGCCGGACGTCCAACCCTATGCGTCTTTTGTTGGTTTTGTCCTCACCAAAACCCCCATTTTTATATTGGTAGCGCTAGAAAAGTCCCCTTACCAATCGCATCCATCTTCTTGTCTTACTAATCAGTACTGACTACAAACTGATATCATATAAGTAACTATTTTAGTTCGCTCGCGTTCCCAGCTCATTTTCGTTCTCATGACTCAGTAATTTCCTCAGAAAACCTACCCTTTCTAATTGTTAGTTTCACCTCTACCACCTTCATTCATTATCTTGCCTTTTCCCCTCATTCATTTGTTCCTTAAGTTACCCATTCATCCAGTTGTCTCATGCTTCCCCTACCTCTCCTTTTCAATACATCTTCGACACCAACATCCCACCTCCAAACAGCCCACCACCGTCTCCCCTAAATCACTCCTTTTTAGCATTCTACATTTGTACAAATTAAACAATTTTTAATAAGTTACTCTACTTTTCATTTGAATGACACAATCCAATTCGTCATGTCCTATTTCTCATTTCATCTTCCCGTCACATATGTGTGACACACATATGTACATACGATTACTGTTTTTCTCCCTTTCCTAGCCAATGCCTTGCACGTACAGCATGCCAGCGTCATCTGGCAGTTGCGAATGAAAGCTCGACACAGCTATCTTTAGCTTTGCGAACCTGCAATTTTTTATAAGGTTGTAGCTTTGTTTTCCGTTTGCGCTTCTTTCCTGTTACCTAAGCTGCAGTGAATGTCGCGGTAATTGTGCTGAGGAGAAGTAGGTGCTCGCCTCCACATACACACACGCCTCTACTAAAACCAGTCACCTGCAGGTTGCCGAATGTGGAGTCATCCACCAGCAGTCTGCTGTCACAATAAGGATTTTCAGACAGGTGATCATGTGGAAGAAGAGGGGGACGAAAAGGAGGAATATAGGAGGAGAACTCAACAAAAGCACCTGGTACAAAGATCCCAGCAAATAATCAATTTCGTCGCCTTGCCTAGAAGTCGTTCGATGTTGCGCGAGCTGCAATCGACAGAAATGGAAGGAGACACTGGCGCTGCAGCCACGAGCTATGGCATAACCGAACTTCTGGATGAGCATGAATGGAAGGCAGGAGGAGGTGACAGTAGTGTGGATGGCGAAAGGGATATTTGCGCTGATTAGAGGGGAAGGAAACAAACAACCAGATATTGTGGATTGCTCCAGTTACGTCTGAGATCATTACATTGCCACTTGGCACATCCCACTTCCTTTGAGGCTGCCCAAACCATCTGTATAATCATACAATAATGCTGTCAATGCGCCATGCATGACATAATGCCAGTGATTTGACCCCAGTGACATTGGTTTGTATTGAAACTACTTAACTACACTTGTGGACTCACCTGTTTATAGGGATCACAATTACCACTACAGCTGTCCCAAAAGTATGAGTATGATCGGGATCCATTTTTCCAGGCACAGACGCCTTCAGTCAAGGCGGGTTCGAAGCCGCTAATGAGTGCAATATTTTGTCCAAGTCCACTGTAATGTGGATGCTCATCGGGGTTTGGATGTTCGAAAGCGCACTTACTGGCCCAGTGGACTGCTAGGGTTTCCAGATCCTCAGCGTACTCCTAATTAAATCAAAAGTAGGATTAGACATGATTTAAGTGATAATTTCAAGTGAAAGAATTTGAAGACCTGGCGAATGCAGTGCTGCAGAAATCAAATAAATAGTTATCAAATGTGCGGACGAAATCATACAATAGCGCTAGGCGTGAACCCACCATAAATTCCATGTTACTAGCAGTAGGTTGTACTTTCTCGCGTACTTCCAGATGAGCCTCAAGGACCTGAGCCCTCTCAACATAAGTAGGTAGATAACATGTTACGGCAGATATCAAG
Source organism: Taenia saginata (assembly GCA_001693075.2). Taxonomy (NCBI): domain Eukaryota; kingdom Metazoa; phylum Platyhelminthes; class Cestoda; order Cyclophyllidea; family Taeniidae; genus Taenia; species Taenia saginata. The sequence continues at coordinate 234,493 of LWMK02000120.1, forward strand.
ATGATAAGGCTCAAGACCTTCCAGAGAAGATCTGCAATTTTGTTGAAAGGGATAATTAGTTTAAATAGCAAAAGTTTGGATGTCCACAACGTTGTAACTCACACAGCGTGGAAAACATTTCGGAAAAAAGGCTGGAAGATTAGAGAATCACACATATCCACACGAGGACTCCTTTTATGCTCCACAGTGACCCGGTTTTATGACCCGGTTATGCATCCCTAAAAACATTTGCATTAGTTCATTCGCATTTTTAACATTGAGAACTTAGCAAATTAATCAAAATCAGAGATCATGGGATGACAAATTAATCAAAATCAGAGATCATGGGATGTGCGGATCCAAGTCGCCAAGATTTCGTATTTGTGATGGTTTAATGTTGCGGCGTAGAAATGTGGGCGAGATGGACCTCAGCTCTATAGTCCACTAGCAAAACATCTAAGTAACGCCGTAGTCTATGTAGTGCACATTTGCATGAATACATCGCTGATGACGGCCGTTTAGGATGTCGCTTCTGAAGGAAGGCACGAGCGCCTACTCTCTCACGAAACAATCCTCAACACT